>CM053788.1:123853681-124396181 GCA_028749045.1 Cupressus sempervirens
TGAAAATAAAGTGAATATATAAATCAAATAGTTTTTGAATGAAATTTCAATTCTAAATCTAAATCAAATATACAAGGCTAAATTATTACATGCAAATATAAACAATTTTGAATACAATTCTAAATCTGAGATGAAACTAATTGAAAATTAAATCTAAATCAAAGTAGAATATTATAACTAATTTTGAAACTAACGCTACATCTAAATCTAAATACATAACTAAATCTAAATCTAAATGCAAAACAAACAAAAAAAATGAAAAATAGAAATAGAAATCTCACCTCCAAAAAAATTATTCCAAAACTTTAATCTACTCCTTCAAAACTCCAATCTACTCCAATAACCTCCACCTCTCCCAACTCCAAAAACACAAAATGAAAATAAAGGGAGGAGCATTTGTTTTATAACCTATGAGAGGCTCCTCATATCCCCCACTAGATCCCTCTTGATATTCGATGAAATTGCTTCAAATTCTCATTCCCCACAAAAAATAAGCAAAAATATATTTAACAAAAAGAATATGTTTTATATTAAAAAATTTAAAGAAATTATTTCAGCCCTATTTTTTCAGATCCTATTTTTTCGTGTCCTATTTTTTTTGGGCCCTTTTTTTTCAAGCTTATTTTTCTAGGTCCTATTTTTTCAAGCTCTATTTTTTGACCCCTATTATTTCAACCTCCATTTGGCTTCCTGTTCTTAATTTAAGATAAACTTATATTATGCACTTGTTAGTAGAAATAGTTTTAAATTTATTCTAAAATTAATTGGTGCTTCATTTAAAAGTAAACTCTCTCTCTCTCTCTCTCTCTCTCTCTCTCTCTCTCTCTCTATATATATATATATATATATATATATATATTTAGTCATTTAAAAAAATTTACTAAATGAAAACCAATTAACATTTTCTCATTAAATTAAATTTTAAATTTTAAAATATTTGAATGAATTATCAAAAATCTTTAAAATAGATTTAAAACTAAAGTCTAGATTTCAATGGAATCTTTATTTTTTTTTACTAAATATTTTGTGAGTATTTTTATTCTTGTTTTATATTTTGCATACAAAAAATTATATTTTTTTCTAATTAAACAAAAAAATGCTTAATTTCTAAATAGTATAGAAAAACTATGTTTTATTTCCATTCAATCTTTGATATAAAAATATCCAACTAAAATTATATCTTACAAATTATTATGCTTAATAATATCATTGAACGATATATATTATTTTCTACCAACTATTTTTATGTAGTATTTATTAAAATCAAGAGTATTCTATTTTTTATTTTTTTTAAATTTTCAAAATTTTTGGGGTCCTATTATTTTGACCTTTTTGTTTTGGTATGGTCATTTGCCACCCTATTATTTTGGGGCCTATTATTTTGTGATGACCATGTTATTTTGGGATGACCATGTGTCACCCTATTATTTTGGGATGACTATATGTCACCCTATTATTTTGGGAATACATTTGTGTTTCATCATTTTATAAGGTGCCACATGGCCATGACAAAATAAAATGTATTTTAATTAATTATAGTTTGAATTTTATATAAAAATTATAATTTGATAACTATTAAATATATTAATTGATTAGTTATTATAATATTTTTTAAAATTATAATAAATAGTTGAAATTTTAAGAACCAAAACATAATAATAACCCTAAAAGTATTTATGCGATCCTTTAAACAAATAATCTTAATTTTAAGTACATTTTAGTTGTATTATTTAGTAATCAAGTTTAGTGTTGTAAGTTTTTGATTATATTGGCAATGTTATATCCCGTTATTGTAAATATACATAATATGCATCAGAATAATATTGGGCAAATTATTTCATAAATTGATATAATATATGCAACATCTCCTATAAAAGTACCTCAACAATTTCACATTAATAGTGTTTGGATAAAAAGCATGTATAAGAGGTTAAATGTTTTAACTAATGAGATGCCTATAAATTAATTTTGTTCATTTGCAAATTAAAAAAATTTGCATCTACACTATACAATATATATATTTTGTAAGAAAACATAAAAATAATTGATTTCAATTGGTGGCAATAAAAAAGTTTAATCACTGATTAAGTTGAAGAATTCAAAAAGTGATAGAATAGTACTTAGCCTATCAAAATGAGTGACTATTATAAAATAAGTGTTCTATTTTTCTCTTTCCTATAGTTTCCTTCTATGCTCAATATATAAATAGGTGTTGTAGTGAGTGTAGACACCTAAAAACCTTTAGAAAATAAAGTATTTTTATTTTTTGAAAAATTCCTGATGACATCATCATTTATTAATTAATTAATTAATTTTTATGCCATTAAATCCCTTTATCTTAATTAAAAATATTTAATTAAAGAATCCCTCCCAAAAATGTTTAAATCTTATTTAAACATTATTTCCTTATTTGTTAATTATTTAATTAATAAATTGACCAAAAAACCCAAAATAAATAAAAAATTTATTTTTTGCCCAAAAATTAGCCAATTTCCTTAAGACCACTAACCTCTTCCAAAATCTTCTAAACCTTCTTTAATTTTGATTAAAGGCTAATCCCATCATTTCCTACCCTTAATCCCAACTCAAAATATTTAATTAAGATTAAATATTAATCCTCATGTTTATTAAAAAAGTTTTAATAAATATCTCCTCAAACCAAACCCTTGAAATAAATAAAAATTTATTTATTTCCTAAAAATCTAATTTATCCTCATCCTAAGAAGTTCTAGACTCTTCTAGAAAGTCTTCATCCTCATCCTAGGAAATTCTAAACTATTCTAGAAAGTCTTTATCCTCATCCAAAGTCTAGACTCTTCTAGAAGATGTCTTCAAACCTAATCCTAATCCCCTCCTAACCTTGTCACATTCCTTAAAAATGGGTTAAGACTTACTAACCCAAGCCAAAGTTAACAAATATCTCCTCCTTCACCCACCCTCATTAAATGCCATCCACTTGCCTATCCCTAAGCTAATCCTAAACCATCCTAATCCATCCTCTAATCATTTGCACAATCTTAAGCAAGCTTAAAACCCTCCTAATCAAGCCCAAATCGAAATTGCTCTCATCTCCTTCAAAATATCTCAACCATAAAAATTTATGAAGCCCACTAGGCCATAAATGACTCTTCCAAGCCCTTTTATTGCTCTTACAAGCCATTATGAGGGTCTTTATGAAGATTTTATCCCTTGATCCTCCTTTGTTGACTCATCCTTCCCCTTTCCTCCATCCTCTCACCTTGTGACATGTGTCACTCTCTGATTGGCTGTAATGAAGCACAATCCATGTGCTCTCCTCTCATGCAATCTGAGCCTTCCATAGCTTTTTACCATCCTTGCATCCTAGCCCTTGATCCCTCAAGCCCTTTGCCTATTTAAGGAATCCTCTCCCAAGCCATTTTAACACAATCCATGAAGTAAAGTCATAATGCCATTTTAAGAAGCCATTTTACATCAAAACCATACACTCACACCCAAATTCCAACTCCATTTGAAGCTCTTGTTGAAGCATAAGCTTGAGCATACATCCTATCTATTTAGACAAAGCCACTCAACGAGAGAGCTTCTTATTGAGAGAGCCCATTAATGGCTCATATTCTCAATTGAGAGCTCATCTTAGTCTATCTTGAAATTTATGAATTTTTTTTAGTTTGTAGAAGCTTTATTTAAATTTGGTTTCTATTAGCATACTAACATTGCTCATATACATTTTGGCATGCCCGGTGGGACCCCGAATGGGTCATCTTCATTAGCTTTTATAGTCAAGTTTTGTATGTCATTTGCTAATTTTGGCTAATTTTGTTTGTTTTTGTGATTGGTAGGATTGTATAAATTGGTTTTGTAGGTCCACATAAGCATGAAGAAGACAAATGAACTCATAATCTATCTTATAGTGTTTGCAGATTTTTCAAGCTTATAGGTGGACAAAGCACTTGGAATTCTTCTTCCTCTTCTTGTCTATATTCTTCTTATTCCATCTACTTCTTCTTCTTCTTCTTGTGGGAGATCTTGGCCATTTTTTTTGAAGGAAGCAAAATCATACACACTTCTTTTTAGTGCTTAAAATGAACCCCTAAATCATACTTAAATCTATTAAAAACTAAAAATTTACCAAAAAAAAAAAAGCCTTTTAACAAGTAAAACTAAACCAATCCAATCATTTGCATCCTTGCAACATCAAGGTTTTAGATGCATTCATGCAAAGTTAGGAACACTTCCTTTTTGGGAATTTAAAAAGAACTTCAAGTTTCCATTTCAAAAGGTTCAAAATCAACATTAAGTGCACACTAAAATCTAAATCAAACTCAAAGAATCAATCAAGGATAAAATGAACCTCATTTGCAAATATTATAAAGTTCTTTTAAAAATCTCATGAAAACTAAGAGTCCTAAATGGTTGCCAAAAATTGTCCTAGAAGCTTTGTTATTTGTTCCAAACAAATGGCTTGTTGCAAAATCTTGAATGTTTCTTTGGTTTTTCATGCATCAAAACAATCTAGGAATATCATTTTTGTGCTTAAAACATGCAAACTAGAACACAAAATCTTGAATGAAAACTAAAGTCCAAAGAGTCATTTTCACTTTTGAGTCCAAAACAATCTTGAATGATCTAAGGTTAAAACAAAGCACTTTAAAGTTCTTAAAACAACACACAAAATCTCAATCTTGAATGCTCAAAGAAAAAAACTTGAATGTTTAGTCACTTGTCTTTGAATGCATTTTGCTAAAATCACTCTTGAGTGCCATGGATTAAAATCAAGTTTATTTTTTTTATGAATGCATGATTAAAACAAAAAATCCAATCTTGAATGCCATAGATCAAATAATCATCTTTTGGGGCATAAAAAGAATCCACATTTTTGAAATCTTCTAAGTTATAAAAACTAATAAAGACTCTTTGAGTAAGTTTGTAGTTGGACTCACCCTCTTTAATCACCCATCAATTTAACCATTGGTTGCAATCTCAGCACCATCTATGGGGATGGGTCTACCTAAGAGGGTGTTAAGTGCTCCACAAAGATCGAACTCCACTCACTTGTGTTTTTAGTGGTTTTTCTTAGTTAGAAAATTCCTTGAATGCGCATTAGTCTCGCTAACACATCATTTGGGCATAAAAATTGAACAACTCTTGACGTGGAGGGCCTCTGGGCGCGTGCTTGACAAATCGAGTTTCACATATCTTTGTTTTGGGCTTAAAACAAACTCACACTCAATCTTGAATGCCTAACAATCAATGAACATCACATGGTTTTGATGCATTTTCAATGACGCTCGCATTTCTTATGTTGACGATCTCTCAATTTTCATTATGCTGACGATGTTGTCAAATTAGAATGAGCATTGTATGCCATAATCACAAGTGTCTTCAATCATAGCTTACAAAATCTAAATCATCAATTGGAATAAACGCGTGTCTTTTAAAGCCCAAGATCATGTATGTGGCCTTGTTTTACACTTTTTAGGAGGCCTGCTTGGGGATTTCATCACTCCTTGGGACGACCTCAACTCTAGCATTTCGGTGGAGTATAAAAATCGGGAGGTGAATCCAAAGACACCTCTCTTGGAATCAAGATTTTGTCACTTGGGCTAAGCCTCAAGGAACTTTATACCCTTGAAAAGTGAAAGAGGAGAAGTGAGTTACCACTCCTCTCGGCTGTGTGACATCTTTTTGGTTTCATCTATGGATTTGGGCCTCATGTACCTTGTGTATATCAAGGACTCCCTAGCTATAACAAATTTCATCCTTGTAGAAAGCTTCTTAGGATGTTGGTGTGTTTGACGTTCTTGCTCCAAAATTTTGTCTTCTTGTTTGTTCATAGCTTTTGAATGAATGTTTGCCAACTTTGGTCAAAATCCCAAAAAAGCAAAAATCTCCCAGCTCAAGGCATACTTAGCGTAGTCACTGCCTCATCAGAAAATCATCCAAGCTCCCCCACTGCAACCGAATCTATCTAGTTCCTTGCTTTATAACAATCCCAAATCCAAAGTCTCTCCAAATCATCCCCCCTAACTAGCTAGCAACCCAATCCAAAATCACACCCAAGCCTTTAGAGAGTTGTTGTCATTCTGCTAGAATTTGCTATCCAATCAATCTGACCAATCCACCAGCCTCACCAAGGTTATCCCTTTGATAGAGCTTTGTCTAGGGTAATCTAGCTTTGTCACTTGATTATCCATCATCACCTTGAGCTAAAGGTTGGGATCCACAAGTGGTCAATCTCGTGTCATGCCTATAGGATCATTAGTCTATCCTTAAGTTGACACAATCTCCACCAATCCAGCGCATAGGAAAGCAAAACTCTCACTTTTTGATAGCATGCCCTTGAAGTCTTCCATTCACAGGAAAGCCAAAAATCTCCAGCCAATCCTCCTTAGGTCTGTCATACAGCTTTGACTCTCCCTAGGAAATCCTTCATCAGCCAATCCAAAATCTACGCTTAATCCAAATCCAACCATGAGCTTCCTTTTTCATCCGTATGCAAGACCCCATCCCCATCCGACTCATCGTCAAAGCATGAAGTACCAATCCTATCATGATGTGTTTGGTCGTATTGTTCTTGCTCCTGCCACCTCCTATTCCAATGATGATGAAAATCTTGTTAACTATGACGAGTATATTGAAAGCCTTAGAAACATTCCCCCAAGCATCCCCCAAAATCCACATATTCTTCCAAACTATCTAGTCATGCCATATGATATCCCAACTTCTCCTCCATGACCCAATCAAAAAAGCTTCCAATCTTCCACCCCCATCACATTAGCTATTCCTGTCAATCCACCTCCACCTCCGACACACGAGTCTCCAAGGAAACTCCTAGAGGAAATACAAGAAAAGCTGCCTCTAATAGTCGATAAGCCATGTCATCTAATCCAGCCATGTGAAGTAATCAGTGATGAAGCTTCCCCATCTATAATATCACCTCCATCTCCCATAGCTACCATCCCCATACCATCCATCAAATTGCTTAAAATCCTTCCACTTCCCACAAGCGTCAAAATCCCACCACCCATCGAATCGCTCCAAATCCCATCCACATCTCCTCCTCCAAGCATTATCCAAATCCGATATAATGAACCTCATGCATCCACTCCCATCCATTCTTATCAAGATCTTGTCCAAAAGCATGTTGAAATATCCTCTGATAGAACAACAGATCTCGTCATCCCACTTGTTCCCCTACATGATCCACTTTTACCATCCCCTCCATATCTAAATCCTACCATCTTACTTACTCCATCTCAAGATCCCTTTCCCTCAGCCCACCCAACTCAAGATCCTATCCTCCCATCTCCTCTGCTTCATGATCATACATCTCCCATAATCCATGATGATAGATCCATTGAAAAAGAACTAATTATCATATCCGAAGCTCCAACTCCTTCAACTAGTAATGGACTCACATCTTGTGTTCCAAATAATGAACATCATATTGAAAAAAGAAATGAAAATCTATTTCTAGATGTTGGTATCCCTGCTATTCCTACATGGTCCCAAGTCCTTCCATCTCCACCACAAAGTTCCCATCCATCTTATTCCGCATCTATTTTGGGCCCTCATCCTACTCCTTATCTCCAACCCTCCATTTTGGGTCCATATATACCTTATCTAAATCCCACACCCTATCCATCCATTTTGGGTCCTTACATACCTAATATGAATCCTTTATCCCCTCCATCTATTTTGGGACCTCCACCTTCCCCGTTTCCATCTATTTTGGGTTCATATCCTTCCTTCCCTCCATCCATATCTTATGTTCCAATCTATCCTTCCATCCCCTCAAATCCACCAGCTAGATCATCAAAGGCACTCACCCGTGAATCCCTTCCAACCTTTAAACCCTATCACTCTATCAATTATCCCTCCATCTCCTCCATGCTCTTGTTCCCATCTGCTAATAGAAGCATATTGGATGCCAAAATACAAAAGCATAAATCCAAAAATCCACAAAAATCCAAGTCTCAACATGTCCCTTCTAAAATACATGTTCCAAACAAGAAACACTTAATCCCAATCAAAGAAAAAGTCAAGAGGCCACAAAAGCCCCAGCTAAAAAAGTCAAAAATCATGTGGATACCCAAGATGCTCATAAAAGAAATGCACCTCAAAGAAAAATCTCAATTGGCATCCATTCATGCTACTCAAAAAGCCTCATCCATCCATCATTCATCCAAATCTCCATAGAAGCATCCTTCATCCCCCCAATCCACTTTTAGTCCATATGCTTCTTATCCTAAATTTCCCATCCTCCATCTTCCAACTCTACTTTTAGTCCTTATCTTTCTCTTCCTCCATTTTCTCCTCAACCTCACTCAAAACCATCTTTCCCACTACTTTATCACCTCTCAAGGTGTGTGCCAATGATGATCTTTCCATTTTCCTCATCCATTTACCCACAAGCCTTATGTCTTCGCATCCATTATCTATCAAACTCCCACCCACCATTCCACTTGTTCAATCCAATCCTTTTTCATCCATCCTACCAACATCTATAAGCCAAAATAGCTGAAGAAAGCCAAAATCATTCCAGCTAAGTCCAAAGTCAAAAAGTCAAAAAAAAAATAATAAAGAAAAATAAAGCGTCCATTGGTGAAAACTTGGCAATTCAAGCGCCTTGGACAAGTACCATGATGAAAGCTTGGCAAACAAGCATCATGCGTAATCCTGTTGTCCCCAGCTTAGCCTATCACCCTCATGCTTTTGGTCATCTCTTGACATCCAACTCCATCTTCCAATCTATCCACCTATCCTCCACCCTCCATCTTCCATCTCACACCATCCACTTATCTCTTGCAGCTTCAGCCAACCATCCCAGCTATCATCCATCTCCCTAGCCCCTTCAGCTTTTTCCATCCTAGCTTCAATCCTATCACATCCATCATAAGACCTCCTTCCGCATGTTATCTTCTGATTGGGGGCACTATATTCCTTGGAGATCTGTCTTGTCCATCCTCCCTTGTCATTGGTATCTAGCTCTAGGCTATCCTCATGCAAACCCAATGTCATCTCTTTATATCCATCATAATCCTCGCTATCTACCATCCTATCCAGCCATCTCATCCTACTCCTCTAGCTATCCTTGGTCACAAGATCTCTCATCATCATTGGATGCATCCTGCCAAATCCATATCTTTCACTATCACCCCAACCTTAGCTTTCGCATCTTGCACAACATTGAACCATCCCGCTATCCTATCATCCTGAGCTTTTGCCTGCTTGTAACTATCTTGGTCAACTTTAGCTTGTAAATATCTTGTTCCGTCAGCTTGTACATCCTCTTTAGCTTAGTACCATTGTATCTATCCAGCGTTCGTGTCAGTTCATCCTTGATCAGCATCTTGCACCCATCGCACATCTTGGTTAGCTATTCCAATGCATCCTTTAGCTAGATTTCCTGTCACCAAAGTGTTATCTTTCTTAGTTCAGCTTGCTAGACACATCACTCATCCAAATCCACCAGCTTAGGTGCTCTCAGATAGGTCCTTGCAAGATATAGCTTTCCTCATGTCTGATCTTGGTCCGTTAGTACCTCGTCCTACCCATCTCGTTGGCAAACGGTTCTCTTTTGGATTTTTCCTTTCTTTTGATTTGGACTCTTCCCTGTTGGGTCTTGAAATATCTTTTCCAAGAAATCTCCTTCTTCCCTCCTCAAGATTGCCATGATCTTCCATATCATGGTATACTATGAATGGGGCAATCAGAGCGTAAGGTCTTGATCATATCTTTTGCTTGTTTTCTTTTCCGCTTATGGGTTACCCAATGTCATTTCCACACTGCTTCCTCTAGGATTCATGTGTGATACTGGGGCAATCCTTGCATGTTTGTTTTGAGTCAGTTCGTCAGTCCTTTGGACAGTTGGTGAAAAGGCCTTGATGTTCTTGGTAACCTTGGAAATTAACCAATAGTCCTATAGCAAATCTAGCGCTCAACTACATGGTGGTACTTCTCTTTGAAGTATTCCCCCGCTCAAAAAGCTTCAATGGTTTTCCTTCATCTCCATTATCCCCCATCCATATCCAACATCCTTCTCTCCTACCCTAGCTTATGCATCAGTATCTCTTTGAATCACTCCTCACCTTTAGCTTTAGAGATCCACAATCCTAGTCTTAGGGATCCACCAATCCAAATCAATCCACCAAGCCTCATCTTTCAAGATCCACAATCCTAGTCCTAGGGATCTCCGAAACCCATCTGCTTCCAATCTGACTCTTTTAAATCCTGTTGCATCAACTTTTTAATCCCCTCATCCATCTCCCTATCCTGGATTCCTTTTTATAGCGCTCCACTCCTTCATCCTCCACCTTCCCTAAAGTCTTAAGCTTGCTTCCTCTTGTGCATCTGATTCTCATTTATCATTCTCCCATAGTGAGAGTTTGAGCTAATTCAACCCCTTCTCTTTGCCAATCTGAGTTTCGTTGCTCATCTGAGATTCTAGTACTTTTCAAGAAGCCATTGAGCCTCGCTTTCTCTCCCCACCGCCTTCTTGAGGGGGCATCTCACAGTCCATTCTCTCCTCTTCTGCTCTAGCCTTAGGCATCTTTTTGCTTATCTTTGATGCCATGCCACTTGTAGCATCACATCAAAGAGGGGCAAAATGTAGACACCTAAAAACCTTTAAAAAATAAAGTATTTTTATTTTCTGAAAAATTCCTGATGACATCATCATTAATTAATTAATTAATTAATTTTTATGCCATTAAATCCCTTTATCTTAATTAAAAATATTTAATTAAAGAATCCCTCCCAAAAATGTTTAAATCTTATTTAAACATTATTTCCTTATTTATTAATTATTTAATTAATAAATTGACCAAAAAACCCAAAATAAATAAAAAAATTATTTTTTGCCCAAAACTTAGCCAATTTCCTTAAGACCACTAGCCTCTTCCAAAATCTTCTAAACCTTCTTTAATTTTGATTAAAGGCTAATCCCATCATTTTCTACCCCTAATCCCAACTCAAAATATTTAATTAAGATTAAATATTAATCCTCATGTTTATTAAAAAAGTTTTAATAAATATCTCCTCAACCCAAACCCTTGAAATAAATAAAACTTTATTTATTTCCTAAAAATATAATTTATCCTTATCCTAAGAAGTTCTAGACTCTTCTAGAAAGTCTTCATCCTCATCCTAGGAAATTCTAGACTATTCTAGAAAGTCTTTATCCTCATCCAAAGTCTAGACTCTTCTAGAAGATGTCTTTAAACCTAATCCTAATCCCCTCCTAACCTTGTCACATTCCTTAAAGATGGGTTAAGACTTACTAACTCAAGCCAAAGTTAACAAATATCTCCTCCTTCACCCACCCTCATTAAATGCCATCCACTTTCCTATCCCTAAGCTAATCCTAAACCATCTTAATCCATCCTCTAATCATTTGCACAATCCTAAGCAAGCTTAAAACCCTCCTAATCAAGCCCAAGTCGAAATTTCTCTCATCTCCCTCAAAATATCTCAACCATAAAACTTTATGAAGCCCACTAGGCCATAAATGACTCTTCCAAGCCCTTTTATTGCTCTTACAAGCCATTATGAGGGTCTTTATGAAGATTTTATCCCTTGAGCCTCCTTTGTTGACTCATCCTTCCCCTTTCCTCCATCCTCTCACCTTGTGACATGTGTCACTCTCTGATTGGATATAAAGAAGCACAATCCATGTGCTCTCCTCTCATGCAATCTGAGCCTTCCATAAGCTTTTTCCCATCTTTGCATCCTAGCCCTTGATCCCTGAAGACCTTTGCCTATTTAAGGAATCCTCTCCCAAGCCATTTTAACACAATCCATGAAGTAAAGTCATAATGCCAGTTTAAGAAGCCATTTTACATCAAAACCATACACTCACACCCAAATTCCAACTCCATTTGAAGCACTTTTTGAAGCATAAGCTTGAGCATACATCCTATCTATTTAGACAAAGCCACTCAACAAGAGAGCTTCTCATTGAGAGAGCCCATTAATGGCTCACATTCTCAATTGAGAGCTCATATACAGTGAGGACTCCCCTTTTCATTGCCTTCCTTTCTATATCTCTTCGTTTAAGTGCATTTATGTTATCTTTAATTTTCTATCAAAGTTATATATATATGTGTGTGTGTGTGTGTGTGTGTGTAGACACACATGCACACATACATATCTATATCTATATCAATCTATATATATAGATAGATAGATAGATATATGGATGTATGTAGTTATGTTTTAAATGTTTGATATTGTAGATACATATGTGCAACAAGAAGCTCAAAATTTACTATTCATTATATAATCTTATTTTTATAAATTAAAATCATCACAAAAATAGTGAATACTCACATAATTGCTCATGCCCTTAATAATAATCCATTTTCTTACTCCCTATCAAAATATTTGTTACTAACGTATACTAACTTTCTTCTCTATTATTTTTATCAAGATATATTCGTGAACTATTAAATTATATATATTATTAGTAATAGCATTCACCAAAAAAAATATTGAAATAATATATTCAAAAACCTATTAGGAAATTCCTTCAGTCTTACGGTAAAGGTAATAAGAAGAGACACATTGTCAAATGGGATTGGTGTCACACTAATAAGCTCCTTGGAGGGTTAGGACTGAAAGACCTGAAGCTTCAAGTGATTGACCTTTTTGCCAAATGGATTTTTCACTACTTAGAGGGCGATGAGCCTTGGAAGGTCCTTATTAGAAGTAATATAGAAAGAGGAATACTCAAAAAATCTAAATCTTGGAAAAATATCCCTCTTTGTGATATCACAAAGGGTGGTTTCTCATTATTGTTCATGGCTCTTTGATTTTTAAAATTATTTGGTAGGCTTGGGAATATGTTAATCCTTATATTACTAATAAGGCCTTCTCTGATTATGATACTCTTTATGGTTAAAGATCCATTTCGTGGAACTTGCATCTTGTTGGGAAACCTCTTGCCCTCTCCTAAGGATGCTCCGCTAAACATTGGAATAATCTAGGAATATATCAACTCATTTGTCTTTTTGAGGAGGATAAACTTATCAAGTTGGAGAATAGCAATGCTAGTTATCATGTTCCTATCTCTTAGAAGAAGACTTGTAACATTATTGTCAAAGCCTATAAGGACCTACCAATGGTCTACCATGTTGATTCTCATAAATTTCTTAAAATAAAATTTCCTGATGGTATGGTTTTGGAAAAAATTAAAGCCAAAAATATTCACAAAGTCATTGATGCCAATAGAGAGATTATCTCACATATTAATAAACTTTTCTATTCTAAATTAGATGATAATATGTGGGAAAAACACCGTGAAAAACTGTAGAAATCTCCCATTGACCCTAAGGTTAAATGTTTTAGATGGCTCCCTCTTCTAGACATACTTCCTCTTAGGAAAGATTCTACTCATTTTGATATATGATGATTTTGTGGCCTCCCTGGCACTTGAAGACATATCTTCTTTAATTATTCTTTTACCAAAAGAATTTGGCATATATTTGATATCTACTTCCCCTTCTTTGTGAATATTTTTGAAATTGTTAGTGGATATATTGATGGTGTTAAGAATGAGACTAATATATTGTGGAACATGATATCCTCTAACATTTTGTGGCAAATCTAGAAATATAGAAATGAAGAAAGGTATCAAGACTCTCCTAGTTCCCTTACTTCAAGTTTTTTTGAAAACTCACTTATTTCAAAATTTCCTCACAAGTGAAAATGAATATGACTCTTGATATGAAGAAGCTTAGAAGATGTCTCCAAGCTAGTCACTCCACCATATTTGTCTATGAGCTAGAGGATGGCTATGACTGGAGAAGCCATATGGATAACTTAATTAACTTTGAAGGTAACTTGAAGAAACTCACTAATGATATCAACAATAATAGAAATGTGACTGATCAACAAATCAGCAAGCTAACACAAATCTAGGGGAAAAAAATATTGTTAGGATGGAGGGACCTAGGGGTTGGACAACCTAGGTTATAGATCACTCTTATTTTATGCATTATGCTTCTTAGTATCAATGAATTTTATCTTGTATCTAGCTTCTTAGTTCAGTTAAATCTTTGATTATTTTGTTAGTTTTGATCCCTCTATAGTTAATATAAAATATCTATATATATATTGAAATAATATAAAATAATAATTTTGTGACATGTAAATTTTATTCTTTAACAATAATTTTATAGATGTAAATAATACCAATTAGTTTGAATTGATATCAAGATATTAAATAGAATGTGTCAACTTTAAAATTTACCCTAGTATATTTAACTCAATATAACATTTGGTTGACAAAGATATCCATTGCTTAAAAAGTTGACACTTAAACATCGCACACTAAGGCTTAATTCCTAGGCAAAAAATGTTAAATAGTCAAAGTTGACTTATTTTTCCAAGTTTAATTTATTCCTCAGTGTGTGATGTTTAAGAGTGGCCCTTACAATTTTTCCCTTCTATCTTTCTGCTATAGAGGCACTAGGCTAGGATAATATGATGTCTCAAAGTCAATATTTGTGTGCTTTAGAATATATCAACCCATTTTTTGTACCCCTAATCACCTTTTGTTGTTCTTTTCTCTTTTAGAAATAGATGAAAAATGAACAAAGAGAGGGTAAGTAATGACACATGCCAAGAAACCAAGGGAAGAGTAAATCAAAGGATTTTAGATAACAATTAGGTTCAAGACCATATCTATACATGATGAAATTTATTTTTACTAATGTTTTTATTTCTATGATGCTTCATATTTCTTATCATCTTGGTTGGAAGGTGCAAGGGACGAGTCTATCTAGTGTGTATAACCTTGTTGTTAATATAAAATACTACTAGTCCTTAGAGATTATAGTAGCATGAGATGAATTATTTGAATTTTAAGAAAATATTCATATCTAAACGTTTATTTGTAATGTAATTCCCTAGTAATTATCATGTTTGAGATCGGTGCTAGTGAAAGGGAGAATTTTGAGGTATAAATCTTGATAGAAGGTATGAAGGACTTGGGAGGTAGTAAAAAAGGGGAAAGCTAAGCCCCAAAAAAATCATTCATGTCTAAGTATTACATAACCATATATAAAACTAGTCCCTAAAGTACCTTTAGTAGTGTACCAATCCATTTGTCAGTGCATTTGGCGAGACTTGACCCAAATTCTACCAATCATTAGAAAACATTCCACATCATTATCCATTAGAAAATCCTAACTGTACAAACCCCAAATCATGGTATTGTAATCATTGTTACCTCCAATCGTAGACTTGTAACTATAGGCACATTAACCATGTAAAGTTTAACCCTATAGCCAATTAAATTATGTTTAACTAACTAGACCATGCATAATTTTTCTATGAATAGTCATTTTCTGTTTGGGAAAAAATATGTGGTGCAATAATTGACATGTGACTTATTTATTAATTAATTTTGTGTCATTAGTGGTGTAGAGCTGCAAAATAAATTATTTGGATAAAGAAGGCGAACACGCTCTATATGTTATTTTATAGGCATTTGGGCAACATGTGGTATGGAACATACTTATATTTTGAATTTTTTTCCATGTATTCTAACAATGCAACTTGTAAGATTAGAATATTATTAGCTTAGATAATATCAATGATGAATTCAACTATAAATTTTTGTATTTTGTTTCATGGAATGCTCCTAAATAGAAGGTATAAATCTACAAGTATGCCAGTCATCTTAATATATATAAAAATCCTCCTTTATCTGCTAGAGTTAAACCCAAAAACATCAATTCATTTCCCATCATCATTAGCATTATTCAATTTTTATTATATTTGTCTCGAAGAAATAGGGTTCTTACTAAAAATATGTAGGATTGTATCATTGTAGTCTGATATAGAAGACAATGACTTTGAACATTGCAGGTTTCACATTATATTCATAGTGTTTTCAATCATCATAATGCATAGGTTTTGTTGTATCATATGAAAAATATGTTTGTGCTCTAGAGAAAAAATAGGTCCATTATGTGCAACAGTGGTGTAAGTAACTAGTTGACATAGTAATAAGCCCTATTGGAACATGAAAAATAGCAAAAGAAACAACAAAAATCCTATTGTACTTAATAATGTCACACATTCACTAGATAAGCTACAAAATTTAGTAAACCAAAATATTTATAAAGACCACAATATAAATAGAAGAGAATACAAAACCATGTGTAATTTTAGCCACATTTGAAGGTAATCTAATGACTATAAAGTCTTTTATCAATTTCTAATCTTATGAAATGTATATATATTTTGTGAGCTAATGATTTAGGGACAAGCTAAGCTATGAGTAATAGGTTTGTAGCAGTGTCAGTAGCAATAATGGCATCAGCAACTAGTTGATTTATCGAGCAATAGTAGCATGATTAACTAGTTGATGCAATAATAAGAGGTATGTAGCATCAACTATATTCTCCCTACAATACAACTATTGTGGATTGATATGAGGGGGTTTAATAATTAATATAGTTAAGCTTAATTAGTCATAATTTTGCTATGTAATTACCAAAAAAAGAATGTTAAAAAATATTGAGGACATTCTTACTTGTTTACTTCATCCTTCTTATTATGCTGAAATTTGTTGTAATTACAAAATGTAAAATTTATAATAGATATGCAATTAAAGTCATCTATATTTGAAAGAAGTAGTTTTATTTGAACTATATTTCAATAGAAGCCTCTAATGAAAATGAAATTTGACTGTAAGACATGCAAGTAAAATATTTATAAATTTGAAATGTATAACAAGAAATATATCAATTATGTCAAATACAATTGTAAACATTTTCCATCACAAAATATATGCATATTTTTTTCAAGTTCACAAGAAATTCCCCCCTTTTTCCTGTCATTTGTTCATATCAATGTAATGTGTATTTTTTGGTTTTTTTTGGCTCAGGGTACCCATATTTGGTTTGAAATTGTCTTCCACTATTTTTTTATCATGTGCTTGAATAAGTTTAAAATGTGGTATTAAGATATTGTATATGTAAAAAAAAAAAATGCAAGGCATATAATTATAATTAATAAAATTTAGAACAAAAAAACTTATGTTGTCTTCAATATATTGAAGGGATACTCTAAGTATTCATTTTAAGAGATATTATAGCCATAATTGGAATGTTACCAATTATAATGATAAGAGTATCAATGGAGATGAAGTAATACCTCAGACAAGTTAGCCTGTGGATAACTATAGGTAGCTTTAGTGTTATTTGTTGTAAATTATGAGGACTACAACAATTTTTAACTTCCCCAACTAGGTTGGTGGCATAAAATTAAGGTATTTAGATAAGAAATGCACATAATATATACCTTAACAAATAGTTATAGCATAATGCATTATCTTTTATTCATATTTTCATCCTCAACACTTTCCTCCTATTTAGATTTAAATTACACAATTATACATGTTGAAGTATATTGATTTTCTTGTTTGAAGCATGAAAAAGGAAACATTTATTCTATATGTTGATGTTAATGGTGCTTTTTCATGTCAACTACTACATCTGTATACTCAACAATAATGGCACATCATGATTGATGAATGTGTTGTACCAATTATATTTTGAAAGTGGCTTATAAATAATTTTTTTGTGCCCAAAAAATATATAGTATCTTGTATACAGGGTAAATTTTATAAAGGGGCTTACTTTAAACATATCACCATGTTCTATCAGGGGATCCTCATGTGTGTCCACAAAATTGTCACCAGTGAAGTCTAGAATTTTGAATTGAGAAGTAAAGAACACATTGAGAATCCCTATATTAGTGCATAATTTTCATTGCTCTTGAATTGATTCTTTGTATATAATATGTTCCCAAATGTAATAAGTTAGAGTAATGTTAGATACAAACAATGTAATAAGGAATAAATCAAAATATTTAGAGTGTATAATGCAGTCTATGATGGTAGATAAGTCGAATAATTGCGCTAGGATGTTAAAAGTACCCGATGTATCAATAATATGTGGGTATAGTGACACTATCATTATATTATTGTAGACTTCATAGGATGCAAAACTTGAAGGAAAACTTAAAATAGAACAACAATACAATCTAATTTGGACACATTGTGGGAACAACAAGACCTTCAGTGGATACAAAAAGATACTAGTAAGATATTATGGATGGAGGAAACCCAACAATATAATTTCCTTAATACATCAAATAGTATGCAATGTGTTTAATACTTTTAATTTCCCTTCTTAGGAGAGAAAGGGTGGTGTGACTATAACTTCTCCCCAGCTTGCTAGAGCTTCCCATGTGGGTGTAAAAAATAACGTGGTAATAATTTACAGTCATTCATATATCTTATAGTTTCAATGAATGATGTGTGAAAAGTTAAGTTTGATATTGGTTAATTTCAGAGAGGAAGTAGGCCCTGGGTTTTTATGGATAGTACATCCAACAACTTAGTCGAAGATATTGGAAATGATAATGGGAAAAGTTCTAGATATACTTAGGAAAGTGATAGAGATAATGAAGAGACTGTTACATATAATTTTGACGAGGAGAGCGAGAAATCCCAAAGAGGCTTGAAGGTCTGATATATTTATAAAATGTCTAATTATGATTTAATTTTTAGGAATTGCAAACTCATTTTCTTTGTCAAGATAATTGTGTTACATTTTGTAAGCAATATTGGTGTAAAAAAGTAAAAAATTGTGTTGCACTCCTATCTGTGTAGGGGGGGAATATAGAACCAAATAGTGTGGGAAAAGATTGATATATTTCTTCATTTATGCAAGTTGTTCTATCAATGGAGGAATTATTTTTTGGAATCTTCCAAGGTTGAACCTCCATAGGATATAATCTCAGAAACTCCTATTTATTGAACCACCCAAACATGGGACGCCTCCCACAGGAAAAAGAAATAGGCATCATTATACATCCAAATAAAGGGGGTACATGTATAGGAGGGAGATAGGTGTTTAGTACTAGATGAGGATCAAGTTTCTAGTGCAACGAAAGTATTTAGAGAAGCACATATGAAAACTCTATAATGTCTTAGTTGACTTCCTTCCACCAAAGGGTAATGCCAAGGTTAAAGAGGAATGTTTCATTATGAGAGTAAAGAGGTCAGGGAGAAGATATTGAAAAGAGTGGTATCTTAGGAGAAGAGAAGAGATTAAAAGGTAAAATAATTTTGACAAATTTATGTTATTTATGTGAGTTATTCTTGTAAAAAATTGATTACAATTGAACATATAGACAAAGCAATATGTTTACAAAGAATGTAATGATTAGTAGATATGCTAACAATAATCTCAAAAACTAATGTAAGGAGGAAGGTTCCTTTATAGATTGGGATGTAGATATGCATTAAAAAATACCAATGCTATACACAAAATCCAAAAAAAAAATTCTAGGAAAGAATGTAATTGGGAAACTCTTATTGCAGGATGATCAAAGTTAAATTTTGATGAAGCCTCTATAGGTAATCCCTGTCTGACTAGATTATGATATAATATTTGTCTAGATAATGAATCATTCCTAAGTAAATGCACCCAACCCTTAGGAGTAATGTGTATTAACTCAGCCGAATTAGAGGCCCTAGTAGAAGACTTAACTCTAAGTAAAGAGATACGTATTAACAAATTACTTATCAAAGGAGACTCAAAAATTATCCTATATGCATTAAGAAAAAGAAAAACCCCAAACTGGATTCTTAATTCTAAACTTGAATATGCCCTATCCATCATTGATGAATTCAAAGAAATAATCATAAAACATATTTATAAGGAAGATAATAGAGAAGTAGATAATCTTGCTAACAAATAAGCTGATGGAGAAGGGATTCTAACAAAGAAAAGATAATATGATATAAGTATAAGTTAGATACTTGTTCCTGAAGAGAAACTGGTTTAGAAATTTTAGTGTTAAAATAAACATGTTAAATCTAGTTGATATTATGGAAATTTAATGTTAATTAGAAACATATTTTTTAGTATTCAAAACTTTTCCTTAGATATCATTTGATCTCAAAATTAATTTTTTTGAAGTATTAGATCTTGGACCACTCTATGTTGGTTTTCTCATGGATTTATAATCAAATTAATAGTTGTAGGCACTATAGGTATGAAATCATGTGGCACTCACACTCGGAGTTTAGGGATTGTATTGCACGATGGTGGAATAATTTGGTTGAAGGAACAACTATGTTATGTATTTCTAGGAAAATTGAAAGAATTCACAAATAGGATATATGATGGATCAAATATTCATTTTGTAACATTCTCATGGAAAAGAAGACCACTGAGAAAAAGTTAGAATCTATTCAGACATGTATTGTAGAAGGTAATTAATCCCCTAAACATCAGCATGAGGAGAGGGATTGCAGGGAGAGGTGGAAGACTCTTCTAAAATAGGAGGAAATATTTAGGAAGTAGAGATCTAGGGTTCAATAGGTAGATGAGGGTTACATGAATACAACCTTCTTCCATAGATCAATGTAAAGAAGAAAAAAGGCAAACACCATAAGCCTTCTAGTGGATAGTAATGGTCAAGAAATAACAGAGGTGGAGGGTATTAAGGATTGGGTCAATAACTATTTCTAGGGGATCTACAACCATGCATATACTCAAGTCAATAGCAATACACAAGAAATTATTTTAAGGTTAGTGAACCTAGTGGTGAGTGATCAAATGAATGAGGGCATGACTGGTAAGGTCAAGGAGGAGGATGTGAGAAAGATAGTGTTTAGTATGAAACAATACAAAGCCCCAAGACTTGATGGGTTTTCCCCAGCTTTTTTCTAGGAATTTTGGGAGATCATTATGTATGACATTATTCACACCATGCAAGTTGTTAAAGGAACTTAACTAGACATTTATAGTGCTAACAAATAAGATGAATGACCTAAAATGTCTTGAATAATTTAGACCCATAAGTCTCTAAACATGATTTATAATTTTTTTTCCAAGGTTATGGTTAACCATATCAAGCCCCTACTTGATAATTTTATAGCCTACACTAGAATGGTTTTGTCCTGGGGTGACAGATTTTGGATGCGGTCATAACCATGTATGAGGTGATTCACTCTATGGAGAGGAGTAGGAATTAAGGTATGACCCTAAAACTTGATATATCAAAGGATTATGATAAGGTCAAGAGGGAATTTATTTTTGATATTCTGACTAATTTAGGATTTAGTGAGAATTTCAATTGGATTATTAGGATTTCTATTAATACTATCAAGTTTTTGGTTCTAGTCAATGAGGCCCCATGCAAATTCATTAATTCCTCTCAAGGTCTGTGGCAAGGTGACCCCCTATCCCCTTACCTATTCATCATTGTAGTAGAGATGCTAAGAAGAAATTCAATGGCCCTAGCTAATTCTAGCAGAATAAAAGGCATAAAACCTACATTCTTGTGTCCCCCACAAGTTATCCAACAATTTCTTGATGACGCCTTCTTATTTGGAATATCTTTGGTCCATGAAGCTAGAGGGTGGAAAGAAATTTTGAATCAGTATGAGAAGGTTTTGGGACAATGCATAAATTATCAGAAAAGCATAGTGTATTTTTTCAACACAGACACTAGCTTCAGGAAAAAACTGATGAGAATCTTGGAATTCTAGGATGCAAGTCTTCTAAATATACCTATCTTTTCCTCTTTCTCACTATTAAGGAAGTATCCACACAATATTGGAATGGAAAGATTGAATGTTTTTAGAGGAAGCTTGCGGGATGGAAAGGAAAAATCCTAAACAGTGTAGGAAATCTTTTTCTTATCTCAACCTCTTTATAGGGCATTCTAATGTACTTCATCTCTATTTTTAAACTCCCAAGAAGATATAAGGATATTCTTGAAAAAATCCAAAGAAATTTTTTTATGGTCTGGATTGGAAGATAAGATCAGAATGAGTTTGGTGAGTTGGGAAAAAGCCTCCTACATAATGCCCTAGGGGGATTGAATATTAAAAGGATAGGAAATTTGAATAAGGCCCTTCTAACTAAGCTTAGATGGAGATTGAAAAACTCCTTGAGTAATTGGTGCAATATTGTGAAAGACAAGTTTCTTAGATGGGACTCGTTCTAGCATCACCTATGGACCCATGTTCTCTGCTAGGGTTCAAAATTTTGGAACAATGTGGTGTACACCGCTAAAAATTTGAAGATGGGTGTGAACTCAATTTGTGTCATGCTCTAAATTTTTTTATCAAAGGTATTCCATGAGATTGGAAAGCTTGGATGTTGGCTTAGAGCTCCCTATCAATGGAGTGTAAGGATGCATATGATAACATAAAATGGGCTCTTAGTTAAACCTTAGAAATGTGTTCCTTGCTAGTAAACCATGCAACAAGAGGTTCTTAAGATGAGGTCCAAGAATGGAAAATGTAGACTAAAATAGCATGAATATGCAAGATGCAACTAGATTAGACAATACGAGAATGTTAAAATCCAAACTAATTAAACTATATGAGCTAAATTAGTGTAAAATGAAATAGAAACTATATGAATCTAAACTCTCAAAAAATCAAATGGTAGACATGTAGCATAACAAAACTAAGAGTGAATTGTGTGTATTTGAGAGGGGAAGAGCTCTTTCTTTCAAAGTTGTATGGACAATAGAGATCAAAAGACAAGAAATGCATCATCAAGGGTGGAGAATGGGCCTTGCCTAAATTATAGTATTCAAATTTTATGAGTAAGAATAAGAGGCTCCACTCATAGAAAATAGTGCATTTTGCATGTGTAGACAAAAGATTTTGTCAAAATAGGAGGTTCTGCACATGGAAAATTACACCTTTCATGCGTAGACAAAAGATTTAGTCCAAATAGAAGGCTACACATGGAAAATACTTTTCTTTTTTAAATAAAAAATGGGTGCATGGATTTTTGATAGTTTTATTTAAATTAAAATGGAGAGAAAAAATAGGGTTTTCTTGCTTCATGCGAACTTTCAATTTTTTTTGCGTACGACCCTTTGCCTGCACTCCCCTTCTGTTAGCACTTGTCATACCACATTTACTGTGAGAGCTTTAGGTTAGGATATAATGGCTCTGGCCAGCGGTGAACCAGTTGTTTCTAGTGTTCACACTGCTGCTTCGGACTGCCATGGCGCTGCCACCGAAAAAATGCTCGCGCAAGTTTGTCCCGAAGGTTTTCCACGAGGTAATCCTGATATTGTCCTTCCTTTGCAAGAATTTGATGTTGCATGTGACTGGTTAGAATAAAATACCTTGATAGGTTATTTTGTTGGTAGGACTCCCCCTGAAGCTATGCTCAGAGAATGGGTCAACAAATGCTGGACTCCTCCTGGAGTCCACCTTGATGCTGTGCAAAACCTTACCAAAGGTTTTTTTTATTTCACTTTGCTAACCCGTCGCAAGTAGACATGGTTTTTACCAATGGCCCTT
The DNA here is from genome assembly GCA_028749045.1 of Cupressus sempervirens. Classification (NCBI taxonomy): domain Eukaryota; kingdom Viridiplantae; phylum Streptophyta; class Pinopsida; order Cupressales; family Cupressaceae; genus Cupressus; species Cupressus sempervirens. The sequence goes on from CM053788.1 coordinate 123,877,026, forward strand.
GGTCTGTGCATTCCTCTCTGCTTGTTTTTCATAAATGGTCTCGAGACTTCTCTGTCTCGGATGATAAAAAGCTTAGGGTTCTTGTTTGGGTTGAATTCCCAGGTCTACCCTTGCCCTGCTGGCCTTTTATTGAGTCTTTTGCCCAAGCCTTTGGCAAAGTTGTTACCAAGGAGCCAGAGAAATTTTTTAATGCTCGCCCTCAGCGGCATGTTTGCATTGAAGTTGATCTTTCTAAAGATCTCAAGGATTCTGTGGAAATCTAGATTGGCACTCAAACCTTCTCATAGAAAGTGCTTTACTTGAACCTACCTAACACCTATTATAGGTGCCAGTCTGTGGAACACAAGATCAGGGATTGCCCTTTGTCTATGCCTAGGGTCAAACCCCAGCCTAAAGTGATGCCAATCAAATAGGTTGAAGGAAAAAAGGAAGAATGGGTTACTATTGGGTGCAAGGGCAAGCCTGCCTTGAATCCTTTGGCCCCCAAGCCATCCTATGCAGCAGTTACCATGATTCCTCCTGCTTCCACTGAAGTGTCAGCGCCTGCTAGCATGGAGATGCCAGTGGCTTCCATTGCACTTGTTTCAGTTTTGCAGGTTTCAAACCCTGCTCGTTCACAGGGGATTAAGGTGACCACCAGGGCCTCGTCCTTGGTTGCGGCTCATTCTCCTCTTGTAGTCTCTTCCATAGTACCACCAGCAACAAGGCGTTCTTGTAGTTCTGGACGTGCAAAAATATCAAGGGTAAAACGGTAGGCCGTAAGTTCAAAGGATTTCTCGTCTGACTTCCACCTGGTTTCTACCTTTTTGCAGAATAGTTACTCCTCTCTAGAGGACGAGGATCATATGGAAGAGTTCTCATGAACTTCCTCTTTTAGAATGTTCAAGGTCTTACAAACCTCCCCAGAAAGTTCTATGTTCGGGATACCTATCATAGACTTGGGAATTTAGATTTTCTTTGCCTACAAGAAGTTAAAATTTCTGGTTTCATGCTTTATGCTACATGCCACGTCATTTGGAAGGATAGCATCATGTTTTCTTCTCAACATGAAGCTAGCCGAGGTGGTGTAGTTACTCTCCTGTCACCTTGCCTTCATTCTGCTATTATCTCACACAGTTCTGACCCCACACACTATATTATTTGGCTTTTTCTTTGCATTAACAATCATTCTTTTGGAGTCATTAATGTTTATGCCTCCAACGATGCTATGGAAAGGGCACAAATGTGTGTTTGGCTTGCTGACAACTTGTTGCCAGCTACTTGGGTCTTGTGTGGGGACTTCAATATGGTTGAAGTGGCATCTGACAAAGATGGCATTCTTCCTTTCCATTGGACAGCTAGGGAAAGAGAAGCCTGGTTTTACATGCATCATAAATTGGGCCTTTTTGATCCCAATACTAGCCGCCACCATGATAGTGGGGCCTAGCACACTTGGTCCAATTTTTGAGCCAGTCCTGACCGCATATGGAAACGTCTTGATTGTGGTATGATCTCGACACAATCTTTTTTTTCCTTTTTTGAAGATCGTGATCTTCCCGTCATTCCCCTGAAAAATGTGACATTGTTAGACCACTATCCCATTTATTTTGGCATTTTTTGGCAAACAGCTGTCCCTAAAGTGGCCAAGTCTCAATTCTTCCTCAACACATCTATGCTGTTGCATGCTTTCACCATCTCCCACATACAACGTGTCTGAAATTTGGAACCACATCCACATTCCCATCAAGGTTGGATTCAATGGTGGAATGATGCCATTACTAGAACGGCTTGATTTTTTTGCATCTACAGGCATCAGCTGGCAATTTGCAGAAAACAATCTTATGAAGCCAACACCCTTACCCTCAAAAAAGCCTCTGAAGCACTCACCTTCAACCCCTTTGATGTGGATCTACAAATTTAGCTTGCAAAGCTTTGCCATGAAAAGAAAATTGCTGATAACTATGTTGCCCAAGGAGCTCAAATGAAAGCCCATCTCCACTGGTTGGAGGTTGGCGACAAAGCCTCGAAGGAGTTCTTCCAAGCTCTCAAAGCCCGTCATACCAATGTTGGGATTAAAAAGATAAAACAAGGAACTGATGTTCTTTCTAGTTTTCCTAACATCCTGCAAGCTTTTTTTCTTCACTATGAGAACGTCTTTGCTTCGCAGGGCCATTCAGTTGCTCAGGAGGAGGCTCTCAAAAAGTGTATTACTATTACTCCAAACCGCCTCGCGGTTGAGAAACGCTCTTTTTGTGAGCAAATTATTTCCCTCTGAGACCTTAAAGAGGTAGTTTACTCCATGGCAGATGACAAATCCCCTGGGTGTGATGGATTTCGCTGTGAGTTTTACAAACATCTTTGGGAGCAAATTGGTCCTGATTTGCACAAAGTCTATCTTGAAGCATACCATTCTAAAAGCTTAGGAGCGATCATAAATAAAGGCAATATTAAATTCATACCTAAAGCTGGTGATCCTCAGGACATCTACAACTGGAGGCCCATCACCCTCCTGAATGTGTCTTATAAGATCATTTCTAAGGCGCTCTCTCTCAAAATCTACCATATGCTTCCTCTAATTGTGCGGCCTGAACAAAATGGCTTCATCAAATCCAAGTATATTCTTGATAACATCATTGCTATCTGGGAAGGTATGGAATGGGCCCATAAGTCCAAGTAGTAGGCTATCTTTTTAAAGATAGATTTTGCTAAAGCCTATGATCGCATTGAATGGCCTTTCATTTTGGCTATGCTTTAGGTTCTGGGTTTTGGTCCCAATTTCCTTCAGTCCGTGGAGATGCTCTTTGGTGATGCTAATGCTTGCATCACCATCAATAATTTTCAATCTGAAGCTTTTGGACTTTTTTGTTCCATCAGACAAGGTTTTCTACTAGCTCCAACACTTTATGTCCTTGCTGCTGAAGGTTTTGGTTATTTACTTGCTCACTCTATGTCTTCAGGACTAGTCTGTGGGATTTCCTTACCTGATTCTTCCTCCCTGTTAGTCAATGGTCATCTTGCTGATGATTCTTTTCTTACTCTTCTTGAAGATGAAGAAAACATAAAAAATGCTTTAAATTGTCTGGACACTTTTTGTCAAGCCTCTGGCTCTGCCATTCAATGGAATAAAACACTCTGCTACCGATAATCTTTTTTGCTAGCTCCACCTTGGCTCAGCCAATTCCAATGGAAATGGGTTACTCATGGAGAAATCTTCCATTTTTTTGGCATTCCCTTTGCTTTCCAGGCTTCCCATGTGGAACTTTGGAATGCTATGCTTACAAAGATTAGCAAAAACCTTGATTATTGGATCACTAAGCCACTTTCTCTTGCTGGTAAATTCCAGATTTGTTCTAAGATTTTGGCTACCACCCATGTGTATTATTCTTCTTTTTGGGGTCCCTCCAAAGCTTCCTATCTCAAATGAGAACTTTTGGTCAGAGATTTTCTTTGGACCTCTAGTTCTGACCATCATGGTTTTTACAGAGTTGCTTGGGATTTCTATTGTCTCCCAAGGGAATTTGGGGGTATCGGCCTGCTTTCCACTCAGAAGCAGGGCCTTGCCCTCTGTGCTAAATGGATTATTAGAGCTATTTCTAGAGATGAAGCCTAGAAAATTCTTGTTAGGCATTGCATCTCTTCAGGCTTCCTTGCTAACAGACCGGCATGGAAGGGGATTGGTTTTCAGACCCTTCTCACTATGCGTGAACCAGTGGTCATACAAGGCTCTTTTTTTATAAAGAGCATCTGGAAAGCTTGGGAAGCTCTTAAACCTTGGCTTCATTGGGCTGGTGATGAGTTTCACAATGGATTGTCCTTAAATCAACAGAACATTTGGTGGTCTCCCCTGTTTGCCTTCCAGGGTACTCCTCTTGCCAAGACTCAAGGTGGTAGTGCTCTGCGTTTCTTTAAATGTGGCATCCGCACTACCAAGGACATTTTTTCAAGAGTCACCATGAATTTCAGGTCATGGGAGGATATGCAAGTTCAATACCGCCTTGTTCATGCCGATCGCCAGACTTATGACCTTCTGTGGTCTTCCATCCCTGTGCACTTACTTCATAAAGTGGGGATTCAGTCTGTTCATCCTTGGTGGTATGATTGGAAGTGGTTTCCTGCCACTCCATTTACCAATTATAAGCCTAATATGGGATACAGATGGATTTGGCCCTACCTTCCGATGGTGGACACGCTTAATCAATGGTGGCATTTGCATTCTTCACTTTCTCAATGGAGAAAATGGTTCGACACCATTTGGAGTGCCATTACAAAACCTAAGATTGCACACTTTTCTTGGTAACTTGCCTTCCAAGGTCTTCCCCTGGGGCCTCAGCTCAAGCACATCGGGGTTCTTGATCCTAGATGCCCCTTCTATGGCCAACCTAAGTCCTTTTTGCATATTTTTTGGTTTTGCAAATGAGCTCAGAATTATTGGCACTAGATTCATGATTTTTTCAAGCCTTTTAGGCCTGAACCTTTTTCATGATCCTGCTGGGTGATTCCCCTAGATTTCCTCAAAAGTTCTCCCAGATTTGGCATACTTTCAGGATGGAAATTTTGTTTTCTCTATGGAAAGATAGAAATGCAGTTTTATTCACTCACAATTTTTTGGATGTTAACATTGCAATGTACACTAAGGCATGCATTTGTAACAATATCATTATGCAGATATAGGTGCAAGCTAATAAAGTTTCCCTGGAGGTTGCACACTTACATGAATTGTTAAATCATTGGGGCAATGCTCCTTGCACCATTACCAGAGTGCCTTCGGATGCCTCGGCTGATGCCTCCTTGTCTCGCGGTTGCCATTCCCGACACCAGTCCTCTAGTTGTCATTCACACATGCCGTGCTTCTGGGATCCCCGCCATCACTCTCCTAGTGGTGGTCATGGTGGTTGGAGGCGCCGCTCCGCTTCCCCATCGCGTGGTGGTTCTGACTGGTCCCTGGCTCCCCCTTGGGCGAGCTTCTGGCCAGCCTCTGACTCCTCCCCCTGGACGGGTGCACTCTAGCAAGTTTCCTTGCTTGGCCTTGGCAATTCCTCCTCCATGGCCAGACAAGAAGGATGCGGAGACTGCGACTACCCCAAATCCTGCTAATGCTGCTAACGGCTGGACTGTTCCCAGTTCGCCTCACAATCCCACTGATGCATGGGAATTTCTTGATAAAGATGATCCTCCTCCCTCTACTGGTACTGCAGCCTGAGGTTTTTAAAAGTGTTTTTTTTTTATGAATAGTTTATAGTTTCTGGCTGAGGCCATGTTGTTCATTCTAGCTTCGGCCGTTTGAACTCATTCGCGGGGTGATCCTGTATCCCCTGGCCCCTTTTATGTGAATTGTAATCTTAGTAAATTTTATTAATTGAAAAGGACTATTTATCAAAAAAAAAATAAAAATGGAGAAAATTCTTTTAATCAAATATGTGTGTTTATAATATGGTGGTCAAACTTTAGGTTAAAATTAAATAAATTCATTTTGCCTTATTTTTGAGAATTTTTGATCAAACGCTTGATAACATTAGTAAGAAATGCTAGAAGCGAGTTTATGGTCTAGGTGACTATTTTTAGGTGATTACAATGGGTACTTACTAGGTGGTTGGGGATGGAAATAACATCAACTTATGGGAAGACCAATGGATACAAGATGACCCCCTCATGTGAACCAGGTGCCAACCCTTGAGAGAGACTTATACTAGAAATTATGGTACTTTGATTCAAAGTTATATGACCTATGATAGGAAATGAAAAATAGTTTATAATCAAGAGAATTCTAAGATAGGGCTCACTCTAGAGCTCTCTAAACTGCTCAAGAGTTATTGCATCCCTTCCATCCAGGTTTGTGACTCTTTGGTTTGGAGACTTACCCACTCAGGAGACTTCAATGTGAAATCCACTTACCTTTTTTGTCTTGGGGGGATGTGGCCCTTAGGGATTGGAGGAAGGTTTAGTAGCATAGATCCTACCAGAAAAAATTTTCTTATGGTGAACAACCCTCCATGGGAAAATTCTCAGATAGCTAACTATAGTGTGTTATGGTATAGAGAAGCAAAATTTATCACACACCTCCTCATTCACTACCCTTTTGTGTCAAAATTTTTGAGGGAGATCCTTGTGTTGTGAGACTTATCCTGTGGTGTATCAATGAGAACTTACATCAATTTGTTAACTGGGCTCCCATATCTGAAAACCTTATGGAGAATAATTCCCCTATATGTTTCAAGGAAAATTTGGAAGGAGAGAAATAATAGAATGTTTAGAGACAAATCTACTCCTAGTTTGATGGTGGTTAAATATGTAACTAATCTCTTAAAGTAATATAGTAGGATTTGGCAATGGAAACTCCCCCTAAATCCCTTTGGAATACAAGATATGAAGTGAGAGTTCACTTCGGATATAAGCCCGATGGTGGAAAAGTTTGACAACTCTAAAGCTAAGGCTAGGCATAGAATGAATTTCTATCCACCTCCTAAAGCTTGGATAAAACTTAACTTTGATGCACCAACCTTGGCTGGGAGAATAGCGGCTGGGGGTATCTTCCATAATAGTACTAGGAAGTTGGTGGTTGTCTATATTGGGAACTATGGAGAGGGGTCGAACAATGAAGTTGAAGCTTTGGCTCTATTATGGAAAATGAGAATTATGAGAGCTAGAGGAATTAATAAATTGATAATCAAGTGGGATTTGATGTTGATTATCAAAGTGGTGAAAGGAGAGGGCCACTATAGTTGGAAGATCAAAGTGATAATAGAAGAAATCCTCACTTTGATGGAGGGGTGACAAGAGGTCCATGTGGACCACATCTACCATGAAGGAAATGAAGTTGCACATGACTTGGCAAAATTTGGCCACAATGTCACCCAAATTTAAAAATGGAATGATGCAAAGCAAACTCCATCATCAACTCAAGTGATGGTGGAAAGTGAGCATACTTCTCACAACGCTTTATGAATTATTACAACAAGTGGTGCATTAATGTGAATCTGTGTGGTTGGAGAAACCATCATATTTATTATCATAAAGTTGATCTTTGGCAAGATTTTGTGAAAATCTTTTTTTGGGATTCCTTCAACAGGAGAAGTAATTATTTATGGAAAAGGATGAGTGACGTGGATTTGATTAGAATTAAAAAAATTGATAGGGAATGATTTTAAGGATAATTTTATCAAGCCTCACTCCACTTACAGCCAATGATGGTTAATTTTAAAACGAGAGTTACCGATCACACATGCCATCAAGAGAGGGATTTTGGAAATTACAAAACCATGTGATCTTATGATGGGTTTTGGTTGCTTTCACAATTCTAGCTTAAATTTGAAATCCTTAAGTTGCCATGGTTGTCAAATTTTGGTCTACAGCAAGGGGATGTCACAATACTCTGAGAAGTTGGTGGTTGAGCTTGGTAAAGAAATTGGTTCCAGTGACCACAATGAACTAGTGGGGATTGAGAAAATTACATCACAAACAATGAGACTACATGGGTTTACCTGTAGCAAGGAAGATTAATGCCATTCATGGAAGGCATGGAAAAGCATAAAGATCACATCTCCATGCAATTCATCAACACTTGGACTAATAGGAAGGTAAAAATTAATGGGATGACATTTGAAATAATGGAGGAGCTTGTACCTAAGGCTGGAGATTTATACCTAGAGGACAAGAATTGGCACAAGCAGGCCAGGGTGTTTGATGAAATGAATTTGAGAAAGTTCTTTCAACCTAAAGAGGATTCAATTCACATGAGAGGTTGATTCTCCAGAGAGGATCTAGTGAAGCTCTGAGATGTCATTTGTTACATCATTATGTGATATATTACTCTTGAAGACCATTTCTAGGTACTTTAATACTATCACTTACCCATTCTCAACCACTTTAGGAACCAAGATTTTATTTCCTTTCTACACCTTATTTTCTATTCCATGGAAAATTATATTTTAAAGGCTAGGAAAAAGAAAGAGGAAGCCAAAACCTTCTATATCATCCACTAGGGCTTCATGCATAAACTTTACAGATACCACCTTGCCATAAACCATCCTCTTCTTGTTAATCCACTAGCTACTATTACTTCCCAAGTCTCCATGGACCCTAGCCCTGGGTTTGGCTATAAAAAAACCAAAAAAAAAACCTAGTACTAAGATGAATATCAGTGTCATTGAGTCTGACACATATAGGGGGAAGAGAAAGAAAAATTCTAGGAGAGCTACTAAAAGGATTCAAATGGAAAAATTCAAATGCCCCCCCTCCACCAAATAGGATTTTACTTTTGAGTCCATAGAAAGTGAGAAAAATCCCACCAGAAAGAAGAGGCAACACCTGGATATTGGGAAGAAGGTAGTTCCTAACCCTTCACACATCTTGGACACTCTAGAAGTCATCCCATCCCCAAATGGAAGTAGGGGTGCGGATATCATCTCCCCCATGAAAGAAGATCCCAAAGGCAAGGAGAAGAAGGGGAGAGATAGCCATAGATACAGCCAAAGCAAGGGTTGGCTATAGAGGCTAGAGAATTTGATGAAGGAGATTGCATAGAATCATATTGGCATTTGCCAAAAATTTGGCACCTTAGAAAAATTTACCATAAAGGTCATGCACTCTACTACTACCACTCTTTATTTTATGTAGGTGAACAAGGAGCAAAAAGATATTGGCAAAGAGAGCAAAACTTCCTACTCCATCTATGGCTTCCTAGCGGAGGATTGGCTAGAGACACTACTAGATAAACCAATCAAAGAGGGTGGGGGGAGAGGATGGGGGGTGGGGATTTGAATAGGGAGGAGCCTAAGGAAAAGAAGGAGGAGGTAAAAAGAGAGAAAGCAAGAAATTAGGCTTTGTTTCTATTTTTTGGGATTTTCTCTATGTTTTGAATCCCTTTGAACTGGGTGTCCTATGGGGCTTTCATTATGTTTATGATCATGAACTAAACTAGTAGTAGCAATAATTTTTTATACTCCTGGTATAATTTTCTGTATTGTATTCTTATTAGGGATAGGATTGCTGATAAGGGTTACTCTTTTTTGGAGTTAGTCTAAGTTTTTGAAGTGTAAAACTAGTATCAGTTAAATAAGTGGAAGATGGATTCTAGCTATTCTTTGGCCATTTTGTAATTTGGGGTTAGCCACCCTTTATTTTGGCTACTATCTAATATCTCAAAAATAAAGTTAATAGGAGATAAGTTTCATTTTTAGTTAAGAAAAATACTTATTTTTGTTCTAACAACTTGGTTACATAGCCTTGTTTAATTGTTAGGTTATGTTCACAACGAAGTATCAAGAGAAAAGTTATAAATTTGGAAATAAAAAACATGCTCTAAATTTGGGTAAATCACTGTGAGATATTTATGTTAGGGCTACACCAAAGAAACCTATCCATCTCTGATCTTTGGTGCCCAATTGAGATGGTTTTTTAAAAATATAAACACAATCTTGGTCCTTATGGGCTTTTACCTATCAAAAAGTAAAAGTTTGATAAAGGTTTGTAGAAAGAAGTGGAGATGAGGAAAAGACGGGATGATCTCATATGATCCAATTGAAGGAGATTGAGGGAAAACTCATGTAAATTGTCCAAAATGGTGATATTAGAATCCATGACTCCATCCAGAAGCTCATGACTAGTAAAGGAATTGAGCTTAATGCAGATGTGAGCAGCAAGGATAGAGAACAACACAAGGATATTACTTAGGGTGCAAGAAAAAGAATGAGTAAAGAAAATAGGTAGAAGGTGATCTTCATGTAGAAGAACACTGAGGAAGATCCCAAGGTTATGGACATCTAGGTAGCCAGGGCTCTTAAGGAAATGTTTTAGTTTTGTCTCTTTCTCTTGTTTGTGGATTTCAGTTTTTTGTGTCTATTAATCTTTTGGTTTCTCATTGGTTTTTTTTTGCTAGTTTGCTACATATTATGAAGGTTTGACTATTTTCAAACATAGATTTACTCTTGGACTTCACTAATATAATTATGTGATATACTTATTGGGTTGCTAGTTATTGGGTTTTGGGTCCCTATGAAATCTTCTTTTACTGTAATCCAAAATATATACTATATAATAATAATAATATACTAAAAAAATTAAATGTAAGAGCAAAATATTATGTGGTGTAATTTTTAATTTATAACTTTATATTTATTTGTACCTTTCTTTGTGAATTATGTGTTGAGGGTCCTTCCCCTCTTTAATCTATTCAAAATACTTTCTTTAACCTTATGAAATTGAAAGTGTTTTTCATATTGTGAAGATTACTTTAAAGTATACTTTAGATTTCTAAATACTTATATAGATGGAAGGTTAATGATAGGGTCCACATAATTGGTGACATTATTTACTTAAATTTTGTTTATTTCACCACATTCACTAGCAAAATTGCACCCAACAATCTTATAGTAAATTCAATAAAAGATATTTACCAAAGATCATATTGAAACAACTTAAAGAGCAAAATTAGATGAGAAAAATGTTCAATAAATTATCATAGAAGAATATTAAAATAATCTATAGTATAAATATAAATTAATACTAATAAAAATAGCCACTTCATTTTCCTCATTGAAAAGATAATCTATTTACTTAGTTGAAAATTAATGAATTTTGAAATACCTATTTTTTAGATTAAAAAAAATAAAAAAAATCTGAGTGTAAGAGTTGTTAGTATCGAGGAGTCAATGGCCAAAACAACCCTTGCTTAAGTATTTTTTAACATTATTTGATTTTTAGTTTCACCTTTAACTTAACAAAAATAATAATGTCTACATAGAAAGACATGAATTCCAAACACACAAGAGGTTAAAGCCCATGAAAACACACAAAGGATGTGGTGAAGTAATTTTTGTTGGGGAAGATTACATTTGGGTAATTCAAAAAATCCATCACTATGTTTAGATTGTTGTTTCTTGTCCTTTTCTATGAATCCCATTGGAGGATTCTACTATACTATCTTGACTAGTACTTTGATCATCTTAGGGAATGGGAAAGATAAAATAAACAAACCGAGAAAATGCATATAGGGTATATAAAATCCACTGTAGAGTAAAATAACAATTAATATAATCATTAATAAAAATTATGAAATTAAAACGTGGATAGAATTATATATAGAAAAATATACCATCAAATTTTGATTTTGTAGACTTTTCACAAAGGTCATTAAATGAATGAAAGTTGAAAATTGAAAGAAATCAAAATATGTGAACATTTAAGAACTGAATGAACTGAATGAGAGACATAACATAGTGGGGAGAGAGGGAAACCACATTTCACATTCATTATTTGTTTCCATGTAAAGCTAAAAATTTAATCGCGAGTAGACTCCAAAAAAAGCATGTAAAATTTGAGAACATTTTTTTAAAATGCATGTGTAGACTTTAGTATAATGACAAATAATTTACAAATATCAATTCTCATCATCTATGATAGGTCAAATAGAAATCTAGTAATAATTAGTTAACAAATTTTGATTGTAATAGTATTCACCTACCAGTAAGTACTAATTTGAAATTAGCTATATTTCTATAATTAATTCTTAAATCAACAAATTGTCACTTTAGACTTTTGGTTTGTGTATTCAGAAAACTATAGAAATCTTCAATTTCTATCTAAAATCCAGCTTTGAACTTTTACTAAAATTAATTGATAACTATAAATAATTTTAAATTATAAAATTATTCCTATGCAAAATGAAAAATATAAATATTTTTAAAAACTTTTATATATATTTAGATTTATTCTAAAAAGTAAGTATTGAAACATAAAAAAATCATTTTTTTCTTTTGATAGGAAACATTAAAAATGAAATTATTTTAATTTTAAAATATGAAATAAATGTAATAATAAGTGAAAAATAAAATAAAATAGAAAAATAATAGAATGGATCTATATATTTAGGTTTTAGTTTTATGGTGAAATTAAATGATGATACATTTAAAATTTTCAAAAAATATAGCTTAGTCCAATTTTAGAATTTAAAAAATTTGAATAAAAATAGAGGGTATTAAATAGGAATGTTATCTATTTCAAGACTTTTTACAATTCCCACTTATAATATGTCATTTATTCCCCAAGATAAAGGTGTAAAAAGGAAATCAGACCTAAAGTTAAGATATAAGAAAAGACAAGCTTTCATAAAATAAGAAAAAATGTTGTAGACCTAAAGAATATGGACGTCTAGGCACAAAGAATTGCAGTTTGAAAACTAAAGCCTTAGGGGCAAAACTTATTTGGAGAATGTTCAAAGTACATAACAATAGTTGGGCCCAAAATTTTATATTATAAATACTTAAACAATAATAACTCTTTATCTTTGTGTAGAACTAAAAATCTTCCAAAAGGTTTATGAATTTTGAGCTTTATGATGAAATATCACCCATTAATAGCTAATAACTTAACTTAGGACATTGATTTAGGGTAGGATGCTCTATTTTGGGAAAATTCATGGGATGGGCTTCCCTTTGGACAAACAATGTCAATCTACCAACTAACATCAAAAAAATTTATTCCACTCTATGGGGTAAGAATGTGAGTGATTATAAAACTTTTTTTAAAAATGATAATCAGTACGAGGATAGCAATGGAAAACCCTAGATGAAACTCCACTTTCATTACAAGAAATTGGTTTATTCTTTATTAAGGCTAAAATTGATCTTTCAAAGGGGACTCAAAGCCCTAATTGTTATACAGAAAATAAAGAAATCATTAAATCCTTAAATGAAATAAAGTTCTAGCCAGCACAAACATCTATAGCCATTACCAACAAAACCTAGCTAAAGCCAATGTCAAAACCAACAAAAATAAAGGATAAACTAATAGCCTAACTAGAGCAAAGAAGACTAAAAATAACAACAAAAAAGAGAAGAAAACTATTCTAGAGATTCCATATTATCTTTCATCTCTTGTTGAGTACTTTTAATCTTCTCAGTGGCCTACTTGAGGTCTTGTTAGTCAATCTAGGTCTCCTATTTTCTTTGTGTGTGTTGGAGTGAGTTCATTTACTAGGACTAGACTTCATAGTGTCCTTATCAAATTCCTCTAGCTCGATTACCTATTTCACCTCCTTGCTCTTTTGCATAAGGTTTGTCACCCTATTTAGACAATCAACTAAAGAGTCTAGGAGGGTATGTGCAGGATCATGGTGTGCCAAAAAGTGGCAATCTAAAAAATATGTAGTTCTAAAATGCCTCAAAGCATTTCAGAATCTATTCCAACTTTTTTCCCACCCATCTTGATACTAAATGAAAATAATTAATACCTTTATAAGGCCTACTATATCTTTTGATACCAACCCTATATGGTCAACTTTAAAAATGTCCCAAAAATGTGTTTTTGGCCCACTCTTGTGTATTTTTTACTTTAAACATGTAGCTGACGACTTTTTTCCCCAAAATTTGATGATATGAAAAGAGTTTTTTAAGAATGTTCGTAGCTTTCTATAAATGTAAGTTTTTTCAAATTACAAGTTTAGTAAGTAATTATTACTTATTTTCTAATGGAGTTATGTATAAAGTGTTGATTGACACACTACTTAAAAAATAGCTATAACTTTCAAATGGTACAACATTTTTAAAATTCAAAAGATGCATCACATTCTATGTTTCTTCTACTATAAGGAAAAAAGATAAAAAAATTTAAATTTTGCAGAGTATTGAATTAGTTAAGGTGGTTAGAAATGAGAGTTTTTTATTCTAAAAATACTAAAGTAGAAAACTAATCATTAATTATTTAGTTAGAATAAAAATACCCAAAAATATATGTCATATCCAGGTATGAGTCTACTTCCTATATCTAGAATATTATTAAAAAGTATTATCATTTGATTTTGATTAAGGTGGTAAGATATATGTCTACTTCTTATTTTTATCCTAAAATTTTTGTACTATTGCATTAAAATTCAAAATTTTGGCCAATCTTTTTTTGTTTTCTTAAGATAAGGCCTTGTAGTTTAGAAACTAAACTCAATTTCCCAGAGATTCTTTTCTCTCAACTTTTTGATATAAATTTTATAACAACTAGAAAATTGCACATCAAGTTGGCATAACCCTAATTTTCTAATTTTTTTAGCGCCACTTAAGAGCATAGTTTGGTTGACCATGATCTTGAACATACCTACGATCTCTAGGCATTTGATCAGTGCACCCCTAGTGACCTTGTCCATTTTATCCATCTTCTTCTTTAGTTTTTCTATTGCCTCCTAATTTCCCTTCAACTTATTGTCACTCTCCTTCCCACTCACATCTTACTTGTTCTCCATTTCATCAATTATCCCTTCTAAAGCCCTATATTTCAGATTAAGCACCTTTAGAGAGTGAAAGTTCCATTTATCCAACCTTAGAGAATAAAGGGTGACAACTTTAGCAGTTTCCAACACCCCATAGGGAGGATCAATTTCCAAATCTCTAATGTCCTCTTCAATAAGTTTAATATTAAGCTCATTATTATCAATAAATTACAATATTGGTATTCTCGCCTTCATCACATTTCTTTCTCCTCCTAGAAAACTTTATCATTTTTCTCATGCTAACATTTTATTCCATTTCTTTCTGTAAGCACTCAAAAAAGCTCACCTTGACTATCCACCCCAGTTTCATAATTTATCTCAAGCTTGAATCAATATTTGCATCATCATTTCCTTTGATCAAATTAAATTATTTGAATTATTTAATTAATCATTATTCTACATTAATTTCCTTGATTAAATTAGAATTTATTTATTTAATTAATTTTAAATAAATGGTTGATCACTTTAATTTTTTCCATTATTTAATTAAAGGATTTTTCTCTCTTTTAATTAAATAAAACACCTGTCCACATTATTTTATGTGCAACATTTATTATTTTAAAGGAAATAAAGTAAATAAATTGCACACACTTTACCTTATAAGAAAAGGGATTATTTTATTTTTAAAATACCTCTCATCTTATAATTTTTTATGGACTTTTACACTCCATATCACTAATTAAATGCTAATTGCACATTCTTTTATGTGGGTCACACCCTTTCATTTAATTTTCAATTTCCCTCCAATTTCCTCATGCCTCTTGGCTTTAGTATATAAGGATACCTCCTTCCTTTATTTTTCATGATTAAATTTTAGTATCACCATTATGCTACAAGTTTTTGGAGCTTTCATGTGATTTCCTTGGGGACTAGAAGTATTCTTGCGATTAATCATACTTTCATACACACTTGATGCTATTACTATACTTGGAAATTTGAAGCTTTCTTGAAGACCTAGAGATATCTTGCATGTTCATGTCCACTTGAATCTTTCACTCATTCAATGTACTTGCAAAGACCAAGACCTATGTTCATATGAGAGCCACCTCTCTACAAACCTTTGCACATTGATGATAGGAAGCTATGAATAAATTTTTGAGATCTTACATTTTCATGGAATTTTATTGATTGATCTTGAGTATAAGGATTCACGCAAAAGTGTGTTTTATATTTGTCCACATTTTTCAAACACTTTTTTTGGTGCCCACCATGTGAAAACCCACCTTTACATGCTGGCTTTTTTTGGAGCTACCCCCTTCTACAGATTTGCTTGGAGACAAAAACCCTAGATTTTCAAAGATTTGACCATATCTCCCAAATGGCTTGGAGTTTTAGTATACATGTATGTTTCCTAGTTGGTGACATATCAGAGATGCTTTAGTAAAAAATTCATAATTTTGTGAAGTATTGAGTGAATTTTTTATAATTTTGGCTTTTTTTTTCATAAAAAAAATAATTTTCTACATAAATCAACATAATTTTTGTAAATTTTCATTATTTTTGGAAAGGTATTTAAATTATATAGGGGGTCTAGTCTTTACATTTTAAATTTGAATGCAATACAATAGCTCTTTTGGTCAATAACTCAATAGCTCACTAGGGCACAAATGAAAATATATTTTTTTAAATTCTAACATTTTTTGAAAGATCTCTATTTTTAAATAGGGGTCTCCTTTTACATTTAGGGTTTGGCATATGAATTTATGTCATATAGGTCCAATCTTGTTGACTAGCTAAACAATCAAAAGTAAAAGGAAGGGGCATTTAATGACTGGCTTGGACTTATTTTTTACATGGTTCAATGCATGATATGATTTATAATTTGGATTATTTGCTAGTTATTTTTCTCCTAGCAATTGACTTTTAGATCTAACATTGGGGTTTGCATATGTTAAATATATATTGCATACCTCGTATGTATGTTTGTTTTTTTGTTTCCTTGTCTTTCTTATTGGAGAGCTTGTGGCTTGCTCATGTAGAAAGAGTTAAAAAACTAAAAATAAGATAAAAACTACTACATGCATTGCATGGATTACCAAGGTATTCTATTTAAAACTCTACAACATTTGGTTTCCTTTCATTAAAATGAACCTCTCACGTATCTTAATTGAGTGGTTTCATTCTTCTGTATATCGTATTGTAATTTTTTCTCTGAAGGAAAAGAACGAACATAGATTTATTTTCTCACATATCTGTTACACATAGTAATTAGGTCCTATGAAACCTATTTGTGGATCTTGAGAGAGTGGGCTTAAAAGCTCTTCTTGATAATAGAACCACTTGTAGGTAGGGAAGGTATTGATCATCATTTTATTTGATCAAATTAATTTTATTTGAATTTTTGAATTAATTATTATTTTACATCATTTTTCTTGATTAAATTGGAATTTATTTAATTAATTAATTTAAAATAAATGGTTGAACACTTTGATTTTTGGAATATTTAATTAAAGGAATTTTCTCTCTTTTAATTAAATAAAACCCCTCTCCACATTATTTTATGTGCAACATTTATTATTTTAAAAGCAATAAATTGAATAAATGTCGCACACTTTACTTTATAAGAAAAGGGATTATTTTATTTTTAAAAAACCTCTCATCTTATAATTTTTATGGAGTTTTACACTCCACATCACTAATTAAATGCTAATTGCACATTCTTCTATTTGGGACACACCCTTTCATTTAATTTTCAATTTTCCTCCAATTTCCTCACGCCTCTTGGCTTTGGTATATAAGGAGACCTACTTCCTTCATTTTTCATGATGCAATTTTATTATCACCATTATGCTATAGGTTTTTGGAGCTTTCATGCAATTTCCTTGAGGAATTGACTTTTATACAAACTTGATGCTACTACTATACTTGCAAATTTGAAGCTTTCTTGAAGAATTGGAGATATCTTGCCTGTTCATGTCCATTTGAATCTTGTGTTCTTTCAATATACTTGTAAAGACCAAGACTAGTGTTCATATTAGAGTTGCCTCTCTACAAACCTTTGCACATTAATGTTAGGAAGCTATTAGTCGATTCTTGAGATCTTGTGTTTTCATAGAGTTTTATTGACTGATCTTGAGAGGAAGGATTTGTAAAAGTGTGTTTGCTATTTGTTCACATTTTTCACACCCACTTTCAACATCAATAAGGGAGATATAGACATCATGCTCAATCGACTCATTGTAGTGTCATCATAAGAAATTAAATAATGTAAGAATTGATTGTATTGGTTATGTAATAAATAAAATTAGCAAAATACATTCCCAGATCATCTATTAATTTTTTTAAGGACTTTTCCTAAAATTGGTTTTTCTAAGTTTTATAGTAATTCATAGAAAATATCCCCATCCATACTCCTATGGGAATTATGGAAAGAAAGGAATTGAAGTTTTTTTGTAATGAAAGGATGGATCTAGCACAATTTCTTAATAAGTTGGAGGCGTGTATTATTGAGGTAGCTAACAATAATCTCATAAACTCATATAAGGAGGAAGGGTCATTTTTAGACTAGATGAAAAAATGCATAAAAATTGGTTTAGCCTAAATAGCCCACCAATTACATACATAAAATCCAACAAGATTATTAAGAAATAATGTAAATGGTAACCTCCTCCCATGGGATGCTCAAAGTTCAATTTTATGGGGCCTCTTGGGGCAATCTAGGACAACTAGGCTTAGGATGTATTATTACTTTCAGATAATGAATCATGCTTAAGGAAACATGCCAAGCCCTCAGGAGTAATGTCTAATAACTTAGCAGATTTAGAGACCTTGATTGAAGGATTGACACTAAATGGAAAGATAGGTATTAATAAACTAGTAGTAAAAGGTGATTCACAAATCATTCTAAATGCATTAACAAAAAAAGAGACCCCAAAGTAGATTCTTAATTCTAAACTTGAATATGCTCTATCCATAGTTGATAAATTTGAAGAGAAAATCATAAAACATATTTATAGGGAAAGAAATATAGAAGAAGACAATCTTTCTAATAAAGGAGTACATGGAGAATCTATATTCTAATAAGACAAGCTAATATGATAAGCATAAGTGAGTTACTTTCTCTAGGCTACTTCTAGCTTTGAAAAGTTAGATTATTCTAAATGCATTTAGGAAACTAGTACTCCTAATGAGGAGCCAAATTCAAAATTTGAGTGATTTTAGGATAATTGATAAATTTGAAAAAATTAGCATTAACTATATATCAAGGAGGAAAAAGATCAATTGATACATTAGCAAATAAAGGGACATATGGTAAGGCTTATTTGTTAATGAATTATTAGGTCATCTAATCCTTATCTGAATCCTTAGATTTAAAGTAAAAAATTAAAAATGTTCACTAAAATTATAGAAGCATACGAAAAAAATAAATTAACTAAATTATCTATATGTAGAGTTGCAGATTGCCCAACTTAGTATTTTTTTCATACAACAAAAATTATTTCAAAAAATAAGAGATTAATATATTAATTTCCTTTTTTATTCCTTTTTAATAAATAAAAAAAATATTACATTGATTTATTTTTCTCTTCTTTCATATATCATTTATTAAATAGACTAAATTCTAATAGCGAACTTGGCCAAGAACAAGTGTATGTACACTTTTTCAATATTTATAGACAAGGAATGAAAGCTGATAGATAAAGAAGGATATTATATAAAGAAGAAAGATAGAGAAGAATCACAAAGGATGAAAAAGCTATTTGGATCATAATAAAAGTATCTCAGAGGTTATGGGTTCTAGTCTATTCAAGCTTAATAAATAATAATAACTAATTACAACTCACAAAAATTAATCTTTGCTTCAACCTCTTACTGATCAAAAGGAAAAGAATATACTTTATTTATAGATTTTCTTTTTCACTTTAAATTTTATTTATAAATTAATGTAAATAGGAACTGCCTCCTACAAGATTGTCAAAGTTAAATTTTTATGGGGCCTCTAGGGGCAATCCAAGACCACCAGACTTAGGATGTATTATTTGTTTAGATAATGGGTCATGCTTAATAAAATATACCAAGCCCATAGTAGTAATGTCTAATAACTAATAAAAAATAGAGGCCCATATTGAAATCTTAACTCTATATATAGAGATGGCTATTAATAAATTAGTAGTAAAAGGTTATTCACAAATCATCCTGCATGTGTTAAGAAAAAGAGAGACCATAGGATTAGATGGAGAAGAGATTCTAATATGACAGGCCATTATGACAAGTATAAGTTAGATACTTACCCTAGGCTACTACTAGCTTTGAAAAGTTAGATTATTCTAAATGCCCTTAACAAAGTATCTTACTCCTAATGAGGAACTAAATTCCAAATTCAAGTAAGTTTTAAGATAATTGATAAATTTGAAGAAATTAACATTAACTATATATATCGAGGAAAAGATCAATTGATACATTAGTAAATAAAGGAATATATGATTAGGCTTATCTATTAAAGAATTATTAGATCATCTAATCCTTATCCCAATTCTTTGATTTAAAGTAAACAATTATAAATCTTCACTAAAATTATACATGCATAGGAAGAAATTTTTTTAATTGAATTATATTCATCTAGAGCTACATGGATTTATAAATAAGATTACATGGATTTATTTTTCTCTCACTTCCTATATCAATTATTAATTAGATTAAATTCTAACAATGATCTTAGCTAAGCATAAGTGTAGGTGCACTTTTTCAAGATTCATAAACAAGGAATGACTTAAGCTACCAGATAAATAGGGATATTGTATAAAGAGGGAAGATAAAGAACAATCACAAAGGAAGGAAAATTCATTTGGATCATAATATAAAAGTATCTCAGAGCTCTTGCGTTCGAGTCTACTCAAGCTAAATAAATAATAATAACTAATGATATCTCATAATAATTAATCTTGGCTTCGACTTCTTACCAATAAAAAATAAAAGAAATGTAGCTCATTTATAGATTTATTTTTTTCCTTAATTTTTATTTTAAAAATAATAATATAAGCTTAAATTTTCATTAATAAATATATTGATTATTTATTTAATTATAGTAAGTATAATAAAAAAATTCAAATCACTATTGGATAATGCTTATTTATTATCTTTATCTAATATATTAACTATCAAATATATAATATATATTAGAATAAATTTTTGATTAAATGTTACTAAACTAATTGTACAAAAATCAAATACTAAATTTACAACTTCTAAATTAGATAACAAATAGTCACAGAGGCTTTCACCAAATTGGAGTCAATATGAGAGATATGAAAATGTTGATAATCACTAAATAATTTTGTATGTTTATAATAAATCTAATTAAAAATCAACTCAAAATAGAAACTTAAACTAAATATAAGCATACATATCCCTATATTTAGTGTTTACCCTAGAATTAAACCATAATCATATTTGAATCCTAGGTAAAATATAATCCTAGAGTTAAAGATTAATTTTAGTTAAATAATAAATCTCGTATAATTAATTCATAACCCAAAAAAAATCTCAAATTGAACTATAGCCCTCACCCCAACTATGACCAAAAATTCACAATCGTAAATCTATATTTATAATCAAGTCCTTACTATAATTAAGTTGAATCCTATTAATAACATCAATATTTTCATCTTATTGAAACGTCGCACTAACCTAACTATAATACTAACCCTCATTAATCTTTAACAAGAAGACTAACTGAACTATAAATCTGTCTCCATCTGAGCCACAACCATAGCACTAATATGGACAAAAATACCAAAACAAGCCAAACCCTAAATAAAACCTAATATAACTAATAACCTTAAACATAATTATAAATCTAACATTAACCCTAAAAATTATATAAATCCTAACACTAGCCATAATTCTAAACCCTACTCTAATCGTCACTCTAACCAACACTCTATCCAAAAACATAACACTAACCCTAATCTTAATAACATTATAATGATGTTAAACCTCACTATATTACTAACCCAAAACCGAATCCTAAGTATCATGCAAATGCTTACCATGAATAAAACCCTAACCCTAATCCTACGAGTCACCCTATCCATACCCCAAACCATCAAACTTAATGTATTATTAATCCAAAACATCCCAACCAAGAAGTAAAACTTAATCTCATCTTTAATAATCGTCATTGTGACTAAAACGCTAACCAAATCCTAATTTAAACCCTAACTAAAATATAATCTAAATTTTGACATTAATTATAACATTAAACTTACCCTATAGACTTCTAACTAAAACCCAAATCTAACAATAATTATAACCCTTCACATTATTTCACCATTATTTCTGTTGAATCTAATAAAATTGAGAATGTCACTAGGTCGGTTAAGGGTGATATAATCTCTTTAGATTATGAGATATTAGGTCAGAGGTAAAGAATTTCTTCTATGACTTTATTTCAGCTAACTCTAATCTCTCTTGGGATGATTAAGAGAAGCTTCTTAGCAATATTCCCTTGCTTATTTCTAGAGATAAGATGATGCATGAGCATCCTAGGTTTCCTTACAATTCTAATCATTTCCATTCTACTTGCTGGTTATGAGTTCCTATTGGTGTCTAGTTCTTATTGGTGTCTAGTTCTTATTGGTGTCAAGTTCCTATTGGTGTCGAGTTCCTATTGTGTCAAGTTCTTGGTTTGTGTTGAGCTCCTAGTTGGTAATGAGTTCTTAGTATGTTTCGAGTGATTTGTTGGTGTTGATTGTTCTTGTTAGTATCGAGTGTTCTTGTATGTGGTGAGAATTGTTGAGTTCCATTATCTATCTTTGTCCTTCTTTGACCAAGTTGTCTATGTCTAGTTCTAGTTTGCACTGACCTTGTGCATATTTAATTTTGGGATTGGTAGTTAATATTTGATGTGAGTTGACTTCTAGTTGTGTAGGCATGTAATCTAGATTCTAATTTATGTGATAGATTGACCTGTGGCCACACAAGTATTTAAGGAGGTATAGGATTGAGTCTTACTTAGTAGGGGGAGTTACAGATAGTCTAGAAGAATTAGATTGCAAAGCCCATCATCGAATGTCAAAGTTTAGATTGTAATGTTGAATGTAACCCAGAAGGCCTTATAGTTGGGCATGTATGTTGATAATTTGATGACTCTATAAAAGAATCTTGTTCTCTATCTCCTTAGTGTTGTTCTCTTTTTTTGTTTTCTTCTGCTATGTTACTCTACAAGGTGGTTTAGATAGTGAGATGTACCTTTGGCCTGACCCTTGTTCTTCATCCCTTCTTGCATCAGGTGGTATTAGAGCTTGAGGTTTTTCCTTGTTGAGATTGGATTGTGTAGAACCCTAAGTTGGATTTGGTTGTAGGGTTGCAGATCTATGGATTTGACCTATAACTTGCATAGGGTTATGATCTTGCTAGAACTTGATTGTAAAGATAATTCAAGGTAGAGGAATGTTGATACTTCCTTATTGGATGCATTGAGACCAATTGTAGCTAGATTAGATGTTGTGGAGACAATCCAGAGGAGACTAGAGCATCTTGATGATGTGAGTGATGATGAAGTAGTAGCACCAAACCCTAATCCAGAACCTGAAGAAGATCAAGATGAGAAAATATTATTGAGAGTATTATCTAGGGAACATTCAAAAGCTATTGTAGAAGTTATTCCTTATGATAGAAAATTCAAGACCAATGATGTGTTGGATTGGATCTCTTATATGGAGATATTCTTTGAGCATGAAAACACTCCTGATAATAGGAAGGTGAAACATGTAGTTACTAGGTTCAAAAGTCATGCTTCACTATGGTGAGAGCATTTGCAAATTGATAGAGAAAGGAGAGGAATGGAGAAGATTAGGACTTGGCTGAAATTGGTGAAAAAGGTAAAGAAAAAATTCCTTCCTGTTGATTACCAAGTTACCTTTTGGAGAAAGATGCAAAATTTTAGACAAACACATATGACTTTAAAGGAGTATACTGAGGAATTATATAGATTGGACATCAAATCTGGAAATATGGATAATGATGTTGGGAAAATTGCAAGATATTTGAATGGATTGAGATCTAGAATTAAAGATGAGATATGTTTTGTGAAATTGGAAAGTGTGGAAGAAGCATACCAATATGCCTTGAAGGCTAAGGAGATCTTGACAAAGAAGCATGAACAAAGACAAAGTGGTAGAGGTGGTAGATTCCAGAGAGGTAGATGTAGATTTTATGGAGAATGTGGCGAATCTAATAATTATGTGCAAGATAAGGTCAAATTTGAATGGAAAAGTGATGATAAGAGAAAAATTGAATGGAAAGGTGGTAATTCTTACTGAGGAGGTACTAGTTCTTGCAAGGAAGAGGTAATTCTTAATCTAGATGTAGTTTCCATGGTAATTGTTTTAGATATGGTAAAGATGGGTATAGATCCTTTTAGTGTAGATCCTCAAAAAATGGGTAAGGTAAAAGGAATGTTGAGATTCAAGAAGACATTGAAGGTTCATCAAGTGGGCCTTAGGCTAGAAAAAAATACGATGGTAAGAAGAATCTTATGTAATAAAGGAATTGATGAGGAACTTGTCTTAAGGAGAAGTCTTTTCAAAACTAGATGTAAGATAGCAAGAAAATCTTACAAAGTCATTGTTGACAATGGAAGTTCAACAAATTTGGCATTAGAAGAGTTGGTTACATAGTTGCAGTTATAGAGGTTGAAGCATCCTAAACCCTATCATGTTTCATGGATCAAGGATGAGCATAAGATATTGGTAAGTGAGCAATGTATTGCAAAGTTCAAGATTGTACATTACTTTGATGAAGTTTTCTTGATATTATGCATATGGATTGTTGTCATATTTTGTTGGGTAGACCTTGGAAAGATGATAGACATGTTATACATGATGGAAGATTGGATCAATATACTCTTTGGGTGAATGAGAGAAAACAAATATTGTTGCCTTTGATTGAGAGTCTAGATGAGGTTAATTGTACTTTTGTAAGGGTTTGCATAGTTAATGGAAATCATTTTGAAAAAGAAGAAGAATCAATTTTTTTTTTCCATAATTCCTTGGAGACTGAGTTTTGGTAGTAATCACTAAACAATAGAAATTGGTAAAGGCCAAGTGATAGATAGTGGTAGTTGAGTGATGGTAAAAAATGCTGGTATAGATCGAATACTGGAAGAAATTGATTTTTTTTTGAAAGAGTGTAAAGACATTGTTGCAGATGATATACCCGATGGTTTGCCACCATTAAGAAGTATAAGGCATTGTATGGATTTGATTCATGGAGCTAGTTTTCTAAATAGAGAACCATATAGATTGACACCTATAGAGGATGAAGAGATTAATAGACAAGTGCATGAATGTTTTGTAGAAAGTTTTGATCAAATAAAGTTTGAGTCCATGTGTCATAACTGATGCATTAGTACCCAAGAATAATGGAGAATGGAGAATGTGTATTGATTCTAGAGCTTTTAACAAGATCACAATGAAATATAGGTTTCATATGTCGAGGATGGATGACATAATAGTTTTTTTGAGTTTAGAAAAGTATTTTACTAAGATTGATTTGAAAAGTGGCTATCATCATATCAAGATCAGAGAACGCCATGAATGGAAGACTCCTTTCAAGACAAAAGATGGTGTGTATGAGTGGTTGGTTATGCCTTTTGGTTTGACTAATGCACCTATAACTTTCATGAGGTTGATGAATGAAGTTCTCAAGAGACTTTTGGGTAATTTTTTGAGGGTAAAAGCACAAACCTGTGTCACCCTTTTGTAAAGGAAAAGGCTAACAAAAGTATAACCATTTACCTTCAATGAAATAAAACTAGTATTGTTATTTAGAATTTGACAATCAAGTAAACTAATGAAATGTGTAGAAATAAATGAAGTTTAGAATAATAATTTTTAAAAATAATTTAGAATACGAATTGATATATTTTTTTATTTTTTATAGATAATTTTTTGGTTGCTTAAAAACACTAATAATTAGGGGTTTAGTTCCCACCACAAAACTATATGAAAATAAACTTATTTTCATTTGAACTCAAACTATGTTATAGATAACATGTATAGATAGAAAAATCAAAAATAAAAATTGACTTTAGACCTATATTTTCTCTTTTATAATGATTCAAATTTCTACTCGCATGAAATTGATAGATTTCATCTCCCACCACATTTTTAAAAACAAATCTATTTTAACCAAAAGAAAAATTATACATTTTGAAGGAGGACTCTCTCCTCTAGAACATCATATAATTTTTAATTTTTTTGTAAGATTTAATTTTTTTTCT
Source organism: Cupressus sempervirens (assembly GCA_028749045.1). Lineage (NCBI taxonomy): Eukaryota > Viridiplantae > Streptophyta > Pinopsida > Cupressales > Cupressaceae > Cupressus > Cupressus sempervirens. The sequence continues at coordinate 123,902,480 of CM053788.1, forward strand.
ATCTCAAAATCAACATATATTTGAGTATTAAATTACATGCTTGTAGAATTTTTTAATTACAATATATTATATCTAATTAAAACACTATAAATTATATGTTAGAATATTCTTGACTTTCAACTCTATAAAATAGTGTTCATATGTTACTAAAAAAATATCATAAAAAAAGTAAGAGTTATTGAAATGTCAGTTTCTAAAATAATTTTATTTCTTTAGTAATTGGATGTAAACTAGTTTAAAACATGCATTTAATAGACATTTCAAATTGGAAAAGTGTGAGACCATATATAATTTAGCTTGATTGAATTTATCTTAGATCATATGTTTGAGAAAAAATGATTTCTGGATAGAAATACTCAAATTCAGTCATTTTGATAAGTCAGCCTGAAAGGTGACATAGCTTTGTACTTTTACCTTGATTTTTTATTTGGATGACATTATGATATTTAGTAAGATACAAGAGGAACATATTATGCATGTTAGATGAGTATAATAGAAATTAAAAGAGGAGAAGATGATGATTAACATAAAAAGGTGTTCTTTTATGCAAGAGGAGATTGTGTATTTTTGATTTGTGATTTTAGCTGATGGTTTGAGAATGGATCCTAAGAATTTTAAAGCAATTTTGGAATGGCCTACACCTAAGAATGTGGGTGAGGTAAGATTATTTCATGGTTTAGCTAGTTTCTATAGAAAGTTTATAAGGAATTTCAGTTTTCTTTGTAATGCTATTGTTAGAATTAAACCATAGACAGAAATAACAGTTACATGAAAATATAAACAAGATCATAAACTAATAGATCACAAAGAAGAGAACACAAGACACCAATATTTAACATGGTTCACCCAAACCCTAGGCTATGTCCACCAAATAGCAAGTCCAATATTATTACGATCTAGTGATTACAACTTGATTACAATCTATAATTCCTTACAGCTCAATACCACTGCAAAAAGAAATTTTTGCATCACACACAATGAAAAACCCCTAACCCTAAGCTCTTTTATACAAGTATTTTTACTAAATTAGGGTTATAATTAATAATTACAAGTCGAACCAAAATCCTCATAAAATAGAACCCAAAAAAAATTCTAGGTGATGCCCTAAGCCCTAAAGAATTATGAAGTATGTATCTACCCTAATCAATCACCACAAACTAATAATCTCCCACTTGGGGACTAATCAAGCTCCACACTAGACAAAAATCTCCCACTTGGAGACTGATCCTATAGCTATGATGCTACTCCATGAGGCTCCCACTGGATCAAACCACCTTTGACTCTACTGTTATTTTATTCTGCCCAATCTAGAAGACCAACTAAATCTAAAGAGGAGTTCAGCTTCTCCCTTGTCACTACCTTTGTAAACATATCTGCTAGATTGTCATCTATATGTATCTTCTCTAGCTTCAATTGTCCATCATCCAAAATTGACCAAATGAAATAATATCACATGAAATGTGTTTTTCTTTTGAATGTGAAGCTGAATTCTTTGCAAGATGAATGACATTCTGACTATCTGTAAAAGAATAATGACCCCTTTAAGGGTATCCTAATTCTTCTAGGAAGAACTAAAGCCATATCATCTCTATGGCTGCCTCTGTATCAATAGCATGCTCTACGTCTATAGTGGATAAAGCATTAGCCTTTTGTAACCTAGAAACCTAGCTCATTATCACCCCACCAACAGTAAATACATAACCTATAGTACTCCACCTAGTATTAATATCCCCTACCAAATTTGAGTCAATATATCCTTATAAATTAGTAATAGAGCTCCCAAAGGGTAAACACTTACCAGATGTACCTCTAAAATATCTAAGAATCCATTTTATTAGATTCTGATGCTCAATTCTTGGATGACTCATATACTTGCTAATGAATCCCACTACATGTGCAATATCTAGCCATGTACATATCATGGCATACATCAAGCTTCCTATAGCTGAAACATAAGGTACCTTATACATCTTATCCTCCTCTTCTTATGTCTTGGGACACATCTCCTTAGTCAACTTCAAATACTAGGTAAAGGTGTGCTAACAACTTTAGAATTCTCCATAAAGAAACATTGCCACACCTTTGCAATATAATCAACCTGAGATAATCTCAATCTCCTATTCTTCCTATCTCTACAAATCTTCATACCAAGGATTTTTTTCTGCCCCCAAATACTTCATAGTAAATGCATGTGCTAATCGATATTTCAACCCCTTAATATGATACATGTTAGACCTAGCTACAAGAATATCATCAACATATAAACATAAAATAATGTAGCTGTCATCATCCAACCCCTTAAAGTAAACACAATGATCTGAATGACACCTACTATATCCATGCTCATGCATAAAATTGTCAAAATTCAGATACCATTGTCAAGGTGTTTACACCAAGCCATATAATTTTTTTTAAATCTACACACTAAGTTCTCGTTATCTTTGACATCAAATCCCTATGGCTGAGCCATATATATATCTCTTCATCTAAATCACCATGAAGGTAGGTTGATATAACATCAAGCTACTGTTAATGATAATCTTTAGTAACCACAATAGTTAAAATAGTGCGGATAGGAGTCATCTTAACAACAAGAGAGAATATCTCATCAAAATCAACACTTTTTTTCTATGAAAATTTTTTGACCACTAACTTAGCTTTAAATCTTTTCTTACCTCCATCTTCTTCTTTCAACCTTTAAACCCACTTATTCTACAAAGCCCTTTTACCTACAAGCAACGTCCATAAATCCCAAGTCTTATTTTTCAGCAAAGAGTCTATTTTACTTTTCCTTGTAGACTCCCATTGAATCTCAATATCTACCTGCACAACTTCATCATAACATTTAAATTTACCAGCATCTATTAGTAAAATAGAGTACACAAAGAAAGAGAAAATCTTTCTAGAGGTCTACTTAGCCTTGTTGACCATCTAACATTCACTAGGGTGTGTGATATTTTTTATTGTAGTTGTTGCACATCATGAGGAATTGCTAGAGCATCATCTTTTGGAGCATCATCCAACACTACATAATCATCTTCTTTCTTCTCATGTTGCTACAACAAATCTTTTTACAACACTTTCTCATTGAATGTGACATCCCTGCTACTTATAATTTTACGATTTTCAAAATCCCAAATCCTATAACCAAATTCATTAATGTTATATCCAACAAATACACATTTCTTTGACTTAGCTCCAGTTTGGATCTATTTTCATAATCTATATGAGGAAATGCTTCACAATTGAAGGTTTTGAGAAAAGAATAACTCACCTTCTTACTAGCCCATGCTTCCTCTATAATACCACATCCCAAAGGAGTAGAGGGATCTCTATTAATGTAATATACAATAGTATTGATAGCCTCCACCCACATGTTTAATGGAAATCATGCATGCAACCTCATGCTTCTTGTGCACTCCATTATAGTCCTATTCATGTATTCAGCCACTCCATTTTCCTATGGAGTCTTTGGAATAGTTTTCTATCCATGAATACCATTAGTGGAGAAATAATATTCAAATTCATTACTGCAATAGTCACCACCATTATTAAATTTGCGAGATTTTAATTTCCTACCAGTCTCATTTTCAACCAAGCATTTCCATTTCTTAAAACTTTGAAATACATCAGATTTCTATTTATAGAAATAAACCCATACTTTTCTAGTTGTATCATCAATGAATGTAGCATAATAATGAGAGCCACCAATGGAAGATACCTAAGCTGATCCCCATAAATTTATATACGCAAGCTCTAATCTCTCACTTTTCTTTTCCTTCCCACTCTTCACAAACCTAACTCTCTTTTGTTTTCCACACACACAACTTTTAGAAAAATCTACATTAACACATTTCAGGCCTGGTAAAACTTGCTTTGAATGAATTATTTTCATACCTTTCTCACTCATGTGCCACAACATTGTATCAATATCTACAGAAGCTATTTGTTCTCCTTACTCAACTGCAACAACTATTCTTGAAAATTCATTTTTCTCTGAAAAAATCAAAGTAGAAGGAACAATATGACCTATATAAAGATATAAGGTGCCTACTTTCACACCATTTTCTACTACAAGGAAACTTTTTGAAACCTTCCAATTTTTATCATTAAAAGTAACTACACAACCCCCATCGCTGAGTTGCCTTGCTGAAATTAAATTCCTACTCACCCTTGTAGCATATCTTACCCCGTGTAGTAGCCAATGATTATCATTTTGCAACTTAATCTTAACTTTTCCCTTTCCAACAATCTAATAGCGTTCATTATACCCCAAATAAACAAGCCCAAAATCCCCTTGGACATAATCAATGAAATAACCTCTATGAGGTGTAGCATGAAATGAAGTACCATAATCTAAAACCCATGAATCATCAATACTTTCTAAAGATAGAAGCAAAGCATCCTCTTCGAATTTGTTACCTACCACATTTGCCTCCTTGTTCCCTTCTATTTTATCTCCTTCACTGCTCTTTCAAGTCTAGCAATATTTCTTCTTATGCCCCATTTTCTCACAAAACCACCAATTTCTCAGTCCTCTAGATTGAGATCTCTTCCCCTTTTACTTTCCTCTTGATTTCCCATGATTTCTAGAATTATTTCCTCTCTTAGTTGTTCTACCTCTACTTTGTGCATTCAAAGCACTTCCTGATGTAGATCCACCTAAGGTTTTCCTATGATTTTCCTCACTCAAATAATACTAATCACATTATCATATTTTAGGGTATTAGATTCAGAAACAGAATTACTCACAATCATCACCAAGTCATTCCAACTTTTAGAAAAAAAAACACAAAATCTTGAGAGCCCTAATTTCTTCATCAAAATTAATACCCACAGAAGATAACTACCTAGTTAGAGTATTAAACTCATTTAAATGATTTGTAATAGATCCACCTTCTACCATTTTCATATTAAATAAATTCTTCATGAGAAATACCTTATTTAGAGTGGAGGGCTTTTCATACAATTTTGCTAGGGTTTAGAGAACCATCACCTCTTCCATCATCTTTGCTTTTGTAATGTTGAATGTCATCATGGTGCTAGATATAACTAAATGCTTCCAATTGCCTTTCTATCTAAAATCTCCTAGTCCTCATTTGTCATAGTTCCCCGGTTCTTAGTTTTTCCTTTCAGTGGCTTCCATAAATCGTTCTGATAGAGATAGTCCTCCATTTACATCTTTCATAACTGAAAATTCTACTTATTAAACATGTCAACCCTCATCTTAACCTCCTCTGCCATTACTCTCACTTAACCATGTGACTTTCCTATAGAGAATAACTTAAAAAAAAACCTCTCTAATAACACTTGTTAGGATAAAATAATAGATAGAAATAATAGTTACATGCAAATATAAACAACATTAGAAACTATTATCTAATCGTACAGAAGAGAATGCAAGACACCAAGATTTAACACGGTTAACCCAAACCCTAGGCTACATCCACCAAACAACACTTCTAATATTATTATGATCCAGTGATTACAACCTAATTACAATTTGTAATCCCTTATAGCTCAATACCATCCCAAGAAGAAATTTTCACATCACACACAATGAAAAACCCCTAACCCTGAGTATTTTTATATCTTTAAGGTTAAAATTAATAATTAAATGTCGCCCCAAAATCTTGATAAAATGGGGCCCAAAATTTTTTTCCAGGGTGATGCCCTAAGCCACTAGGAATTATGAAGTATGTATAGTACTTCCCTAATCAGTCACCACAAACTAACAACTATGAATGAGATAATGAGAGGAGATAAAAAGGAATCCAAGTGGACCCATGGAGATGATAAGTGTTTTGAGACATTGAAATAAAAGGTTGTTGAGTTACCTACATTAGCTTTGCCTAATTTTAATAAGGTATTTCTTGTTGAGTGTGAAGCAAGTGGTAGTGCAATAGGAGTTGTGTTAAGTCAAGAAAGTAAACTTATTTCTTTCTTTAGTGAGAAGTTGAGTGATGCTAAAAAGAAGTATGTTGTGTACGATAAAGAAGTGTATGCTATTGTTCAAGCCCTAAAGAAGTGGGGACATTATTTGATTCCTAAGGAGTTTTTGTTGTATACTGATCATAAAACTTTACAATATTTGGGAAGTCAACATAAATTGAATCAGAGATATATGAAGTGGGTTGAGTATTTATAGAGTTTCACATTTTTTATTAAGCATAAAAGTGGAGTCAGTAACTGAGTTGTTGATGAATTGAGTAGAAGACATTCTTTATTGAATGAAATGAAGGTTGAAGTTCTTGTTTGATGAAATGGAAGAGTTGTATGGTACTGACCTTGATTTTTCTAAGGCATGGAGAGAATGTATAGCACCAAATTTATTCGATCACATAAGTAAGTGTAACGAGTTTTTTATTCAAGAAGATATGGTGTTCAAAGGAATTTAGTTATGTATTCCAAGAAGTGCTATGAGAGTTAACTTGATTAAGTAAAACCATTGTGGTGGATTAGTTAGACATTTTGGAATTGATAAGAGATTGAGTTTATTGAAGAATAAGTATTATTGGCCATAGATGTATAAGGATGTTCACAAGTTTTTAAGGAGTTGTAGAGTTTATCAAGTTGCAAAAGGAGTACATTAGAACACTAGATTGTATAAACCTATTTCTATTCTTGAGAAACCTTGGACTGACATCAGCATGGATTTTGTTCTTGGATTATCTAAGAGAGAAAAGGGGTAAAATTCTATACTTGTTGTTGTGGATAGATTTTCAAAAATGGCTCATTTTATACCATGTAAGAAGACATCAAATGTTATGCATGTTGCTAAAATTTTCTTCAAAGAGATTTGCTAGATTGCATGGATTACTAAGAAGTATTATATCTAATAGAGATACTAAGTTTGTTGGTTTTTTTTGGATATATTTGCAGAAAAATATGGGTACTAAATTGCGATTTAGTTGTACATTCCATCTATAGACAAATGGATAGATAGAGGTTTTGAATAGAAATTTGGGTAATTTACTAAGATGCTTAGTTGGAAATGAATCACATAATCGGGAGATGGTATTAGAACAAGCTGAGTTTGCATATAATAATTTTGTGAACAAGAGTACAGGGATAATAGCTTTCATAAGTTTTACTGAAATGTAATCTATAGGAGTATCAGATTTAAAGGATGTTGCTGGTGAGGAAAAGAGAAGTGCTACAAGAGAAGAATTTGTTAATTTTATCAAGTCTTTGCACAAGGAAGTGAAATTGAAGTTGACAAAAAGTAATCAAAAGTAGAAGAAGAATGTTGATAAGTCTAGATGACATCATATTTTTGAAGTTGGTGGTGAGGTGTTGGTTCATTTGAAGAAAGGAATATTTCCTATTGGAACATATAGTAAGATGAAGATGAAGAAGTTTGGACCTTGTAAGATCTTGAAAAAGTTTGACAATGGTAATGCTTATGAAGTTGATTTGTCTAACGACATGGATATATCTCCCATATTCAATGTTGTTGATTTGTATAAGTGTGATGAGTTAGAGGATGAAGGAGTTGTATCAGATGATTATCCTAAGTTTTCCCAATTTGAGTTGGATTCAACTCAACTTGTGACACTTGCATGATTCAAGAGAATCATTTCTTTCTACCTTGATTGTCTGGTATAAGAGCATCCTGGGTTTCCTTTCAATTCTACTCATTTTCATTCTTCTTGTTGGTATCAAGTTCCTATTGGTGTCAAGTTCTTATTGGTTGAGAGTTCCTAGTAGGTGTTGAGCTCCTAGTTGGTGCTAAGTTTTAGTATGTTTCAACTATTCTATTGGTGTTGAGTGTTCTTGTAGGTTTCGAGTGTTCTTGTATGCATTGAGCATTGTCAAGTGATAGTATATTCCTTGGTCCTTCTTTAACCTATTTTTCTATGTTTGGTTCTTGTTTGGGCTGACCTTGTGTGCATTCAATTTGAAGATTGGTAGTTAATATTTAATGTGAGATGACTTGCAGATGTGCATGCAATTGATGTAGGTTTTAATTTCTATGATAGGCCAAATTGTGGCCACACAAGTATTTAAAGAGATCTAAGATTGAGTTTTAGTTGGTGAGGGAGAGTTAGGGATAGTCTAGAAGAATTAGATTGTGAATTCCATCATTGAAGATCAAAGTTTGGATTGTAATGTTTGTTGTAACCCATAAGGCCTTACAACTGGGCATGTATGTTGATCATTTGATGAATCTACAAAAGTATATATATATATATATATATATATATCCCTCCCTCCCTCCCTCCCTCCTTGATGTTGTTCTCTTTGTGTGTTTTCTTCCATTGTGTTACTCTGCAAGGTAGTTTTGATAGTTGGGTGTGCCTTTGGTCCTAATTCTTTGTACCTCCTTGTAGCATAAAAATAAAATCATTTATGCTATATTAGATGCTAAAGAAATTGAGTTTTTTATCTCCCTTTTGATGGGGATAAAGCCCTAGGACATGATGATTTTTTGATGTTCTTCTTTCAAAAGTTCTAGGAAATAGTTAAACTTCATGTGGATAAAGTTATCCAAGAGTTCTTTGGATAAAAAGATATTCTCAAAAAACAAAGATTTTATCAACTTTTTACAAATCTACGATATGAAAACCCAATAAAAGATGATTGGAAGTTTCTTATGATGAGAGTTCCTATAAGCTTAGATGTTGCAACCAATAATGATTTTAACAATATAGTCCATTTATTCTTAAACAAATGACAAAGTTCATAATCATAACATAAGAATGTTATATTGATTGAGGCAACTTGTTGCATGTAGTCTTGCAATATTAATTCAATGGAAGAATGTTCAAATGATTAATTTCATCTAGAGTTATTGATTAGAAAGGATTCAAGGGTTATGTTGAACTCACATACTTAGATAAAAGAAAACATTGTAAATAGAGCATTGGGATATATTTAGAATATTATCTATAAACCAAGAAGTTCTCTACTTGAGCCACCAACATATGTCATGGTTGAATTTGAAAATTGTACTCTAGAAGAGAAACCCTTATAGAAACCTCATTATGTTTCATGTCTCGAAAAAATTCTTACCTTAGCATTAAAGCCTACAATCTCAACCATAACAGCCACATTGAGTTGTAACTTCCTTCCACCTAAGTTAACCTCACTATCATTCCAACCTTTCAAAAACATGTCCATGATGTTGGGCTTGGCCTTTTTCATTCTCTCCATATATGGAACGAACCCACCTTCTTCTGATTTCTTCTAGACTTCCATCTCCTTCCTCCATGTGTCACAATTACTATGCTCCCTTCTCCTCAATTTCCCTATCATTCTATTAGTTGCAAAGCTAGAAAATAATAGAAGAAAACATAGTAAACCATAGATGGTAGAAGGAAAATGAAGATTGTAATCCACAAAATGTGTGGTGCATTCATTAAAATGCTATGATATCTCATTAACTTATTGTCCAATAGTAAATTTTATCTTCCCAAACCTCTTTCATTCTAAATGGAATTAATAGAAAACTCCACCACTTTGCTTGATGTCTTGTCATGTTTAATTATAGACTTCAATTCATGATTCCCTTCATCCATGTGATTCCATAATGTGATGAATCCTCTATTCACTTCCACATTCACTAATGAATTAACAATGGTATTACCTTATCTATATAAATGTGAAATATAAACTTTTTCAAAGTTTACAACAAGACTTTCACTAGTACATTTGAGGTCATTTTTTGACCAAAATTTGTGACCATCTATTAAAATGTTTTAGATTGGTCTGAATATGGAAGGAAAAATCTCTTTTTTTAAATATCCATGCCTGTGTTGGTTGAAATTTTGACCAACACTTAGTTGAACATGTCAAAATGAAAAAGGGTTGTGCTCGCCCATTTCATTGTTTTGTTAAATTGAGAGGTAGTAGATTGGCGCAAAGGGTGGGAGGTATATCACTCATAGGGCATGTGCATCTCGATTTGGATGTGAATACACTTGGGCAACGAGGTCAACAGAATCTTTCTCATCTCCGCTGGTTTCAAAGATTCTACGGAGTGCACGCGAGGGAGCTGCACAAGCAATTCAGGAGAAGAGGCAAAAATCAAGGAAGAGGCAAGGAATCAAGGTGCTTATCACATTTTTCTACCATTTTTTGCTCAATCTTAGCCATGGCACCCATTAGGTCATTTTGAACAAAGTTTTTCTCTACAATCTCTTTAGCAATTTCTGCCACATGTATATCACACTTCATTGCCAATTGATGCTTTCCTATGTATGAGCACCCAATTCGCTTAATCAACCTACTGCATAAACTTTGCTAAATCTTCCAGGCTCATGTATGGTTGAGAAGGACAAAAATATCTCCTATATCATTTTGGACATTTATGGAGTCTTGGAGTCGTGACTACAGTATCTACAAAATTCTTCATAAAACACATAAATCCTTTTGTTTCCTAGATATTTCTATGAATGGGCACTGATTCTAGCTAAAAAGGAAAGGTTTAAAACCCATCGAGTCACTTTTTCAATCATCTGGGTTTCTAGCCTGAACAATTGAGATGCCCACTAGGCATTAATGTTTTCATAGTTGATATATGGAATAAATGATAGTAGTTATATTTGAAGGTTATAGTTTTAGTATTTAATTGTTAGATGGGTTAAACTATTCAAGTGAAGGGATGAGTTTCCCTATACAACTAAATCCAAAAACTCTTGTATCAAATCTTTTAGGTATGTTTTGCTTTAGCACCACATAGGCCACATAGCATCAACTCAATGAATATGAAATATTATGAGAAATTTTTAAAATAGAAAATTTAGTACATTAAAAATGAAATGGCATTTCAAACACCTAAACAATTGATGGCAAGGAGTCTATTCCATCCAACAACAAGCCTCCTTGGCATCAATGCTTTGATTGTTGATGCATTGCATGAATGGCAATAGCTAGATTTGATGATTATGTTTGCAGTGTTCAATTCTTAGGTGGGTACACTATTCAACTATAAAGATTATTTTTTGTATACTGTTAAATCCAAAACTCAAATTTCAAAAGTTAAATCTCTTTGCTATGTTTTGCTTTAGCACTGCTTAGGCTCCATAGCATCAACTCAATGAATATGAAGTTTTTAAAGAAATAATGAAATTAAAATATTGGGTACATGAAAGATGAATTAACATTTCAAACACCTGAAGTATTGATTGTAGGGAGTCCATTTCATCCAATGATGAACCTTTAACTGGGACACCAAGAACAATAAGTGTAGTCATCGAAGCTATCATACCTGTGTTATAACTTAATTGTTTCATTAATAAAGATTCAAGAACCTATCAAAGATTTTGTTTCTTTTTAGATATGTGAACCACAAATGACTTTATACATTATTATTTCATTCATTAGAGGTTCACTCACCAGGCAGGGGTGCTGCTCCACTTGCACTTGCTTTTATGACTTTGATTCCTTTTCCATGGGCCTCTTAAGCATATTTTGCCATTCCATCAGGTGTTCAATGAGAAGATTCAATGGTTATCTACAACACAACCAGAATTCAAATATCTTATCAAAATGTGTGGTACCAAATATTGTTGCATTCCATTCACTTAAGCATTTCTTAAAATTATTCTTCAGGAAATTGTGTGCAATTCAAATAGGCTTCACAAACAAACCTCATATGAGACACTAAATGATTTGAGAATTTTTGTAGCAGCTATCACAACTGGCAGATTAGAATCTGAGCCCATTATAATACCCGCTTCTGGGCTACCTATAAGAAATAGTCAAAAGGAAGAAATCTTAAGACAATAGTCTATGTATGTATTGAAACAAATCATAGAATGAAAAATAAGATAGAAAATAGTAATGCAGAAGAATAGAGATATTGGAACTACAAAATCAATTGGGACAGATGCCTAAAAATATTGAATAAATAATTTTTAGGAATAAGGTGTCTCAACCTTGTATAGTTCCTATTCTTATTATTTGTTTTGTAAAATGTATTTCTTGCAAATAATGTTAATGTGTCGACATCTTGAATTGTGTGTAAGGAGATCATGACTAAAATGGTTATGACAGATTCCTATGACACGTAAGAGCTATGTTAGGAAGATTCAATGATAGGTGAAGACATGTGGCAACTAAGATATTTGAGTACTATACACTCTACCCCAATAGTGGGGTTCCCCCCAAAAAAATTTTGGGGTTCCTATTTTCTCGGAGAATGGTAAAACCCTAATACGGTTTACCTTTTGGGAGTAGCCCTAAAGTGAAGCACATGTTATAAGCATTTTTAGGGTTGCGAAGAGATGTGATGCAAGAAAGGTGTATTGTTGGTACTGCGAGTAGCTACTGGAGTCTTCTGCTATTGATGTTGAGCTTGCACTGCAAGTGTATTGTAACCTTTTAATACATTGTGTAGGTTCTGAAGGGGTGGGGTTGTTTTACCGAAAGGTTTTTCCCCACCAAAAAATCCTTGTGTTATGTGTTTCTTTCTCTGTCTATTTTTTGTATCCATGGTTGGCTATAATATTATTGTTTACATGATATTGAATCTGTAAGTGAAGAAGATTTTAATAGGATTTGCATCATACTTTCCTTATGAGATTAGTGTAGGAAGCTGTTTTTGCACCTGAGTTTCCTTACAATAATAAATAGTCAATTCGCAAAATTGCAAGCATATGTCATGATCAATGAGTTGATATTGTTGTACGTCAAGGGTCTAATACACCAAGATGATGGAAATGAACTTAAACTTATTCATTTTCCAATTGGAATTGCTCCATTTTGCTGATCTATGTGCTACTAATCCTATGTATTCAAGGTATGATACATTGAGATGTTAGAAGGGAACTCAAGCTTGATGGACTGTGAAGTTTGATTTGCGGTCTTTATGAGCTATTATCCCAAAAAATATACCACCTTTTATTCATCTATCCATGAGCTATTTCTTGTGATTGTGATTGTGATTGAGCTTGTAACTCAATGACCTACTTTGGTTGCTAATGCAGCTTTAGTCTTTTGCTTACTTAGGTTCACTCCTCTGTCACAATGTAATGTCCCCAAATCTTATTTCATATACTAACACATTAGATCTAATAGAGTAAATATTATTCTAAATAGAATAGGAAAAGGTGGATTATAATTAACGAGGACTATCATCAACATTTATTTTCCAAATATAATTTTCAAGCCTCTTGGAGCATGCAGGGGAAGAAGCTAACATAGCTTATGAAATTATGCCATGCTCTTATTCTATGGAACCAATTTTTTTTGAGGTTGGACACCAAACATATTACCTCACAACCATGCTCATGGTTGATAAGGCACTGTTAGAAAAGATTTCTCAACATATTCATTTTGTTAGAAAAGAGTCAATGCACACAAAAATTCATCAATGCACATAAAAATTCAAAAATCATTCCTAATGGATATAGAAAATTAATTAAATAAGGGGGATATGATCATATCGTGTGACTTATGAAGATAGATATTGGAACCCTTAATATGAACTAATATACTACTATAACCTTGTTAACATGTTTTTTTTTTTTTTTTTTACAGCAGATGATCTATGATACAACCACATTGTTCTTTGACGTTGAGAACTCGATCATGTTTGGAGGCTTCATAGATCAAAATTTACAATTATTTTTTACTGATCTTTGAAGGATTTATAGATTAATTCACAATATTTTTAGTAATCTTCAAGGGCTTCAAAAACAAATTCACTTTGTGTGATCTGTGAAGGCATCAAAGATAAAGACATGATATTTTCAGTTGTCTCTGAAGACTTCATAGATAGATATGTCAAATTTTCCTAAGTTCAAAGATTTCAAAATTTATGTATTTCATAGAAGGATAAATCCCATGGCATAATTATATTGTTAGTATCTATTTTCTTAGAAACTAATTAGAGAGGAGTATATCATTGAATATATAGATTTTAGTGGCTTAAAATGAAATTCCATGTGGATGCATGGCCAGGATTGATATAATGCTTGGAAAGAATGTAGTAGAGACATTATGGAAAATCTTGGATGGAAGGTGTGAAAAAGATCAAATTGTCAAAACTTGTAGTGACATTGAAGAATCCAACCGTGCAATGAAAAATGGCATTCGATCAAATAACAATGGAGACTAGATTGATACAAGTGCCCTTAGTTGGTTATTGTCAGAGTAGCAAAGAAATTCTATAAAAGAATTCATAAAAAAAAAAATGATTTCCCATAGGATTTGTTGCGAACATAAACAATGTCATATCAAATGAAAGTGAATTTGGGCCAAGGTTGAAAACACATGATTGGCATACATTTATTAAGGTAATTCATGTTATTTTGTATTCACTATATATTTATATACTGCATGTAGTTTCAATTGCATTCTTTTATAAAATATTGACAAGATCATTTTACAAATATTGCAGTATGTTCTACCTCTATCTCTTCCATGCCACTTCGCCAACAATGTCAAACAGGTTATATATGATCTTGGAAAATACATGAGGTGGTTGTCATCTAAAGAAATCAATAAAGAAGATATAAAATATTGGAAGAGAAAAATTCCTCTTCTGATGTGTGAAATGCAAAAGTGTCTACCTCCAAGTTTTTTCAATGCACAAGAACACTAGCTCATACATCAAGTTGAGGAGATTGAATTGTGTGAACCTGTACCAACCAGGTCAATGTGGATGGTTGAGAGGCACTTGAAATTTTTGAAAGGCTTGGTTTGACAAAGAGCACATTTTGAGGGTTCTATGGTGGAGGGATATATGGTATACTAGAACATGATGTACATTAGTGAATATCTTCCTAAGTTTGCAACAAAGATCAATGTAGATCGTATTTGGGATCCCAACTCAATTAACAAATTTGAAGGGGAGTATTTGATGGACAAAGGTAGATCGAGGAAAGTGAGAGGTAAATCTAAGATGTTATTGTAGTTAATTAATTCTTATAAATCTTCAATATAAGTTATTTTAAATTGGTGTATTTTTTTGAAACAGGTGGTCGAGAGTGGGATGCAATACATTTCTATATTGCGAACAATCTTGATTGGATGAGGGAATGGATTGAATGATGTCAAAAAAATGGTTGCTCATTAACATGGGAAGGTGTTGCTTCATTGGTTGCAGAAGCTCATCGTAATGGAGATTTTAATGTTATGCCGATGGTAGTTGATCTAGTAAAGGGTTTAAGAGGTGGAGAGGTACGTAGAAATTTATTAATGATCATAACTCGATGTATGTTTTGTATCAACTCACAATGCAAATAATTTACACACACTTCAAAAATTGCAGGTCAAGCACCACAAAGCTATGTACTATCATGGCCAAAAATTTTGCATGAAAAAGTTGGATGACACAAAGAAAACTTGTGATTCTGGGATAACTGCAGTTTTTGAGGTCACCAATATATCATCTAGAAACAACATACATCCTCAAAAATCTCAGAATCAATACTATGGCATCTTGGATGATATAATTGAGTGTGAATTTAACAACTTCAAAGTAGTTCTATTTGTCATCAAATGGTACAGGTTACGACTAAATCAAAATGATCCAGATAGAATGGTTATTCAACATGATAATGGATTTACAATGATCAATACAAGGTCATTTGAGCTAGTTGGAGATGAGCCCTATGTTCTTCCAAGCCAATGTGAGCAAGTGTTTTACTTAGAGGTTCCACATAAACAGGGTTGGTCATTTGTTGTTAGACATGATCCAAGAGGAAGGCCGATAAAGTATAATGTTATGGAAGAAGAAGATATTGAAGATGATGAAGAAGCAGATGGTGAAGATCAAGATGACGATGATGATGGTGATGGTGATGATGATGATGATGATGGTGATGATGATGATGGTGATGGTGATGATGGTAATGATGATGGTGATGATGGCGATGATGATGGTGATGATGGCAATGATGATGGCAATGATGATGGCGATGATGGCGATGATGATGAAAAAGAAGAAGAAGAAGAAGATAATCAATGACTACAAACATGTCACCCCTTCTATTGATGATCTTGCATTCCATATATAAGGTAAATTTTTTCATGTTTACGATGTTTCATATTGTTCATGTTGTCTTCTAGGTTATTTGTAGCATACACGTATCATGTAATTTTTAGCTAACTTAAGATAAATGATTAACGTATGCAGGAAATTTGATAATATATTTATCGTGTTCATTTCTAATGATTACATCATATGTTATTTATAGTTACCAATGTTTATGTTGTGTCTGATTATGACCCTTTTTGCAAATAGTCAATTGACTACAGGTACATCATCACCCCTTCTATTGACGATCTTGCATTCCATATATAAGGAAAATTTGTTCATGTTTGTGATGTTGCCTATTGTTCATGTTGTCTTCTAAGTTATTTGTAGCAAATGTGTATCATGTAATTTTTAGTTAGCTTAAAGTAAATGATTAACATATTCAAGAAATTTGATTAAATATTTATTGTGTTCATTTCTAATGATTGAAACATATGTTATTTATAATTACCAATGTTTATATTGTGTTTGATTGTCACCCTTTTTGAAAATAGTCAATTGACTATAGGAAATTAGACCCGTTTGGCATGGATTGTGCACAGTGACATGGATCAGCAGGTATAAGTCAATAAATAGACATAATTTTCTTATATTCTTCTTGTTTATCATTCAACACGTATGTTATAAATAGACATATTATATAATCATATAATGCATATATAGACAAAGAAGGTCCGTATAGAAATATAATTATATAATCACTTTCAACTTACTACATTTTATATTTGTCACTTTCACTTTCCATTTGATGGATTGCAAGACCCACCAAATAGGTACTTGTCAGATCTATCTACATCAAATGAGGGAAATGAGGAACTGGTAGATGAAAGCTCTACATGTACAGTATGACTAAAATAGGGAGAGATCAACTAGAGGTCAAAAGAATAGAAAAAAATTTGATAAATGCATGCAATTTTTCCTTGCTAATGGGGGGTCATGTTCTTATGATGATGAGACCAAAGGTGACATCAAAGTGCCCTTTCGGTACTCACACATTGAGAAAGAATGGGTACCCAATGAGCTACCTCCAATTAACACAGATTTTTGTGTCAATGAGAGGATATATCACATTGCTCCATCCTCATTAAATGGTTTGGGCCTATTTTCGATGGATGGGATAAAGGTATGTTTCAAAAAAGTTGTCAAATTGTTCAGGTATGTCGGTCCATGTTACAATTACAGTGATTGGATGTGGATTGTTCGATATAAAAAAAGTATGTCTAGGTATGGGGTATCAGTTAATTATATACAACGGAAACAAAATGATCAAAGTAAAAGATTTTCTATGTACATTGATGGGAGACCAAAAGAAATAGGTAATATTGCAGGTTTTATAAATAGTATGTGACCTTCTTCAACTAGTAAGCAACCCAATTGCATATTTGAGGCGCTTGAGGGGAATGAAGTTTTTGTTTGTGCAATAAAATCAATAAGTGCAAGGGAAGAACTGCTAATCGATTACCATTTAAATTGCATAGATACAAACAAAGTTACTATTATGAGGGCTATAAGTACTATTTACCATTTTGTTAATAAGTTTTTTTTTGCTATCTATTGCTTTCAGTTAGCTGATTTTTTTATGTTTAATCTTTGTGACAGGGCGATATGGATTCGATAGATGATAGAGCTCCCCAGGATGCTACTCCCACCCCTTCTTCAGTGAGGGTAAACCTTTTTGAAATTGTACAAATTAGATAGTTGAAAAATGTTATATTATTATGTTATTTTATTTATGGTGTAAGTACTATTTACCATTTTGTTAATAAGTTTTCTTTTGCTATCTATTGCTTTCAGTTAGCTGAATTTTTTATGTTTAATCTTTATGACAGGATGATATGGATCAACAGATGCTAGAGGTCACCAGGATGCCACTCCCGCCCCTTCTTTAGCGAGGGTAAACCTTTTTGAAATTATACAAATTAGATAGTTGAAAAATGTTATATTATTATGTTATTTTATTTACGGTTTTTTAGTTTTTATGATAGTTTTACTGATATTCCTCTCACAATTTGATGTTCAGGATAAGGGTAAAGCAACATCAGTAAGTGCCGAGCCACTAGCTACATCTTCTAATGAGGATATTGCTGAAACTCCCAATTTCATAAAAATTTTGGAGAAAATTTTTTAAAAAATTAATTTAGAAGCAATGAAAATTTTGGATGAGGCAAATATGGAATCCAAGGAGATGATGGAGAGGCTATCAGATTTGAGAGCGCAAGCTCGTCATTATGAAGTAAGCTCCATTGAACATTTAGTTATACGAAAATTTCAATAAAGATTTATATTTTATAATCTTTTATATTGTGAAGTAAAATATGTAATATGTGCAATAATACTTTATTGATGCAATTTTTTTAAAGAGTTGTAAGAAACGTTAACTACTAAATTCTTGTTATATAGGAATTTTTGGCAACTGATCCACAACTTGGTCAAGGACAACACAGTGAGGCTGGTAGTAACAAAGCTCTAACTGCCACTAGTAAAATAATCTTTTAGTTGACAAGTTAGAAGGAATTTTTTATATTGAACATTCAAAACTTCTTAACTCTTACTTTTATTATTTCATAATGTCTTTGCTAACAATGTATTGTTCAAGTCATCCAGTGCAGGAGACTCCTAAGAGGTTGATGGATGCCCGTACAAGATTTTTGACTACAATGTCAACAACAAGGGGACATCTAGCTAGTAAATCCTTGTTTTGCTATATTTAGTTTTGTGTTAATTATGAGTTGATAATATATACTTTAATCTTGAGTGCATCACATAGTGTATTGGTTTTTTGTAGTAGGAGATCCACCATCTGGTACGTCACCAAAAATGGATCATAGTGCATGTATTGGTCATAATTCACCATCATTTCCTAGAGCTACCCGTATTTCTAGCACAGGAGCTATGCAGACATAGTTGTTGATTGACGATAATGAATCAATGCCTTTGAAATGTCCTAAGATTCTAGGTACTTTAAATAATATTGTTTTATATTGTAATAAGGATTTTCTTGCAAGACATAAACATGATAGGAAGTGGTGAATACAAGGGCTTTTGATGTGGAGTGATGCCTTGTGACCTTCTTTAGTATGTCGTATTGTGCAAGTTGTGTAATTATTCTGAAATTCCTTTTTATTAGGGGTTTGGTAGGATCATGTAAATTATCAATGACCTTTTGTCTATACCAGTAATTCTCTAGTTTAGCAATTCAGTACATTGTAATTTCATGCTTTCAGTAGAAGATACTAACCAATTTTTCTATAGAGAACCAAAAGTGGGAGTTTTCTTTCATATTCAATGTTCAATTTTCAATGATTTCCCACATCATTACTATTGCCTGTTAGAGTTTTAGAGTGCTCACTTTCAGCTTCACTGTCTATTATAGCAATTTTTTTTTCCCATAGTATCCCAGGTATGATCAGTGACAACATCAATTAAGAATGACAAAAAATGAAGGTCATGGCAAGTTATATGTATTATGCACTATTTTTTTTTCAAGGTATACTAATTAATATAGTCACAGTACATTTTTTAGTTTCAGAACATCAACAACAGAACCCTAGTAGAGTTTGACTAGTTTTAGACATTTTCAAATTTTTTCCAAACTTCTTTTTTGGTCAATTTTGGTCAAGTTGATTCCCCAACCCTAAAATAGATCACTAAAAAGATGAAATGTATCTCATTTTATGTATTTTTTATTCACTATGAAAAGTATTCTTTGCATGATTTATTTTAATTGTTCTTACTATTAATTATCCCATGACATTTTTTGTAGGAAACGATACATTTTATAGGAGGCTTTATGACCTCACGCTGCGAAGATTTGAGGCCACCATGCGTAAAAGGTGGAACATAATAATTGAACTAATTTTATCCCACTATTTTTTTTCATATCATTAATTGGTGCAACATTTTTCCTTTCATTTGGGTCTTTTCTTATCCTAGCTATATCTAACAATTTTGTGTTTTTTCTTAAAAGGTGGAACTACCAAGATAAAAAATTAAAAGATGAGCTCATCAAAGATATAGAGCATGAGTTTGGTAGTAATATTTTTGATCATAAGAAATTGTTACAAAAAGCTTCTAGACATCTTAAGGTTGTGAGGGAGACATATAGAAAGAGCCTTGTCCTAAACCTGAAGTACGAGCATCCTCCCTTTGTTTGAGTGAGGGATTGGAATGAGTTCATTTTGGATTCAAAGGAGAAAAGGGAACGTCCAAAAGAAATTACACCAACAAATCCAAAAAGTTGTGCAATAGTATTAACTACTAGTACATTAATGAGAAAATTTAGGGTTCAACTTCAGTATCAATAATTTCAACTAGCTCAATTTAATCTATCTATTGATGAAAGGTATGTAATTCATATGCTAACACAATTGCTTATAAATCTCAATCTCAATCTGGGCATAAATCCTAAATAAGATATAACTGACACAACTGCTTATAAATCCTAAATTCATATGCTGACACAATTTCTTATAAATCTCAATCTCAATGCTGACACAACTGTATATATCTCAATCTGGGCATAAATCCTACATAAGATATAAATAGTGCGCTTATAACTTCACATATAGCTATTTTATGTCTTGAAAATATAGTAATGATCAACTACATGTACCATAGTTGTATGTGTTAGTAGTATAGGTGATAAATGATATTCAGTAATTGTAATGACAAGTACAATTTTTTTGAAAAACTTTGCAAGAATTTTACTAATGGTCAGTCTCCTAAAAGTAATAAGCATCACGTTCAATGCCAAAAACACAAGTTAATGACAACAATCACGTTCCTATCTTTGAGGACTGACAACAACCCTTGTAGATTTATATTTATTGGTATTATGGAGAGATGATCCAACCTACACTAGGTAAGACAAAATATTTGAAACTTCATTTGGATGACATGATGTATGTTACCTATAGACCATGGCTAGGAATAGAGCCATAAGATGATGTCTTCTCCTAGGTAGGATTCATGTTGGTATCTTAGCCACTGAATGACAATTCTTCATTGAAGATAGAGAGATTTCCGCTAACCCATGTCTAGAGACAGTTCGACTATCAATATAGTATATCAAGCGAAAACTGTAGTTACACCTGCTTCACTAAGGAGGTAAAGAAAGGTTGGTCTCCTGGATTGGACCCAATTGGATGTATGGAAGATGTTAGTGGCCTTACCATTTATAGGTGGGACTAGTTTCTAGATGTAGTGAATAATGGTGTCACTCCCTAGTACATAGAACATTTGGCCACACATTCATTTCCTCATATAACTGATCCTACAGGGGTAGTTAGTCAAGCACCACACCCTGATGTTCAACAACCACAAGAACATCCTTTGAGGGAGGAGAGACCATTATAATGGCCACTAGTAGTTCTTGTTACAATTCCTTCTCATACTGTTAGATTGGATCTTAGATCAAACAACATTGAATAGGCACATAGGCCTACTCATGTGAGAACTCACAGAGAGATGAGCACCATGGGTGTAGTAGGAGGTGATGCCAGGAGACACAGGGTAGAGGAGCCACCACAATAGGATGTGGGTGGAGGAGGGGATGATGACATGCCAAATTAGCCTCCACAGGTTTCACCCATAGGAGATGTATTAGCATAGACTCAAGATTCTCTATGACATGTGAGGGAGAGATTGAGGACTTCTCAGAGGTAGGTGGGCAAGTTAAAGGTGCAAGTTATAGTTAGAGATGCATGACTAGCTAGAAGAGGGGAACTATGAGATAGTAGATCTATGGTCTGAGATCATAGAGCTAAAGATATAGATATAGTTAGAGTGAGATGAGACCTGTCATCAATCCTCTCGGGCTACTCATTATTATGTAGTATATGAAAATGTAGTACCCCTAGCTCAACATGTCTCAAGGTTCTTTGATTATGCTTGAGCTTCTAATGGTGTAGTGCCTCCTACACGTGCAGATGTTACTCCTCCTCCTCCTCCTGGTGATGAGGGGGAAGGTTGTAGTTAGGTCCATGCTATCTTTTGTTCCATTTTGTATCTTTATATTGATCATGAGATTCATTGTATATTTGATGTATCATTTTGAGACTTGAGATATTGATAGTGCTCTGATTAGCACTTAGTTTTTGATTGTATCAACCCTCCGACATGTCAATGATATATATGACACTAGATGAAAATTTTCCACTCTTAGAAAGCATTAGAATTATTGATTGTAGTTTGCCCAGTAAGATAATGGTGAGCTTTTGTTTACCTAAATGTCTCTATTTGGAAATTGACACTCAACTTCTGGAACATTTTGCAAAAGTGAAATCAATCAAGAAAATAACTTGTTCTAATGATGAAGATTTTGCTAATTTCAAAGTTCTACAATGCTTTCCTTATTTGGAGGAGTTGTGCATGCATTCTCCATTATTGGTCGTGGCCCCTACAAGTGTAAGCATTTATGTTATTTTAATCTGCATAAAAGCATTTGTTTGCAAGCATTTAAAGTTATGATTTTTTTTTGGAAAACTCTAACCCAAATTTCATTCTTATAAATAATGCTGATAATTTCTGCTATTTCTTTCCACTCTATGAAATTTACTGTTTCTTAAACTCTTATACCTTATTTATAGAATCAAAATTATGTGGCATTATTAAAGCGAATGGTTTAAACATGATCACATACTAATTTTCTTAATTTCTATAGTAAAAGTGTTAAAGTTGACTTTTTATTTTTTTCTATCCTTAATTCTTCTTTTATTGTGTGACTTCTAAGAATAGTTGAAGCTTATCTAAATAGTTTTCTATTCAACTGTCAGCTTTGAAATCGTTTTTTGTGGATGTAGACTATACGAAAAATCCTCCAAACTATGATGTAACATTTCTGATCTTCTCAAACATTCTAAATGGTGCTCCACTGCTAGAAGCAATCAAAATAAACATAGATTAAGATAAGTCTTAAGTCGTGAGTCTTTTGCTGGAACAAGGCTAGGTAGTTCCTGTTAGTTGCTAGTTATCTTAGCAAATCAGTGGAGATTTCGTTTCAGTTACAACCACCATTTATAAAATTAGTTCCATGTAGTGTGGAGGCTAAAGAAGCACTTGATGCATAAAGGTGATGTCTTTTAAATTGAAAACAAAAAAATACTTACTTTTTAGCTACGGATAAAAATGAATGCTACTAAAACAATATGAAATCTAACATTCACCCTCAAGTTTATACCTATTGCAGCCTTGGGGATAAAAGCACTTTGAGTGTGGAACCTATGGATACTCTGTAGGACATCAAGAACTAGTAGGTAATGATACCAAGGTAATGCTACCAAACTCATGGCTTTCCACTAAGCGTATAAACTCTAAATTGTAGTTTGAACCAGTGGTTCCTCCATGAAGTCCCCCACCCAATTTACCAAATATGTTCACATCCCATTCAACTAAATTGAATTATCTTTGATGGAAAAAAGAAATTAATCTATAAAATCTACTAGCTGTTTGAACTTTTAGCTTATCGTTTACTTTGTGTGACAATGGATAATATAGACTATCGAAATTGATGTGTAATTTTATGGAGAGGCATGTCAGAATATGGATAAATACTTAGCATGAACTCCATGGATAAATAGCATGATTACACATGTCAATTAAAGGTATGATGCTATAATTTCTTCCCTTTTTTCATATTTTTGGTGGAACATGCTACTTTATGCTAAAACCTTCATACCAATATATAATAATCCACTATTTAGTACTGATCTTTATATCTATATCATCTAACATATTTCAAAATTTTTATAGGTTGCAAGACACATCAAAGGCAACAAAGGTGAGGCTAGAAAAGGTTGGGTAGCACAGACTTGGCTCTGAGGGATATTCGAAAATCAAAGCACACATTGTAAGTAGCAATAAATGAATTGCAAAGAAAAATTATTTATAAAATGAAAATAATTTTGTTAGTTACTAAAAAAATGCAGGGTGCTGATTTTAATCTGGAGGCCACAAAAGAACACAAAAAAATTGCCTTCAAGCAAGGCTATGCAGCGGTGGCTGAATGCCTATGGCAAAATTCCATTGCCCCAACCAAATAGTCTCCTGCATCATGTGCACAGGTAAATATGCCAACATATATATTAGAAATTGAATACTTGAGCAACAATTTCTTTGATAATAATGTGCATGACATTGTAATGCAGCCTGTTAATCATGACATGGATCATACGCAACATCATGAAGCCCCTGATGTGCATTGTACTATCGATGGAGGTGCTCATTTGTTATTTAAAACTAATTATATAATTATTAATACAATTTAACATCTTTAATTGAACTTGGTGTAACCTTTTTGTGTTAAGGATATAGAATCATGTCGTGCTAAATGAGTGCCAGAGGATGTCTAGACTGATCAGCAGGTAGATCATGTCGCACATTCAGGTAAAGAAAATCTATATTTTGTTCTTTTAAATTAATTTTTTGATTTATAGTTATTTTACTTAAATAAAAAATCATAATTCACTAATATAAAATGGTGTAAATTTAACTCATGGAGTACTTGTTATTGCAGCAGACCCCCCTTTGGTGCAACGGCCTCATGATGTTCCTGAACGGATGAGAAGGAGACATGTGTTAGAACTAGTAGAGAAGGGGGATGATGACGACATTGATATTCCTCTTAGAAATTTTATGAAAAAAAGAAACGGCAAGAAAACAAAAAAGATATGATTATTCATGAATGACTTACTCTTGAATATTGTTAATGAATATTGTGTTAATGAATATTGTTAGTGAATATTATTCATTAATGTTGGGTGTTAATGAATTATATATGAATGACTTACTCTTGAATGTTGTGTGTTAATGAATTTTGTGTTAATGAATTATTCACGAATGTTGTGTATTTATGAATTTTATGTGTTAATGAAGGTTATCATGTGATTATAATGATTGAATGTTATATTTCAAAAATGGATGAATTAAATGTTATTAAATGTTAATGGGGATGACGAGGACATTGATAGTCCTCTTAGAAATTTTATGAAAAAAATAAACGACAAGAAAGCAAAAAAGATATGATTATTCATGAATGACTTACTCTTGAATATTGTTAAGGAATATTGTGTTAATAAATATTATTCATTAATATTGGGTGTTAATGAATATTGTGTTAATGAATTATTCATGAATGACTTACTTTTGAATTATTCATGAATGTTGTGTGTTTATGAATTTTACGTGTTAATGAATGTTATCATATGATTATAATGATTGAATGCTATATTTCACAAATGGACGAATTGAATGTTATTAAATGTTAATGGGGATGACGAGGACATTGATAGTCCTCTTAGAAATTTTATGACAAAAAGAAACGGAAAGAAAGCAAAAAATATATGATTATTCATGAATGACTTCTTCTTGAATATTGTGTTAATGAATATTATTCATTAATATTGGGTGTTAATGAATATTGTGTTAATGAATTATTCATGAATGACTTAATTTTGAATTATTCATGAATGTTGTGTGTTTATGAATTTTATGTGTTAATGAATGTTATCATGTGATTATAATGATTGAATGTTATATTTCAAAAATGGATGAATTGAATGTTATTAAATGTTAATGGGGAATTTAGAGTGATGTGGGGGGGGCGCGGGGGGGCAAATGAGCTTCCACCTTCACGTGGTTGGCCCTATTAAGTAGAGAATATTTAACTATTCTTGAAACCAAGTGAAGATCAAACTTTAAAGATAAGCTTATAATTAATAGTGACAACCAATTAGCAAGTCAAAATTAAGTTCTTCGTTATAGGTACCTTTTTAGTTTTTAAAGCATGATATCATGTTTTAATATTGTATAGTTTTTCTTCTTAAGTTAAAGTACTCTTTTACTATAACAACATAATTTATGACCATTTTAGTAACTATTCTAACATCACTTCAAGAAAAATCCTATTTTGGCAAAGATGGCGATACGTGGTGCTATCTATTCCTTGGGAGATTGGATTGCATAGGTTTGTATCTCAACATAAACATGGGAAATGGTGTAAAATTGCACTTTCCTTAGTCGTGGTTGCATACCTACTGCACTCTTTCATTTGGAAAATGAATAGAAATGCCATATCTAGTAGCTTCTCTATGTTGTATTAATTTATTGGTAATGATTCAATGTCATGCCATTTGATGGTAGCTTCTAGAGTTTCATTTAGTTGTAAGGTGAGTCTTATCTTTTCAAATTTGTATACGCCATTTGGTAGTTTGGTATTAATTGATGATGTCTGGGATGTTCTACCTTCACTGTAGCCTTCATCATCATCCAACTTGTTGTTTGGTATTTTCCATGTTATCCTCTATTTCCATGGTCTTCAGCATGGTTGTGTATTTTATCTATCTCTTTCAAATACTCTATGACCCAAAGGTGGAAGCCATTTAGAACTAATAGTTGGAGAGATCGTGTTTCCCCTTGTAAAACTAGAAAATGTCACGAGTTTAAGGTCAAGAAGGAAGAAGTCGTAACATTTTGAGTAGCAAAATATGCTTAAAATTACATATTTAGTTGATTCTTTGGTGAAGTTTCTTATTTCAATTCAATTGATTCTGGTTGTCAACCAAATTCCTAACTCCAATGTATATTGTATTTCAGTGCTACATTTTCATAGGGATCTAAGTAAAATGACAGTTGACTATTATTTATATTTGAGTTACTATGATCCTCTGATAATAGAGGAGAAATCAATCTGAATTTGTTTCTCATGTCCCATGTTCAATGCTTTTTCTTGTGTAACCAACCACTTTTTATGTGGGTTATGAACTCTGATACTAGTATGCTATTACACTGCCATTTATTATAGAGTAGATATAATAAGTATCTTTGAATATACTATAAGGCTCTCTAAACATGAGTAAATCAGTATTACATAACATAGATCTAAACTCAAAATTCATGATGTTTTCCACTCTGGAGAAAGAGGGGAACTTAATATACTCATAACACGCCCCATTAGAAGAGATTTAACTCTCTTGGTGTAGCACTAAGCTAGGCTTCTAGGTGCTAGGATATTTACTCTTGTTGGTGGTTCTAGACCCGTTGAATGCTCTAGATAATTGTCTGTCAAATTTTGGTTGAAGGAGCTATGCTTAGGCTGTCAAGTCTTATGCAAATTTTGTCC
The DNA here is from genome assembly GCA_028749045.1 of Cupressus sempervirens. Lineage (NCBI taxonomy): Eukaryota > Viridiplantae > Streptophyta > Pinopsida > Cupressales > Cupressaceae > Cupressus > Cupressus sempervirens. The sequence continues at coordinate 123,929,584 of CM053788.1, forward strand.
TATTTTGTGGTGATAACATGGACTTTTATCAGTGCAAAAGTATGGTCTATAAATTCTTACAGTCTCTAGTGCCTCTAAGATTTACACCATTGGGTGACTAATTCTTTGAAGTCCCTAATGTTTGGTGACATTGAGCTATACCTATGTGAGTTATGTTTGGGTTTTCCTTCCTCATCTTCATTTCACTTTTTTGAGTTGTTTTGCCTGAGGCCATTGGAAATTCCCTTTGCTAGTTCCTAAAATTGGATGGATCTAGTACAATTTTGGGCTATTCTACATTTGTATTCTAGTTGAAATAGAGATCTCTCCACTTCAATCATGGTTGATGAGAGGTCAAGGGTGAAGAATTGAATATGAGGGTTTTTCATTTTGTTTTAGAGATTGCATCTCTATAGGATACATGCCTAATGATTGCCATTTTGTGTTGGATAGGTGTTGTCACTTGATGGAGGGCCGTGAAAAATAACCATTTAACAATTAGAGCTTCTGATTCTATTTTAGATTTTCCTTTTGAGTACTTGTTTTGTAATGAAGAAGAAACTTTTTTTGATTATATTGATGCTTCTCATGTTGTTGGTCTGAACTAGACTTCTATCACTTCCATTCTTGTCACAATTTTGGATGTTAGACTGTATTTTAGGTGCGATGCCCGGTAGCCTTTTAGCCTATGTTGTTGAAGTTACTACTTCCACTTCTATTTTGAACAAAATTCTACTGATAATTCTAACTCTTAAATAATCACTCTTGGGCCTTATTGACAAGTTGTAGTGGGGTTTCCTTTGTTGCAATCCTAACAATAGCATTGCTTAGACTTTTGTCCAAGTGCATAGTAAAAGGTTTTTTTTGTTGTGTTGTTGATACCCTATGTTTATGCTTTCATCCCTTGTTTGTGTAATGGGTAACAACCCCTTCTTTTGGCTATTATAGAAAAACAACATATCAATAGCATCCTTTCAAATTGAACAATACTAGATGAGTAATGATACTATCTTGAAAAATATAAGAAGCCAAGACTACAATATACACTCGTTTGATGAAGCAAATAAAATCCTTCCAACAATAATTAGTTAGAACTATCAAAGTAAATTTTTAGGACTGTATAAACACAATTGGAAAATGGATCAAGAAGATTTCATGCCTTTCTCATGGAAACTTTGGTTATTATGTGTAAAATTGGCCTCATTCTTTTAACAATTATTTTCATGTTATCCGTAGAATTTTTTTTATCATTTAAGTTTCTTGTTCTTGCAAGATGAACTATGATATGCAGTGTTACTAGTGTTTGCAAATAAGTAGGATATTCCCAATGTAATGAAAGCTACAAAGATCATGATAAACTTGGGTTGCATTCTCTTAGGCAACAACACTTGTGAGTATTACATTCTTTATAATTTTTAGTATTAAAAATTGTAGATACTAATCATCTATTATGCTGCACTATTTCTACTTTGCATATAGTTTATCAGCACTCTAGTAAATGAGAAAAAAATTGGAATGTTTAGTGTTGCCTATGAAACAACTTGTATCATGTCCTAAGGTATATACAAAAAATTTGTGATAGTTTTTTAGAAATAAATCCTTTTATTTTAATTCTTATGGCTTTTGTTTTATTTTACAGGTTTGAAAGATTACAATGGAATAGGATTCAAGAATTTTGTATTACAAAAACGTCTTATTTCTTTATTGATACAGATAGATTGAGGAGGTAAAAATCCAGTTTTGATGCATACTCATATGTAGGATGCAAACTTATTTTGATGTGACATTATGTGTGTTCTCTTTCACATTTTACTATCAATTTTCTATCCAATTTAATGACCCAAAACTATTGAGAAAAACTATAAAGGTCACAATTGCTATTAAAATCATGTACTACCTTTTTATGTTTATCACTTACCTATCTGCAACTCTACAATCGATATTGACAGTCTCTTGCCCTCACCATGCAACTGAACTACTTTAGTTTTATTGATGCAGTTGAACTACGAGTGCCTTTTGTGTTCTTGACAAATCATAAGCTTTCAACTTTTGTGAAGCCATTACGAACACAAATGAACAGCTGGTGAGGTGTCAATTTTAAGGCAATTTTTTGTTTCTATAATGTATAGTTCAATTGCTAGAAATATTTTATCTAGATTGTTAATTGATAGATTGTTAACTTTTCATGTCATTTTCTACTTTGGTTGGTAGTTCTCCTTGCATTTGTAAATCGTAAATCTTGTTGCAGTCTTTAGCCTAATGACAGTTTGGTATTGCATCCAAGGCAATAACATAGTTGACTTAAAACTTTGCACTAAAGAAAACATCAAGGGATAATATTTGAATTGTGGATATTTGTAAATTATGTTGGTTTTAGACATAGTTATAGTTATAGTTATATATGCGCTCTTATGACGATGTGATTGGGACTATAAGTTTTTTTGACACGTTTATCTATTTGAAAAATATATGAAATTATTGGCTTTCATTCCTGATAAATAATTCTTTCCTAATTTTATTCTTCCCTACAAGAACCAAAATTTAGATGTGATGTGCCAATTATTGCAAAGGCTTTGCTCTCATAGGAGCCATTTAAACTGCACAAAATTTGAGTTGTAAAGCATAATTGCTTGGTGGAGACTCAAGATATCATGCACATTTCTTCCTCCTTCCCATTGTTTTGTATGAAATAAATCATGTGATGAATGAAACAATGGTGTGGAGGTAGAAATGTGCATGATACCATGACTCTCATGCACCGAGCAATTACACTTTAGAATCAAGTTTTCTGTAGTTTAGAAGGCTCCAATGAGAGAAAATCTTTTACAATAAATGGGATAGCTCGTTGAAATTTCTACATATCTTGGTCTCAATTTTGACACAAATGCAATATTTTGGTTGAAATTTTGACACCAAATTGGTCGCCCTTGGCGTCACATGTATGGGACCGGCATAGAAAAGTAAGTTGCTTTCATCGCAATTTCGACATCGAATTATGTAGGTTTACGTCAAAATTTTGACCAGCGTCGCCCACAAATGAGGAAATGCTAGTTTAGCTTGGACTAGGGAAATTGACGAAATTCACGTCGATAAGTCTGTGCCTTTATGAAGTCAAAATTTTGACGCAGAATGTATGTGGTGAAAAATTGACCAAAAAAGACCAACAACAAGCTTGGTTGCCTTATCGACCTACTCTTATCGAAATTTGACCTTTTTGCATCAAAATTTAGGCCTAAATTTACTAGTGTTTTTATTTGCTTCATAACATTATCTATTAACCACTATTGATTAGGAAAAAGAGAAAAGAAATTTAATATATTCTATGAATCCCCTTCAATCCAAATACTTTTCACTTGGTGACCACTTGCCAATTTCAAATCATGGAGAAGACCCATAGCTTCCACCATATGACTAATTTGTATTCCAAGGGGAACAGGTAAGGCTTTAGACATATTTCCCTATCCATTCACTATTAATCACCCCACACCCAACATGACCTATATTTCCCTTACCTACTCCATTGAAATTCATTTACTCCATCCTTGAGGAGGACAGTCCCATCTAGCATTTTCCTTTTTTAATTTTATTCGCTACTTTAATCTAATTTTGACAACTGTTGCTTCCACTAGCTTCAAAGTCCACATTAACTTTAAAAATACGATTATAATTCTCCACTATACTCAATTTACTACACTTCATAGTAAAAGAGAAGGATTGAGTTTAGTCCACAATAGGGTGCCATGTTACCCAAATTTGGGCCTCATCATTCTCTCTTATTATGGTTACTCACTCCGGCCATCATTCCAAAGATAGTGTCTTTGCATGATGTATCATGTGCTCATTCCACCACAAGCCTTATCTTAGTGCCTTTGTATGATGTAACCCACGCCCATCCATGGGCCTTACCTAGTGCCTTTGTATGATTTAACACAATCCATTTTACCACAAGCCTTATCTTTTCTTTGAAAGTAATGATCTTGTTAATCTTCAGGTAAATCTCATTTGTGATATACAATAATTTTTAAAATTATTAAATCTTTAATTTATATTATTACTAATAATCTTATGTGTCCTTATAATTAATCTATTTACATAACACACTCAATTTATTAAAAAATACATTATTTTCTTGTATATATACACACATTTAAATTAATAATAATTAATTTGTTAATAAATAATCTACATAATAATTCTTTTTTTATCTTTAGTCCAAATAATAATTTCTTAATAAATAATTCCAAGATAACAAATAGTTCCTATAAGTGAAATTAAACATATAATAAGAAAGAAGTTTAATTATTCCCAAGATATACATACTTACCTTATTTATGCCTTTCCTGCGTGCCTTTCTATACCCTTCTAATTTTTGGGATTCTATTTATTTGCTTTCCTTACTTATATACTCCAAAAATCCCTTAATTTTTCCTTTTTGATTAGTGAAAGGTTATAGTTTGATAATTTGAATGATATGTAAAGTAAACTGAATATTAGAATGGAATACTAATTATTATTATAAAGATCTTGAATACATATGTTTATTGAGGTTTATATCTAAATTCAATAAGGGAAAATGAGAGTTCTCTGTTGTCGAGATTGTTTGTCCTCAATCAATTTCAAGTTTGTATTATCTCTTTTATGATTTTGCATTTACTATCTTCCATGAGATCAAACATATCATTTAACCTCTGATACTATATTTTATTCTAAGATAAACTAACAAAGAGCCTAATCTTGTCCACGATGTTGATATTAACTCTAAAGCCTACACCATAATGAAAAACCTTGACTCTAACCCAAGTTACTCTAACTTTGATAATAATCCTTAACCCTAACCCTAACAATGATATCATCCATATCTCTTAATCGTGATTGGAAACCCAACACACTTACACTAATATAATATAATAAAAATATTATAATAGTGTAATATAATATAGTTAAAATAATAATAAAACTAAGTACATGTGTGCGCGTTTATAAAAAGAATTCAAAAGATAAGAGTGACAGGCCCGTCCACATAAATATAAGAGGATGATTGAAAAGACAACACGAAGGACGAACCGAATATAGTAAGAAAAGGATTGGACGAACCGAACATAGTAAGAAAAGGATTGGAGTCACATGTAGAATGAACGTGGTGGAAAAGAAAAAGAATCCCAAGGATCAATTAACCTACCCCTGATTTCCCTTATGTTTTGTTGGTAAAAAGATTTGTCACAATAGAATTTGCCCAACGGAGTGTGCGGCAAATCGTTCACAACAGTTGGATAGGCCCTTGGTATGCGGCCTTCCTCTGCGTTTAGAGGGGCAACTCCCTCGTATGATATAATTTTTAAAGGGTTTTTTAAATAAAAGATGGAATCAAACTTTTAAAGGTGAGAAAGCTCATGATGACGAATGCACCACATGACTTCAAAGCTTTCCCAAACTACTAAATCAAATTTGCTAATAACAATGATCAAGATCTACACTTGAAAAACTATTACTAGCACAACGTTGATCCATAGATTCATAAACATTTACACCATACCGTGAGAATGCTCACTACAAAGAGAATCAACATTTGTAACAATTTAGATTCGAAAAGAGGGAACTCAAACTGCACATTCCATTATTTTCTTGCACCAAGAAAGCAATAGAGATTTTTCAATTCAGAGATAAAAAGTGTACATACTTTCCAAAATTTATCCCTCGATCAAAATTTCAGCATGGTGTTCCCCTCTTTTTTTTAACCCCAAAAAGTCCCCCTTTACAAAGCTTAAAAGAGCCCTTATATAGACACAGAGGTTAATAACTACCCCTCTGTGGTTAGTAACTACCTCCCAAATACGTGATTTGGGTGAGGTTAATTAACCTCAATAAAATTAACCCAGCATGACCTGAAACTCGAATTTTACATCTTTCGAGAGGAAGATTGCAAAATAAATCCTTGCTGATCTTCTTTTGATATTTGAATGATTCATTCAAGTTTTATAAATGCCTCACATATTAGTGTCTTCTGTAACCATGCTATGCGAGCCGAGTCGAGGGTGGCAAATGAGTTTTAATTTACTAGAGAATTTGAATGTTCCTTTGTGTGAAATTTGGTCAAATAGTTGATGTTCCTTGTAATCACTTAGAGACATAGAGGCATGATGCAAAGCTATTCGGCCCTGCTCATCGCATACAAATGGATTTGGTCCACCCTTCACAAGTCTTTAAACAACTCCAAGGTTGCCTTGAGATGCAAACTCATGCAGAAGCTTTATAGAATCGACCTTATCAATATATGTTTTGCTAGCTCTTGGATCAGATAGGCCATCTTGCGAGCAGGAATTACATCTTCAAGATACATTATTGTGTATTTTGCCAAACACATGCCTGCGCATAGTGAAGAAGATCTCCATATTTAAGCATCGGAAGAGAAATAATGAAATATCCAAGATCATCACTCCACTGACATTGCCCACTTTTACTCTCCATGTTTGCCAGCTCTTGTATGCCTGGTGCCAACATCATATTCACGGGGATTAAAATCCTCACAACTAGATTTGATGGTAGAATTTGTTCCCGACTTGCATATGTATCCGGTGCAAACATCTGACCAAGGCAACCACCAGATTTCCTATAATCACATCATTTACACTCCCAATCATAGCTTGTTTGATAGTTTGGACGTCGTCCAAACTGAAACTAATATGTGCCAAACGCTTAGGTATTGATCCCACTTTTCTCGATCCCTTAATGGGTGTCTTTACTATCCTTTATAATGTCTGAAAGGATACTCACCATTCCCATAATGTCTCAATTTGTAATTACAAACTATGTCAATGGATCCACATCTATTGCATAATCGTTGTCTTCAGCATTCTGAACAAGTTTCATATTATTAACTGAGGTCAAATTAACCACTGCGCAAGCATGGTATGAGACAGTGAGCGCATATTTGAAAATCATTCCATTTCATGAGACCACATTTCGTTCAGGAATTCTGTCAAACACTTGACATGCCAACTGTAGATTCCCACATTTTGCATACGTGTCAACAACAGTAGTTCCTAAAGTTGTATCCATCTCAAATCCTTTTCTAATTATATAATCATGCATACCCTTACTCATTTGCAGAGTAGCAAGATGAGTACAAGCTGGTAGCACACTCACCATGGTGCTTGAATCGAGGGTCTACACCAGAGATTCGCACTTCGCTGAACAATAACAAAGACTGATTTGAGTGCCCATTTGCGAATCTGACAAAGCAGCACGTGCCTTGAGAACGAATGGAAAGGTAAAGCAGTTTGGGTGTACACCGGTATCTTACATTTGGTAATGAATTCATAGTGTTTCCTCAGACCGTCCATTGCACACATACCCACCGATCATTGTAGTTCAGACAAAGACATTTCGTTCAATTATTTTATCAAACGCTTGGATGCATCTGCCATAGTCTTACATTTGGCATACATATCAACAAGGGCAATAACCCCAATGATGTCTGACTTGAGCCCAATTACAATAATGTGTCCATTAATCTGCTTCATGTTCCAACGCAGCTAGACTTGCGCAAACCCTTAATACACTCGAGAAGGTAAATCTGTCTGGCTTCATACCCGCCTCTTGCATTTGAACATAAAACTTCAATGCCTCATCTTTGAACCCATTCTGTGCCAAGCCCGCAATCATTGAATTCAAAGAGTATAGATTTGGTTTGGGCATCCATGAAGAACAATTCTACTGCCTCCATAAATTTGAATAACTGATACGTCACCTTTGTCAGCCTGATATTTGCTACAGCTACATATGCGCAGGTCGAAATTGTTTGCAGTCCAATCTTCTATCCGGCTATTGCATTATTAACAATGTTGCATGTATCACCTTACCAGGTTAATAACTACCTTATAGAGGTTAATGAAAACGTATTCTTGGTAGCTCTCATTAACCTTTTGAGAGGTTAGGTTAGGAAAAACGTGTTTTCGAATGCTATCATTAACCTATAGGAGAGGTTAAGAAAAACGTACTTTTAGTGGTTAACATTAACCTTTCACTTGGAGGTTAAGAAAAACATATTTTTGGTGGCTAACATTAACCTTTTATTTGGAGGTTAAGAAAAACACGTTTTTGATGGTTAACATTAACCTTTTAAGAAGTTAAAGGTTAAGAAATACGTGTTTAGGCGGCAATCATTAACCTTTTATATCTGGAGGCTCAGAAGTTGGATTTTAAAAATTTCAAATGCTGCGCGGACCTGGGAACGAGCCGGAGACGTGGAGGCTCAAAGACTCACAAATTTCACAAATAGAATGATCCATTTAAGGCTTAAAACCAGGCAAGTTTTAAAATTAACAACGGCTTATAAAATTGAAAGAATTTTATAACCGGGCAACAGCTGGCTCTAACTGGGGACAAGGACTGACAAGGACGAAGCTCGAATCCAGAATAAATAAAGTAGTGCCTTATCCATTGGGCTGTGAAATAGAGTCATCTAAGGGACCAATTTGCAAAAAGGGAGAAAACTAGCGCCAAAAACCAGACAACTGAAAGAAAACTAGGCACAACAAAAACTCCTAATTAGACTATATACAAGCTAGGTTTCCCTACCTACAGTGACTCAAGGTATAATCATACAAATCCATTCACAGGGTGGGGAAAATAAATACCATGGTGCACCAACATGTGACAATTCTTAAGCTTCCATGGGCTCAGATATAAGTCCGCTCCTTGAATTCTAATTATGAGATTCTTAGCCTGCTCAACATCTCTAGATAAAGGGACGCATCCAAATAACCAGGCTCCATAAAAAATCTCAAGCTTCAAAATCAACTCTGCTTCTTGTTGTATGTTACTAATGACTTCATTTTCAAAGAGTTGAAGTATAAGGTTCTCAAGTTCCTGAATGCATATTTGATCTTCTCCTCTACTTGGCAAGCCCTCAACCTGAAATTGTAATGATTGGTCATCATGAAGTCCTGAACTCATTTCCGACAATGGACACTCTGTTTCTTCAACTGGCATGATCATGGTTGAATCTTCTGTAAAATTATTCCAATTGGGATGCACATCAATGTTATATTGAATCTCCTCATGATCCATTTCTTCTTCCTTCTCTTCCAAAAGATCATCTTGAATTTTTAGTAACTTCTGAGTTACATGGGTACCATCTTCAACATTGCGGACCATAACTTCAATTTCCATCCCATTAATATCAAAATTTTCCATCTGAAGGGCCTTCTGATGGTTAAGATGAGAAGATATCAAACCTTGTATTGGATTGCCTTCATACAATCTGTGGAGTGAAGTAACCTGCGGGGTTATAATAACCATTGAACCTTGTCTTTGAATACCAACTTGAGAATCATCAGTAGAAATGTCTTCGTCTACAAAAAAAGGATTAAAGTAAACACTTTCGCCATAGAGGAAATTATCATCCATAGCTTTTGAGCACAAACTCGGGATAAAAACATCATTAGAGTTTCCTTCCTCAAATTCCTCCATGAGATCACCTGCTGACTGATTACTTACTTGATCATCATTATTTTCTTAATAAAATCTCTTAGACATAGAATCTCCTATTTGATGAGAAGACTCAAAAAGAGGATTTCTTTGTCCTTCAAATGATCCATAGGACTTTAATTCCACTCCCATTGGATTAAAGGAACCTGTCTTCATGTCCATATAGCTTTCATCTTCAATATGTTCGGTGATATCTATCTCCTCTTGAATCATCATTTCTTCTCCAAGACATCTTTCATGAAGTGTGAAAGTTGGCATGCATGATAAAGAATTATGATTACATGGTTCATCTTCTTCTCCTAGAAGCTGATTTTTAACTTTTTCATCAACCAATCGTTTAATCACAAGTTCATCAATATCATCAAATGTAAAGGTCTCCATTTCCTCAGGGAAAGAAGATATTTGTAGAAGTTCATGGCTGCTTTTATCTCCATCAATTGTAGTGGTTTCTGATTGTTCCATGACATCTAAAGTATTGATATCATCAATAGATTCATCATCATGAATGGTCATTGAAGGATGATTTGGAAGATTTTCTCCACATAGGAATTCATCATCTGAAGCATCCAGGCACCATGTTGGAATAAAAGCAATATGAAATTCACTTTGATCCACATTTTCCTCATCTTCAATCATTTGTTGTGTAGTTTCTCGAGGTTTTGATATTTCTCTTTCTTTCTCATTAGGATTGAGATGATTGAATAATTTCTCCTGGATTTGGAAATCTTCACATTCATGCCTTGATACATTAATAGACGCTTTTACTTCTATAGGCACCATCTCTCAATCATCTCCTTGATTAAGCATTGAACCTTTGTCTTCTTTCATGCAAGCAGATTTAGATGAATCCTTTCTAACATTTGGATCAGGTGATGTTCTGTTATCAAGAAAATAATTCTTGCATGGGTCTTCTTTCTCAAGTTCTCGCAACACTTGAAGTAAAGAAGGATGTACTTTGTCAGGATCCAGGCGTGCATTGCCGTAGCAACCTTTTAAGAATTCCACCTGATTGGGATGAATAGAAATATGATTTTGATGAGCAATAGGTGCAAGCATTGGGACACCTTTTTGACCACCACTATCCATCTTCGATTGACATGAATCACTTTCCTTATCAAGCTCTTCTTTATAATTACATGTAGAACTTGTTTCTAAGGACGATTTGGGCTTGTGAGAGAAAAATTGATAATCTTTACCATCTTCTTGTTCAATCTTTTGCAATGTCTGGAGCAAAGATGGATGAGTCTCGCCTAGATCTAGTTTTCGTCCACCATAGAAACTCTTCAAAAAGCTAGCTTGTGTAGGATCGATCTGATTTTGTTGAGATGCAGGTGCATGAGAGACATTTTTAATATTCCTCATTGTTGATTCAGATGAAGCACATTCTTCAACAAAGACTTCTTTATCTTTATATGTTGAATTTCTTTCCAAGAAGGATTCTTGATAAAGAGAAAGAAACCCATATTCTTTTCTATCATCTTCTTCGATCTTCTGAAAAATTTGAAGTAAGTGGGGATGAACCATTTTAGGGTCTAACCTCCTACCGCCATAGAAATTCTTCAAGAATTCAACTTGCAGAGGTTCATCGGGAATCTGTTTCTTAGGATATGAAAAGTATTCATCATCACTATCGGTATCAGTGTCACTTTCCACTTTCCCTTTGTACCAAACCATGCTTTAAATTCGAACCTCAGACAGAGTCACCAATATTCAATCTTCTAAATAGAGTCACCAACCTTCATTCAAGGGAAGGTACCTTCATCAGCCGAGTTACTGATTGTTATTTACTTGAGTTTGGATGTGACCAAGATTTTGCTTGTTTCTTCTCGAATAACTACTATTCTTTCAACAATTACAACATTGTCACCGATAGGAGCTCTTTGCAAGATTTCCCCAAACTCGTCTTCTTCTTCAAGAACTTGATTCACTAGATGGTATTGTTGAGCACTTCGTCTACACCTCCAAGCTAGAGTGTTCAAGTCTAAGATGATATCTTCCTGGGTGTCTTGAAAGCCAAGGTTCGGTTGGAGAACAGGAAAAATGTTCTCATGTGGAAGCACCATTGTACTTCATCATAGGTGACTGTCAATCTTTCTGTTCAGTCTCCCCAGCAGAGTCGCCAAAAATCTGTTGGTAAACAGATTTGTCACCGTAGAATTTTCCCAACGGAGTGTGTGGCAAATCGTTCACAACAATTGGATAGGCCCTTGGTATGCGGCCTTCCTCTGCGTTTAGAGGGGCAGCTCCCTCGTATGATATAATTTTTAAAGGGTTTTTTAAATAAAAAATGGAATCAAACTTTGAAAGGTGAGAAAGCTCATGATAACGAATGCACCACATGACTTCAAAGCTTTCCCAAACTACTAACTCAAAATTGCTAATAACAATGATCAAGATCTACGCTTGAAAAACTATTACTAGCACAACGTTGATCCACAGATTCATAAACATTTACACCATACCGTGAGAATGCTCACTACAAAGAGAATCAACATTTGTAACAATTTAGATTCGAAAAGAGGGAACTCAAACTGCACATTCCATTATTTTCTTGCACCAAGAAAGCAATAGAGATTTTTCAATTCAGAGATAAAAAGTGTACATACTTTCCAAAATTTATCCCTAGATCAAAATTTCAGCATGGTGTTCCCCTCTTTTTTTTAACCCCAAAAAGTCCCCCTTTACAAAGCTTAAAAGAGCCCTTATATAGACACAGAGGTTAATAACTACCCCTCTGTGGTTAGTAACTACCTCCCAAATACGTGATTTGGGTGAGGTTAATTAACCTCAATAAAATTAACCCAGCATGACCTGAAACTCAGATTTTACATCTTTCGAGAGGAAGATTGCATAATAAATCCTTGCTGATCTTCTTTTTATATTTGAATGATTCATTCAAGTTTTATAAATGCCTCACATATTAGTGCCTTCTATAACCATGCTATGCGAGCCGAGTCGAGGGTGGCAAATGAGTTTTAATTTACTAGAGAATTTGAATGTTCCTTTGTGTGAAATTTGGTCAAATAGTTGATGTTCCTTGTAATCACTTAGAGACATAGAGGCATGATGCAAAGCTATTCGGCCCTGCTCATCGCATAAAAATGGATTTGGTCCACCCTTCACAAGTCTTTAAACAACTCCGAGGTTGCCTTGAGATGCAAACTCATGCAGAAGCTTTATAGAATCGACCTTATCAATATATGTTTTGCTAGCTCTTGGATCGGACAGGCCATCTTGCGAGCAGGAATTACATCTTCAAGATACATTATTGTGCATTTTTCCAAACACGTGCCTGCGCATAGTGAAGAAGATCTCCATATTTAAGCATCGGAAGAGAAATAATGAAATATCCAAGATCATTGCTCCACTGACATTGCCCACTTTTACTCTCCATGTTTGCCAGCTCTTGTATGCCTGGTGCCAACATCATAATCACGGGGATTAAAATCCTCACAACTAGATTTGATGGTAGAATTTGTTCCCGACTTGCATATGTATCCGGTGCAAACATCTGACCAAGGCAACCACTAGAGTTCCTATAATCACATCATTTACAGTCCCAATCATAGCTTGTTTGATAGTTTGGACATCGTCCAAACTGAAACTAATATGTGCCAAACGCTTAGGTATTGATCCCACTTTTCTCGATCCCTTAATGGGTGTCTTTACTATCCTTTATAATGTCTGAAAGGATACTCACCATTCCCATAATGTCTCAATTTGTAATTACAAACTATGTCAACGGATCCACATCTATTGCATAATCGTTGTCTTCAGCATTCTGAACAAGTTTCATATTATTAACTGAGGTCAAATTAACCACTGCGCAAGCATGGTATGAGACAGTGAACGCATATTTGAAAATCATTCCATTTCATGAGACCACATTCCGTTCAGGAATTCTATCAAACACTTGACGTGCCAACTGTAGATTCCCACATTTTGCATACGTGTCAACAACAGCAGTTCCTAAAGTTGTATCCATCTCAAATCCTTTTCTAATTATATAATCATGCATACCCTTACTCATTTGCAGAGTAGCAAGATGAGTACAAGCTGGTAGCACACTCACCATGGTGCTTGAATCGGGGGTCTACACCAGAGATTCGCACTTCGCTGAACAATAATAAAGACTGATTTGAGTGCCCATTTGTGAATCTGACAAAGCAGCACGTGCCTTGAGAACGAATGGAAAGGTAAAGCAGTTTGGGTGTACGCCGGTATCTTACATTTGGTAATGAATTCATAGTGTTTCCTCAGACCGTCCATTGCACACATACCCACCGATCATTGTAGTTCAGAAAAAGACATTTCGTTCAGTTATTTCATCAAACGCTTGGATGCATCTGCCATAGTCTTACATTTGGCATACATATCAACAAGGGCAATAACCCCAATGATGTCTGACTTGAGCCCAATTACAATAATGTGTCCATGAATCTGCTTCATGTTCCAACGCAGCTAGACTTGCGCAAGCCCTTAATACACTCGAGAAGGTAAATCTTTCTGGCTTCATACTCGCCTCTTGCATTTGAACATAAAACTTCAATGCCTCATCTTTGAACCCATTCTGTGCCAAGCCCGCAATCATTGAATTCAAAGAGTATAGATTTGGTTTGGGCATCCATGAAGAATAGTTCTACTGCCTCCATAAATTTGAATAACTGATACGTCACCTTTGTCAGCTTGATATTTGCTACAGCTACATATGCGCAGGTCGGAATTGTTTGCAGTCCAATCTTCTATTCGGCTATTGCATTATTAACAATGTTGCATGTATCACCTTACCAGGTTAATAACTACCTTATAGAGGTTAATGAAAACATATTCTTGGTAGCTCTCATTAACCTTTTGAGAGGTTAGGTTAGGAAAAACGTGTTTTCGAATGCTATCATTAACCTATAGGAGAGGTTAAGAAAAACGTACTTTTAGTGGTTAACATTAACCTTTCACTTGGAGGTTAAGAAAAACGTATTTTTGGTGGCTAACATTAACCTTTTATTTGGAGGTTAAGAAAAACACGTTTTTGATGGTTAACATTAACCTTTTAAGAAGTTAAAGGTTAAGAAATACGTGTTTAGGCGGCAATCATTAACCTTTTATATCTGGAGGCTCAGAAGTTGGATTTTAAAAATTTCAAATGCTGCGCGGACCTGGGAACGAGCCGGAGACGTGGAGGCTCAAAGACTCACAAATTTCACAGATAGAATGATCCATTTAAGGCTTAAAACCAGGCAAGTTTTAAAATTAACAACGGCTTATAAAATTGAAAGAATTTTATAACCGGGCAACATGTTTTAATGGATCCAAACGCTGCATCCCCCCTATTAAAAAACCCGTCCACTCCTCCAAATTTCCCACATCAATATTGAATTTCATTCTGATTGATTTGAGCCGAGGAAGCGTAAATATGGCTACGTTTGTGAAAAGCATGCGGTTGATGATGTTCCTGCTTCTTGTTACACTAGTCTGCGGTGAGGAAGTACATCTGGTTAACGTGGAGTTTGAACTTCCACATGAGAGGGGGGCAGGACCCTTTAGGCTTGTGGGGAACACCTCTGTTCTGGGCAATGGAAACCCTTTCGATGCTCCTTCCATGGATGCCACCAGTAGTGACTATGCGTCTCTTCACGTGGTTTGTTCATATTATCTCACTCTAATTTCTCACACTTTACATTCACCATGTTTCTTGTTTGCTTTTCTGTTCTCTCTCTCTTTTTAAATTAGTGCTCCTCCTAATTTACCATTCTCGCTGCGACGTGTTTCATTTGCTGCAATTGACAGCAGGAGAAACGTATTCTGTGAACGTATTGGTGGACCCTTTAGGCTTGTGGGGAACACCTCTGTTCTGGGCAATGGAAACCCTTTCGATGCTCCTTCCATGGATGCCACCAGTAGTGACTATGCGTCTCTTCACGTGGTTTGTTCATATTATCTCACTCTAATTTCTCACACTTTACATTCACCATGTTTCTTGTTTGCTTTTCTGTTCTCTCTCTCTTTTTAAATTAGTGCTCCTCCTAATTTACCATTCTCGCTGCGACGTGTTTCATTTGCTGCAATTGACAGCAGGAGAAACGTATTCTGTGAACGTATTGGTGGACGTGTGTGCGTGCCCATCTGAACCCAAAATATTTAAGGTGATAGATGTGGGCAAAGGAGAGATGGGAGTATGGATTGGCGATAACGTTTGCAACATTCTCTGCCCATGCAAACCCCCTCAGTTCCACTCCATTCGCAGCGTCGTTTAAATGTGTTTACCTTGTTAAAATAAACGGTTCTTTTTTTTCCTATCTATAGTTGTCACCGTTCTAAATAAGTGCTCATCTACTATGCACCTTCCTATGTTTATCTATTTGAATAGAAATGTTATCTTCAGTACAGTACTGAAATGTGCACCTTGTGTTGAAAATGTTATCTTGAGTATATTGCGATGTACACACCTTATGTTTTTATCTTTACTTTTCAGTGGAGATTGATCGTATTTGGCTATTTGTACTATGATGATCGTGATTTAAGTTGACGAAAAATGATATATATAAAATGTTTGCTATTATAGAAATATATGTGCAACAATAATTATTCTTGATTAATATATTAAAATTAATTATTAATATGTTAATGTAAACAGGATCAAGATCTGAAGACTCACAATTTAATGTTCTGTTATATGTTCTAATTTTATAAATTAGATTAAATCGCAAAAAGCTTTCTTTCCATCTTCTAGAGTTTGATTTCTTAAATAACTTCAAAATTAAAGCATACAAGGAAGGCCACATATCAAGGGTTATCTAACTGTTGTGAACAGTTTACCACATACACGTACACTCTCGGTCAAGTGACAAATCTGTTTACCAAAAAACTTTGTACTACTAAATTACATATACTAATAGTAATATTTCTCTCTAAAATAATTTTATTATATTAAAATAATATTAAACAATAATATCCAAATTTTATTGTTTTAACATTAGTTTCACAAATGTAAATATTACCAATTACTTCATTGATATTGATATTAAATAGAACTGCAATTCAGTGATAGGCTTTCCTTTTGGAATCACTTCCAATTAGAAATTGTCTCATGCCAGCATACCACAGCGGAGAACAAACCACTGTCGAGAAGTTGTTTATAAAACATGGTTTACGATTTTTTAACCTACCATTAGAATATAATGATGTCAAAATGAGATAAACAATGTTTACTGTGCATACGGTGTACCTTTCCTTCCATTTCCCCATACTCTTGTCAACTCAGAAGGTTTTGCATACATGATTTAATAGGTCATTGGCGAAGAAATTGATGTTGTTGACAACTCTAGCTCTATCATTCAGCTCCAGCTCCATCACATATCACAATGAATAGATTCTTCGTAACATTCAATTTTTCTTTTCTATGCACTTCTTGCACCTCTTTCTAATACAAGTACTAGTATATCTAACTCCATAAGGCCCCGTTTGGTTGCTGGAATATGAGTGGAATAGGAAAACGAAATTAGAATATGTTTTATATTTGCTATTTGGTAAGCTCAATCGGAATTGGGAATAGGAAGACATATTCCAATTTTGCCTCTAAAATGAGCATATGTCTATGCCAAAAAATATCTGTTATTGGAATAGGCCA
Source organism: Cupressus sempervirens (assembly GCA_028749045.1). Lineage (NCBI taxonomy): Eukaryota > Viridiplantae > Streptophyta > Pinopsida > Cupressales > Cupressaceae > Cupressus > Cupressus sempervirens. The sequence goes on from CM053788.1 coordinate 123,946,676, forward strand.
TTTCCATTCCCATTCCGATTTTCCATAAAAAATATTTTTTTATTTTTTTTAATTTTAAATTTTTAAAAAAAAAATTTTGAATATTTTTTGTTAAATTTTTTTAAATTTTTTTTTAATAACATTTTTTTAAATTATATCTATTTGTTTAAAAAAATGAAAATGAAAATGAATTAACTAAAAAATAATAAATTAAAGAAAAATTTAGAAAAAATGTTTTTAAAAATACAAAACTTAACTTTATTCCTATTCTATTTTTGTACAACCAAACAATAGATTAACATATTCTCAGTCGAATTCCAAGCGCACCAAACATGATTGGAATTGTCTATTTCTATTCCCATTCCTCATTTCCATTCCCATTCCATTTTTCTATTCTAATTTTCTGTTCCTATGCCAGCAACCAAACGGAGCCTAAATGAAGTGCAAGTGCTAGTATATCTAACTCCATATATGTTCGACATATATATAATATTTGTTTGACAGGGCATGCAAGTACTATATTTTCTTTTTGAGTGAATGATGTGTTGGAAGTTGAAGTCTGAAATCTTGTTATGCCTAAACTGTCACAATCCATCTTCCCATAAACCGATTAAAATGACAATTTTTTTTGTCATGTAGATAAAGAAATTTGTGGTAGGAAAATTGATTAATTGGAGATGTATTAATATTAAATTACAAAAATAAAGAATAGGTTTTGGTACGGAATTTTAAAATTTTTATTGGGGTCAGTTATGCCTTGATATAGTTAAAACCATTACCTTAGACGTTAATTGGACATTAGACTGTCCACTCCTAACAATGACCTTCTTGATGTCTAGGATTCAAGCATAGAAAAGAATAATATATGGTTTCGAATGTGCATGTACAGTAGATATTAATCGTAACTTTGCTTCTGTATCAAACCTGTAGAATTTGTGAAACCGAAATAACCCCAAAATCGATATTCTGGAAATGCTTGATATACGATGAATGTACCGAGACAAATTGTAGCAGATGATATGTCATATAGATGACCATATCATTAATGGACAAGTTCAAAGGCAATAGGTTGATAAAAATGTCATCACTTAGAGGCGAGAAACATCGATTTGTAAACTTCGAGTGATCGTAGTAACTTTTATTGGAAACTAGTGTTCTTGAAGAAAAATGTTAGATGCTTTTATTGGATAGGATTGTCTATGAATCAGATATTACAGAGAATTCCTTACATGGGGATGCATACCCCTTAATTTTGTTGTTCTTTATACTTCGAAAGTATAATTAGCATTTTGTGTGAAGCTATGTGGCTCGAAATACACTGTTCTCGCAGACTCTGGTTAAGGAGAAGTACTCATAGCGATAGAAGACAAAACACAGATTGATTTCACTATTTCACCAGTAGATTGTCTGTGGTAAATGAAACAATGTACAGGGACTATAATTTAGATTGACTGTGAATCACTGTATGCCTTATGCTGAGGGTAGATGATTATAGATTAGGGTTAAATATAGTTTTGCTTTTGGGGTATGTTTTAGGTCAAGATTAGCAATCTTATGTATTTTTAGGAAGGGGATTCAATTAGGTTCAATGTTAGAATTACGGTCTAAATCTGGTTCAATGTGAGGCATGCTTGGAATAGAAAAATCATAAGAGAATTACATTATACTTTAAAATTTGGGTTAGGGTTAGTGCTTTATCAAATCTAGAATTATATTTTTATGTGGAGGTAGAACTTAATTATGGTCCTGCAATAGTATTTTACTTTTCTTTTATTTTATTTATGATATGAGTTAAATTTAGTTTAGCATTATTGTTTAATTTAATTTGTATCTATTTAGGGTTTATATTCAGCATAGTTTAGTTTAGTCTTGAATTTAATGTTTAGAGAAGTCTAGAATGCATATTCAGTTTAGGACTTAAAAGTGAATTGGGTTTATGCTTATGATTACATTTGGTTCAATGTGATGTAATGTTCTCTTTTTAGAATTTCTTTATATTAAATTCCTACAAGGTATTTATTAGCTGAGAGGCTCCTTCAGTCTCAGAAGAGAGACCTCAAAACTGTGCAACAATCTAATTTCTGTGTAATTCATAAATTTTTAACAAATATAAATAATAAATAAAATTAATTAATGAATATTATGAAATGTTAATTAAAATGGAATTTTAGCTTACCAGTTATTCGTAAAGCATTTGGTTGCATAATGGTGAAACCGTCTCTTATTTGTGAATAACAAATTTTAAGATTGCCTATTATTTTTTCATGTTTGTGCACAGATTTTTTTTGGAGTTACATGATTCTTGGTCTCACATATTTGGAGTAGAGATGTTTATTTGGGTGTGGTGTATAAATCATTAAGTTATGTAACTTCCAAAAAAGTATTATAGAAGGGCTGAGTAATTGATGAGTAACCTGAGATTTAAGTGGATTGGACTTTGTTTTTATCTTCATTCAAGCAATAAATTTTTGTTCGTTTTTATGATATTTTTTTGAATCTTTAATATTGACTTCCTGTTTTGATTTGAAATCGGCCTTATGATAAAACATTAAAGCTGATTCAATTAATTTAACATTAGATTTCATAGTTTGCTTTCAAAAAAATTTTATGAGTGGAAAGCTCTGAAAACTGTTAAGAATTTGGGAGGGTTTGAGAGGAAGAAAGTGTCTAGGAAGACGAGAAGAAGAGCTGCTGCATGGGCAATTATGTGTCCTACACTGCCTCAACGGTGCATTCAAAGATGCTCAAAGTTGTACTGCTGAATGGTTCGGTTGAGGAATTTCATTGGAGGGTTAAAGAGACCAAGCTCATGCTAGATGGAATCATCACCCAATACTCAGAAAGTTCCAGGTTAATTTCAATAAATCTTTATAATTTTTTTTAAAAAATTATATGTATGGCTTTAAATTCTTAACGAGATCCTAAACTATGTGATGTTATGGAACTTCTGGATCCATTAGCAAGAAGAAAGGACCAAACAGATTGTTAAAAGCTCAAGTAGCAGCTGCAACTTTTAACAATGTTTAGTTTGAAATAGAGAATAAAATTGGTGATGAAGCCTTTAGTGCAAAGGATTAGCTGAAGTGGAGAAAAAAATCCCTCTGTTACAAGGTGGCAGTTTTAGTGACAAGAAAAGTTGAGGGTGATAAGATTGTGCCTTTAAATTGTGCCAGTTTTGAGCAGTCCACCAGTGATAAAGGAAGGAGGAACATCCACCTTCATGCAAGAGGCAGTGTCCCCTGCTACGATATTCACACGTGGGTTAGAGGGATAAAGAAAAATACGAGGAAGTATGCAGCATTTCATCTTTAGACCCATGGCCTCATCTTGGCCACAGGGAGACGCCAATTGCATGAAGGTTTTGCTCCTAAACATAAATTGATACATTTTGGATCGGGTGCATCAAAATATTATTTCGGATGTCAAGTTTCTGGCATGAGGATCTTAATAAGGCCGTTTGGAAGAGCGAGCAATTATGGTAAATACGTCCTATATGAATCTGCCCATAGATGTGTATATTTTTCCACCCTTCTCCAATTTCTGCAGAAGTTTTGTGGTCAAAGTTGTAGTCAGAGAAGAGAGAGCTCAGTTACAGTTTTTGTATTATCCCAAGTTATCCCTCTCAGAATATTTATGCCCTTTTCCTGGCTTCTTCAATGACACTAGGGGTATCACTTCAAAAGATCATTTGATGCTTACTATCGTATCTTTTAATTAATATGAGACTCATCAATCACGACCAATTCTTGAAGGAAAAAAAAAGCTCTTTTAATAGTGGACATGACTTAAAAATACATTTATTAGTCTTGTCTATTATTCGTGGTTGCTTTGAGAACTGTGAAATTGACAAAACAATCTCTTTATTCTAAAGTTGTTAGATTAGTTTTTATTAAAAATAATTTTTGAAATTAAATTTCTCATTTTTCATTAGTTTCATTTATTTTTCCCAGTAGTATTTTGTAATTTCTCACTCATAAAATTAGCATGAAATTTTTTTTCTTGAGAATGTCATTCCTCTATACGTGTCTGCTAGCGAAATCTAATGGTTGTGCATGTTGGATGGGTATTTTTCTATTAGCATTATGCATGATGGACAAGTGTTGTTTTCTTTGATTTGTGTGGTTCCACCATAGCTAGGGTTTTCCACCTCTAGTTCGAGGTTAGGAATAAATCCCATGGCGATACAATCAAATAGCTTTTGCAACAAGAAGATCCCTTGATAATTGCAACAACTAGGATGCACATTATTCAGACAAATTTCTCTACTCTGAATGGAGTGTTGTTGTATTTTGATGATTTTCGCATGTCTAGATGGTCCATGTTTTAGATTTTAGAGTATAAGATTTGTTATTTGTTAGCTAAACTAGCCAATATTAGAGTTTGTTACTAAAGAGTAGGTGTGTGTACGTCGTGGATAAAAGGTAAGGTGGGGGACGATTAAGTTCCTGTCTGTATAGATGAAGATTGAAGAGCTTCCAAGTGTGCTATTGAGAAGCTATAGTATATATATCTTTTATGATAATGGTCACCTAATTCATCACTATTTCTATACTGATTTGTTTCTATACTTGAGTTGTTTTAACATGTAACTATATTTAATTAGAAATCGTAATTTGATGCTCAATTTACTGTATGCTCTTTTTGGTGCATATTACTACCACAATTCTAGAAGAAGAAGATACAACAAATAATTGCAACCTATGTAGTGATATGGACTTCAAAGTCTATTTATTTCAATGCAGAATCTTTTTAATACACTTTCAGCTTTGGTAAATTAGCATTTATCCACCTTATTACTTTCATTTTATTCAATCTTAGATGTTTAATATTTTAGAGCCAGTCACTAATTAATTTTATAAATTTTGATCTTTATGGATTTGACTATGTTGGTCAAATATTGTAGAAGAGAATATTAGAAGAATGTCACTCCCAATGAAAATTTTGACTATTTCTTCATCATTCAGATTAATTGTACAAATCAAGGTTAAATAAGTTGTGCATGAACTAACTAGAATGATTATGTAAATGAAAAACTAATTTTTTAATCCACCAATGCATATTTCCCTTATAAACTATAACAATAGTGGTCATAAGAACTAGATAGTCACTTCTACCTAAGATTTGTTTAAATTTATAGGATACTTATGTGTTGTTTTTATATTCAATTGTATGAACTATTTTTTTTTTTGCATTCACTTTTTAATCGGACTCTATAATTCATTACCAAATTAATAGAAAGTATAAGGATGATCATCATAATCATTAAATATGATTCATATATCAATACATAAAAGCTTAGTATCGTCAGTCTCTTAAAACAACCACTACTGAACAATGTAATGTGTATATGTGTATATATGAGGGTTTCTTATGTATTTCTCCTCTTGCTCTAGCTATCATTTTCCATGGTGAGTAATGATCTTACTAGATTGAAGATCATAATTTTTATTCCTAAAGTGGTAGTTTTCACATTGTGCTTGATTTAATATTCATAGTTGTGCCTTGAATCAAGCCTTATTGGGCCTCTTTCTTTATCTACTCCTCTATAGAATTGGGAGATGTGAGAGATGGGGTAGGGGAAAATGAGCCGAAGGGGGATTAAAAAAAAATGATGGGGCAGGGGCAAAAGAGGAAAAGGGGGATAAATGAGATATAACTCTATGAGAAGGATAATAAGGGATTGTAGAATATAAAAATATGTTGATGAGAATGAGAGATATTAGGAGGAGAGAGATATATATATGTATTTTTTTTGTGTGCATTATCAAGATATAGTGGATATAACAGGAGAGGGAGAGGGGAAGAGAGGGAGGGAGAGAGGGGGGGAGGGGGATTAGCTTTCATGTGTGTGTGTGTGTGTGTGTGTGTGTGTGTGTGAGAGAGAGAGAGAGAGAGAGAGAGAGAGAGAGAGAGAGAGAGAGAGAGAGAGAGAGAGAGAGAGAGATTGGGTAAATAAGGGGTAAGAGATAGCAAGATGAGGAAGAGGAAATGAGAGATAGTGATTAGTTGGAAGAGAGACACACACATGAGATTAAATGGGAGAATAAATAGTGACAATCTATAGGAGACAAAGTGTTAGAGGGTAATTACAAAAACACAAGGTATCATAAGATAAAATATCACTAATGGGAAGATACATGAGGTATAGTGAAAAAAGAAAGTGAGCATGGCATAAAATAGATAGGCATGGTGATATGTAGAGAAAGAGAGGGAGAGGGTGGGGTGGGATTGAGCTTGAGACATGAGTTATATACTAAAAGAGGGGGTTAGAAATAAAGATACATGAGAAGTGTTAGAGGACATTGGATAAATAAAGGGTAAGAGATAGTGAGATGAGGCAAGGGAAAGAATGAGAGATAATGATTACTTGGAAGAGAGGCACATGCGTGAGATTAAGTGGAAAAATAAATAGTGATAATCTATAGGGGACAAAGTGTTACAAGGTAATTACAAAAACACAAGGTATCATAAGATAAAATATCACTAATAGGAAGATAGATGAGGTATAGTGAAAAATAAAAATAAAATGACATAAAATAGATAGGCATGGTGTGTGTGTGAGGGAGAGAGAGAGGGAGAGAGGGTGGAGAGGGAGAGAGGGTGGGGTGGGGTGGGGCAGAGCTTGGGACATGAGTTAGATACTAAAAGTGGGGGTTAGAAATAAAGACATGTGAGAGAGAGTTCAAGAGAGTGTGTCATTACATTAAGGGAAAGAGAGAGAGAGAGAGAGAGAGAGAGAGAGAGAGAGAGAGAGAGATGGGTAAATATGTTGTGTAAATAAGGGGTTGGAGATAGTCAGATGAGGTAGAGGAGAGAATGAGAGATAGTGATTGGATGGAAGAGAGACACACGCATGAGATTAAATGGGAGAAGAAATAGTGACAATCTCTAGGGGAAAAAGAGTTAGAAGGTAATTAAAAAAATGAAAGGTAGCATAAGATAAAATAAAACTAATTGGAAGATAAATGAGGTATAATGAAAAAGAAAATGAATATGACATAAAATAGATATGCATGCTGATATGGAGAGAGAGAGAGTGGGGGTGATGGAGTGAGATAGGGATGAGATTGAGACATGATTTAGATACTAAATGAGGGCATTAGAAATAAAAATATATGAGAGAGAGGTAGTGGGAGTATGTGATAATATCAATGGGGAGGGAGAGATAGAGAGAGATAGGTGTTAGGTTTCATAGAAATAGAGAGAGCAAAGAGAGGGAATATATAAGAAAATAAAATAATTACAAAATCAAAAAGGTAAATCTATGATGTAGAGAGAGAGAGAGAGAGAGAGAGAGAGAGAGAGAGAGAGAGAGGTGGGGTGGGGTGAGGTCGAGCTTGGGACACGAGTTAGATACTAAAAGAAGGGGTTAGAAACAAAGATACATGAGAGAGATTTTGAGAGAGTATATGATAATATTAAGGGGAGGGATGGAGGGGGAGAGAGAGAAGGGGGGGTGTTAAATATGTTGGGTAAATAAGACATAAGAGATAGTTAGAAGAGATAGAGGAGAGAATGAGAGATAGTGATCAGATGGAAGAGAGACACACATGAGATTAAATGAGAGAAGAAATAGTGACAATCTATAGGGGACAAAGTGTTAGAGGGTAATTACAAAAATACAAGGTATCATAAGATAAAATATCACTAATGGGAAGATAGATGAGGTATAGCAGGAAAGAAATGAAAATGACATAAAATAGATATGCATGGTGATATGGAGGGAGAGGGGGAATGGGGTGGGGTTGTGCTGAGCTTGAGACATGAGTTAGATACTAAATGAGGGCATTAGAAATAGAGAGAGAGAGAGAGAGAGAGAGAGAGAGAGAGAGAGAGAGAGAGAGAGAGGTGGGGTGGGGTCTTGTGTGTTGAGCTTGGGATGTGAGGTAGATACTAAAAGAGGGTGTTATAAATAAAGACACATGAGAGAGAAGTAGAGAGTGTATGTGATAATATCAAGGGGAGGGGGGTTAGGTTTCATAGAAATAGAAAGAGAAAAGAAAGGGAATGCATAAGAAAATAAAATAATTATAGAATAAAAAAGATAAATTTATGATGCTAGGTGAGAGAGAGAGAGAGGGGGGGGGGGGGGGGGGGGGGGGTGTGTGGATTGAGCTTAGGACATGAGTAAGATACTAAAGTAGGGGGTTAGAAGTAAAGATACATGAGAGAGACATAGAGAGACTACGTGATAATATCAAGGGGCGGGGGGGGGGGAGGGAGAGAGAGAGAGAGAGAGGAGAAATATAGAATTGGATAAAAGGGACAAGTTGATGAGCATTTGGTAAAGAGAGAGAGAGAGAGAGGGGGGGGGGGGGGGTTGAGAGAGAGGTGGGGTGGGTTGAGCTTGGGACATGAGTAAGATTTTAAAGGAGGGGGTTACAAATAAAGATACATGAGAGAGGTAGAGAGAGTATGTGATAATAGAAAGGGGGGAGAGAGAGAGGGGGGGTTAGGTTTCATACAAAAAGAGAAAGAAAAGATAGGGAATACATAAGAAAATAAAATAGTTGAAGAATAAAAAAGGTAAATCTATGACATAGGGTGGGGGGGAGGGAGAGAGAGAGAGAGAGAGAGAGAGAGAGAGAGAGAGAGAGAGAGAGAGGGTGACCTGGGGTGGGTTGAGCTTACAGTATGAGTTAGATACTAAAAGAGGGGATTAGAAATAAATATACATGAGAGAGGTGTAGAGAGAGTATGTGATAATATCAAGGGGAGAGAGAGAGAGAGAGAGAGAGAGAGAGAGAGAGAGAGAGAGAGAGAGAGAGAGAGAGAGAGAGAGAGAGAGCAAGAGAGAGAGAGAGAGAGAGAGAGAGAGAGCTAAGGTAAATATGTTGGATAAATAAGGGGTAAGAGATAGTGAGATGAGGTAGACAGGAGAATGAATGATAATGATCACTTGGAAGAGAGACACACATATGAGATCAAATGGGAGAAGAAATAGTGACAATCTCTAGGGGACAAAGTGTTAGAGGGTAATTATAAAAATACAAGGTATCATAAGATAGAATATCACTAATAGGAAGATAGATGAGGTATAGTGAAAAAGAAAATGATTATGACATAAAATAGATTGGCATGGTGAGAGAGAGAGGGGGGGTGGGGTGGGGCTTAGCTTGGGGCACGAGTTAGATACTGAAAGTGGGGTTAGAAATAAAGGTACATGAGAGAGAGGTAGATAGAGTATGTGATAATATTAAGGTGAAGGGAGGGAGGGAGGGAGGGAGGGAGCGAGAGAGAGAGAGATGAGGGAAATATGTTGGGTAAATAAGGGGTAAGAGATAGTGAGATGAGGTGGAGAAGAGAATGAGAGATAGTGATTATATGAAGAGAGACACACACATGAGATTAAATGGTTAGAAGAAATAGTGACAATCTATAGGGGACAAAGTGTTAGAGAGTAATTATGAAAACACAAGGTATCATAAGATAAAATATCACTAATGGGAGGATAGATGAGGTATAGTGAAAAAGAAAAAGAATATGACATAAAATAGATATGCATAGTGATATGGAGATGGGTGGGGGGGGGTGATGGCATGGGGAAGAGTTGAGCTTGAGACACAAGTTAGATACTAAATGAGGGCATTAGAAATAAAGATACTTGAGAGAGAGAGAGAGAGAGAGAGAGAGAGAGAGAGAGAGAGAGAGAGAGAGAGAGAGAGAGAGAGAGATTATGGAGGAAAGGCACAAGATAGAGTTGGATAAAAGTGACAAGTTGATGGGCATGTGGTAAAGATAAATAGTTATGAGATAGAGAGAGAGAACATTGAGAGATAGAGCCATTTCTAAACCAAACTAAGCTATAATGAAAAAATAACTTTAAATATAATTTAATGTTAAACCTTTCATTAATTTGTTACATAATAACCCTACCCAAAAGTGAACTGATTAAATGTTGACCCAAATTGAATCATAACCTTAAACTTAATAAACCTATAAATGATAATGAATCCTAAACATTACACTAAATCAACAAAAAACCATATCCTTAACACATAATTCATTTTAATCCTAATTGTAAACCTCAAAAAACTCAAACTCTAAACCCACTCAGAAGCCTTGAAATTTTTTAGTATTAAACTAACCAACTACAACCCCAAACCTACATTAAATTAGACCTATATGTCAAATTCAAAAAATTGTCTTATACATAATAGAATCATACAAATTCATATTATAAAAATTTATGTGGTAATATAATATAATATAATAAATATTAGAATTGTATATTTTTAACATCCCCTCCGGATGCTACTAGCGATATATATATTATATATTTATATAACATATATAGAGAAAGTCAAGATATATCAAGGCTTTAATTTATACAGAAATATATATTCATATTAAAAAATTAAAGCCTTGATATCTCTTGGCTTTCTCTATATATATTGTATATATTGCTAGTACTTTAGATCTAGACAAGTATAATGGATTCATCTCTAATAAGATTACATATTAAATAATTTATTATTAGTATAATATCAAAGACTATATTGCAATAGGTTGCCTTGTTACCACTATAGGCCTTACCTAATGCCTTTCTATGATGTAACACAATCCATTTCAATGTAATGATCTTGTTAATCTTGAGGTAAATCTCATTCGTAATATTTGATAATTTCCAAAACTATTAAATCTTCCATTTATATTATTACTAATTAACATATTTATCCTTATAATAGATCTATTTACATAAGATGGTTAATTTATAGAAAATACATTATTTTCCTCTATATATTTACACTCATTTAAATAAATAATATTTATCTTGTTATTAAATATTCCACATAATAATTCTCTTTTTTCAATGGGTCTCTTTATTCAAGAGGTTTCATCAGGTCTGGAAATCATCTATGTGGTGGCCTTTGCCAGTTGGTAGATGGCAGACTTTCTGCCTCACTGGATTGCCTCGTAGATCTGACCCCTCCCAAAAAAAACTAGCACTTGCACCAGGAGATGCAATTTGTACAACGATAATAACATATGTTGTACGATTTCAACTGCATATGCCATAAAGTCTTTGTAAATGCAATCCATTTTCCTGAAATCCTTTCTAGTGTGGGCCAGACATGAGACCCAATTCCATGAAATCCACAAAGAAAACTCATTTGAAACTAAAAGATTTGCCACTGATTTCAACACAACTCATCTAAAAAGAAATAGTCATAAGTAAATGAATTCATTCCATATTTAAGACAAACCACAACGTATGACTTATTGCAGCCATGTAACAAAAAATTGTATCATCGGAATGGACGGAATGGGCTGAAACGAGATTTATTGAAATGTACAGAAAACAATAGAAATCCGTTTGATATATGAGACTAAATTAAAATCAGTCCAGAACAAATTAATCCAACAATGAGACCAATCAGAATGCAACCCAAGCGTATACAACCATCTCACTGCTGAAAATGCTGAAAATGTTGTGTGGCATAACCCTTATATTGAATGCATGCAGCCCGTCTCAGTGGTATCCAAATGCATGCAGCCTGTCTCAGTGGTTTTCCAGCAGAATTTATACGATGAAACGAAATTCACACCGAGACATTAGTCTGCGAAAACAATAGAGGAAAATGATGATGACCTGGATTATGTTTTTTATTGAAAAAATAAGTTTTTCAAGCAAGAAAGTGAGATAATTCAAATTTAGACAACTTGGAAATGCTGCTGGAAATTTGGATAGATGCATATCCCTTTTTGGATATACTTAAAACTATCAAGATGCATCAGTACATTCAATAGAATATGTGGAAGTATAAGGAGAGGATTTGTTTTGATTAACCTAGAGTTCGCCGGCAACAACTCCAAATGGATGATTGATGTTGTCAGGTAAAGTTATTGCATTCGACACCTAATTTTGTAGAAGATTATGGCTTGCACATAAGTTCAAGCATGTGAAGCTTATATTGGAGATGGTTCAGGAGATTATCTACAAACAAATGATTGCCAAACTACAATCATGAATATGCAAATGGTTAAAATTAAACACACCAGTATTGCATAATGGAAGTCTCATACAAAAACTGGCCCATCTGTAGAAATTTTTTGAGACTGATGAACCAAATCATTTCAATTTCCTTCCCCCAACTCGTGTAATTATTCTACAGCCAAGGGAAGTGTATTTAAGAGAAGCAGATCAACAGCCTGAACTATGTTTGGGTTAAATATATACAATGTTGATGTTGATAAGAGCAGTTGATGTTGTGATCAGTTCTAGGTTTTCTCTCTGTCTATCTCTTTGGAACTACTGTTCAGTTGACCAAGAAGTAGAAGCAAGACCATCTATCTCCTCCCACCCACCGTAGCAGTGGATTCTATTTACTGACAGATACTTTGCCTAGAGGTCACATTGAAAGCGATGGAAGCAACAATACAGAACAGGGGACATTCAATTGGAGGCTTACCAAGAATTAGTTTCTACGTAGAGTGAAAAATAAGGGAACCACCTGTGCATTGCAAGGACGTGGAAAGGAGGTGGGGTATAATTTCATAAACAATCCTTTCCAAATGTTTCTTAAGAATATTTTGCTAAAACTATTTTAATTGTTTGTTAAAAATATTTTCAAGAAAGTTTGGTAAAATATTTTTCAAATTATTGATTTTCCATTACTGATTTATGGGATTTAACACAAATTTCAGGTCATTATGTGCCACAATAAAAAAGGTCTATCAACTTAATTATCACAATAATAATGAAGACTCACATAATTACCCATATACATAATAATAATCCATTTTCTTACTCCCTATCAAAATATTTGTTACTAACATATACTAACTTTCTTGTCTATTATTTTTATCTTACATATTCATCAAATAGTAAATTACATATATTATTAGTAATATTATTCACTAAAAAAAATATAAATATATTGAAATAATATTAAATAACTATTTTATGACATGTAACTTTTATTCTTTAACATTAAGTTTACAAATGTAAATAATAGCAATTAGTTTGAATATATATCAAGATATTAAACAGAATGCGTCAACTTTAAACTCAATATAGCATTTGGTCGACAAAGATATCCATTGCTTAAAAAGTAGATGCTTAAACATCACACAGACTAAGGCTTAATTCCTAGGCAAAAAGTGTTAAATAGTCAAAGTTGACTTATTTTTACAAGCTTGATTTCTTCCTTAGTGTGTGATGTTTAAGAGTGGCCCTTAGATTTTTCCCTTCTATCTTTCTGCTATGGAGGTGCCACACTGAGATAATATGATGGCATGAAGTCAATGTTTGTGTGCTTTAGAATATATCAACCCATTTGTTGTACCCTTGATCACCTGTTGTTATTCTATGTTCTTTTAGAAATAATTAAAAAATGAATAAAGAGAGGGCAAGTAATGACCCATGCCAAGAACCCAAGGGAAGAGTAAACTAAAGGATTTGAGATAACAAATGAGTTCAAGACCATTCTATACATGATGAAATTTATTTGTACTAAATTTTTTATTTCTATGATTTATATTTATATTTTTCTTCATATTTCTTATCATCTTAGTTGGAAAGTGCAATGGATGAATCTATTGAGTGCGTACTATATATATATATATATATATACATATATATATATATATGTACATATATATATACATATGTACATATATATATACATATATACATGTACATATATATATACATATGTACATATATATATACATATATACATATATATATACATATATATATATACATATATACATATATATATATATACAGATATATATATATGTATATATACATATATATATATATGTATATATACATATATATATATGTATATATACATATATATGTATATATATATATATATGTATATATATATATATATATATATATATATATATATATATATATATATATATATATATATATATATATATTTTACTGCTAGTTCTTAGAGATTATAGTAGCATGTAATGGCTTATTGGAATTTGAAGAAGGAATTCATATCTTCATTAATTTGTAATGTAATTATCATGTTTGAGATCGATGTTGGCGAAAGGGATAATTTTGAGGTGTAAACCTTGATAGAAGATATGAAGGGCTTGGGAGGTTGTAAAAAAGGGGAAAGCTAAGCTCCAAAAAAATTATTTATGTCTAAGTGTTACATACCCATACATAAAAGTAGTACCTAAAGTACCTTCAGTAGCATATCAGTCTGTTTGTTAGTGCCTTTGACGTGACTCAACCCAAAATCTGTCAATCATTAGAACACATTCCACATCACTATCCACTGGCAAATCCCAACTAAACTAACCTCGAATCTGTAAAGTTTCTACTAATTCCTTAGCTCTAAATCTGACTTTTAATCCAGTATTAAATGGTGAGAATGGTCTGTTAAGAATTCTAAATATTGATGAAGTTAGTGCTTATTTTGATGCAGATTCAATATTGAATATTCAACCTTTTATTGTAAGGGAGTATCTCAGTTATAATTCGTAGGATATAAATGCTTGAAGGAGTAGACTCTGTTGTAGTTGTGCATCCTTAATCTGCATCTATAACCTACCTATATATCCTTTCTAAAGGTTATGTCCCTCAAAGGGACATAACCCTTCCTAAATTAGCACTAACTAAACTCTTCCTAAGTCAGTGATTTGGAAGACAAAATTAATAATGCCTAACTAACTATGTGTTAGTTTAGTTACACATCAAACTATTGCTTCATGAGAAGTTGCCAGCTCCTATAGAAGAGATATATATTTTATAATGCCAATTTAGAGATATATTACCATCAAAAGAGAAAGTATGGTCTATATTATCAGACCTGTAGTTTATCTGGTTGATATTGTTAACACTCCCTATTAACTTGATAATCCTATAGAGAGATATTATGTCTAGCAACACTAATACATATGAATAAGAAAGAATTATTACTCTATATCTATTTGTCTGTTCTTAATATGTGGTATCATAGAACACATGATACAATGTCATATTACTAAACTTATGATATGAAAAATCACTGCTACTTGTGATATTATATAGGATAAATCTAAAGAGTAATATCTTCATTTATTCATGTTATGATTTCATAGAAATTGGTATTTCCATATCACAACAAGATCCTGAGTTTTAAGATCTACTAGAATACAAGATAAACCCAAAGAATACTAAGATTCTCCCTTTATCCAATTTGTGACCCATGAACATAGCAATGTCAACATCACAATATGATCTAAAACTCATCTAGATCTTATAGTAAAATCTACCTTTTAGTACATTAACTAAGAGACTGTCATCTCTCATAATGCCTTTTACACAAGTGTTCATTATTTCAGAAGACATCACCTCTTTAAATAATGATTACACATGGTGGAGCCCATAATAGCCAATAGCCTGACAAAATAAAATTATTTTACTAATAATAAAAAGAGTACAAATGGATTACAACTCAACCATACCAAGTCTCCTCTTAAAATGTTCTATCTTTACTCTAGATAGAGGTTTGGTGAGTATGTCTATTGTCTGATCTGCAATAGAAATATATTCCAATTTTATAGAATTCCTTTCTATCATATCTCTTACATAATGGTAAGGAATTTCAATATGCTTGGACCTATCATGGAAAACTAGATTCACTGAGAGCTTGATGGAACTCTGATTATCAGAATGAATAATTGTAGGAGTCATGGCTTGCCCAAATAATCTCACAAGTAACTTCCACATCCAAATTTCTTCTCGAGAGGCCATCACTGCTGCAATGTATTTGGCTTCTGTGGAGCTTTGAGCTACTGAAGACTTCTTTTTGCATATCCAAGATATCATAGCTGATCCTAAACTGAAACAACATCTTGAAGTACTTTTTCTATCTTTATCACTTCCACCCCAATCTAAGTCCGTGAATCCATGCAAGACTAAAGTGGCTTTCTCATATTTGAGTCCAAAATTAAGAGTGCCTTGTAGGTATCTCATAATGTGTTTAACCATAACTAGGTCAATCTCCTTCAATTCACACATAAACTGACTTAAGGCATTTATTGCATAGAAAATATCCAATGTTATACTTACTTAGTACATAACAGACCCAACCATTTGTCTGTAGAGAGTAGAATCTATGGAAGGTGATTTTTCTACTGCTTCCTTAAGTTTATGTAAATTAGTTTTCATTGGAGATGACATAGGTTTGCAATTCCACATTCCAAATTTCTTCAAAATGTTTGATGTATAATTTTCTTGATTAATTATGATACTGTCAATATTTTTTCATACTTCCAGTCCTAGGAAGTATTGAAGGAGTCCAAAATCTTTCATTTTGAATTCTCTAGTTAGATGTTTCTTGCACTGATCTATGAGATGATCATCACCTATTATTAGTAAATCATTGACATACAATATCTGAATTACCATATCATCTTTATCTCTTTTCAAATATAAATTAAGATTAGCTTCATTCTTGGAGAATCCTAAGCCGGTGAGCTACTTATCAATTCTTTCATACTAGGCCCTGAGAGCCACTTTAATACCATAGAGAGCTTTCTTGAGCCTGCTAACAAATGCATTAGGATCACAAGTTTCAAATCCTTTGGGTTGCTCCAGCTATATTCTTCTGAAATCTTTCCATTTAGGAATGTTGCTTTTACATCCATCTAATGTACCTCCCATCTCTTTGATGCAACAATCACTAAGACTACTCTTACAAAAGTATGTCTGGCAACAGGACCAAAGGTTTGTTCATAATCAATCCCTTTTTTTTGAGAAAATCCTCTAGCTACAAATTTGGCTTTGTAATTCTCAATACTACCATCAACATCATGCTTTATTTTAAATATCCATCGGGAAGAAACAAGAGATTTTCCTTTAGGTCTTGGAACAATTTCCCAAACATCATTTTTCATAATAGATTGGTATTCTTCTGTCATAGCTTCTTTCCAAGCTATATGTTAAATAGCATCAGGAGGATTAGTTGACTCTGTTTTGGATAAATCACTCATTTTTGTTGTATAAATTAAGAATCTTTTAGGTCTTTTGCTTTCTCTAATTGTTTTAGAAGGTGCAACAAATTCTTGAGCTGCTTCAACTGTTTTAATGGCCCAAAGTGGTGTTTTCTTTGAATTTTCTTCAAGGTTCATATTTTTAATTTCATCTTCAATTTCTTCTAAGTTCTCCCTCTAGGACCCAAATTCACTCTTTCTTACAAAACAAGATAAAGGAGAAGGTTCGTCAAAACTTATGGCTCTTTTGAATACAATATTTTCTCCAAAGATTACATCTCTGCTAAGTTTAGTATTTTTCTATCTAGGTATGAAAATCATATATGCCTTAGAAGTTTCACTATACCATACAAAAATACCATTCCTCCCAGAGGATTCTAACTTGGTTCTCTTTTCTTTTAAAACATGGATATATACAAAACATCCAAAAATTCTAAGATGACTTATATTGGGTTTTAATTTAGTAAATACTTCTTCAGGGGTTTTATCTTTAAGATAGGAGTGAGGACTTCTATTTTGAATATATACAATAGTACAAGAGACTTCAACCCAAAGATAATATTCTAGATTTTGGTCAAAAATCATAGCTCTAGCAACTCCTATAACTGTCATGTTCTTTCTTTCCACTACTCTATTTTAATTTGGATCATACGGAACAATATACTCCCTCTTAATCATTGATTATAAATAAAACTTTTTAAACAAGTCTGAGGTATATTCTCCTTTGTTATTTGTTCTAAAGGTTTTAATATTTATGTCCTAAATTTTTTTTAATTAATGCTTTGAATTATTTAAATCTTTGTAGGTTTTCTTCTGATTCCTTGCATTATGAAAAGTAAATCCATGTTTTTCTAGAGAAGTCATCTATGAACAAGATATAATACTAGAATCCTCCAAGAGAAGGAACATACATAGGTCCACATAAATCTGAATGAATTAATTCTAGTACATTATTTGTTTTCCTAGTACTATCATGAAAGGGACTTTTGGTGTTCTTACCCAAAGCACACCCTTTGCAAATAGTTGAGTGGTCTTTATTTAGTTTAGGTGATCCTGTAACCATCTTCTCCATAGTTGATAAAACTTTAAAATTTAGATGCCCTAATCCTCTGTGCCATATTTCATTTATATTTGTAGCTTTTTGAATAAGGGCTTGAATAGAATGACTAGGTTATGTATTTAATTCATACAAATAATCTTTTCTTTGACCAATTAACTTTTCTTTCTTGATAGAGAAGTTCTTAGCCCAAGTTAATACTTTTCCATCTAGGAATGCAACATTTTGCCCATCATCTTCAAGTGTTGTAATTGAGATTAGGTTTCTTTTAATCCCTGGTACATAGAGTACACCTTTAAGAAGAAGAGTATTTCCTAATTTTAGTTTCAAAGTACAATTTCTAATTTTTTCAATGAAGTGTGCTAAGTTATCAACAATGGTAACTTCACCGTTAACCTTCTTTGATAAAGAATCTAAAGTTTCTTTGTATCCCATTATATGTCTAGAAGATCCACTATCAATTACCCATGCTTTATTTGAAATTTTATTTGATAGAGAGGAATGCAAAACATGGTTCTCAAGATCATAAGTATCTTCTTCTCCAATGACATTTGTACAATTTTCTTGTTGTCTGAAATTTTTAGGACAATTAGATCTATAGTGTCCAAATTTTTCACATTTGAAACAATTTATTTTAGATAGGTCTTTCTTGGGTTTTCCATTCTTTTGATTTCCCTTTTTCTTCTTGAAATTCTTCTTCTTGCCGTAATAGGAGTTTGTATTAAGAACATGAAGTTCTTTATCTTCTGCTTTTAGTTTCCCTCCTTTCTTTAGTTTTCTAGATTCCTATTGAAGACAATCATTCTTGAGTCTATTAAAGTCCAGAAGATTATCTTTGGCACTTATTCCTTATACAAATGTCTTCAATGAATCTAGCAATCCATCTATAGCCATGAATATTAGTTATGTGTCACTAATTGTGGTTCCTATACTTGATAGTTCATCTCTAATGGTAACCATCAACTCTTAGGAAATAAGAATTTATCGGTTCTCCTTTCTTTATCTAAATGTGATTCAGTTGCCTTTTAGTGCAAGAACCCTAGTTGCATTGTTTACTTCATATGCATTTCATAATGCATTCATCATATCAAAGGTAGTTTGATGTTTTGTAAGCATAGGTATGCATCTTTTTTTAAATTTTCTATTTCCTCTACTCTAGATTAATTTGTGAGGTTCAACTAGGGGTTGTTTGGATGCTCCATCAATGAATTGTTTTACATTTTCTCTTCAAGAACCATCATGATTCTGAATTTCTAGGCTTCAAAGTGGTCATTCCCATCAAACTTGTCCTTGGGTCTAATTGTGTATGCCATTGAAGATAGGAGAAAGTTACTATATATATATATATATATATATATATATATATATATATATATATATATGAAGTTTGATAACTGAATTTTGTAGAGCCCTAGGTTTGATAACTTGGCCCTAATACCATGTAAAGTTTCTACTAATTCCTTAACTCTGAATAAAACTTTTAATCTAATCTTAAATGCTAAGAATGGTCCTCTAACAATTTTGAATATTGATAAAGTTAGTGCTTATTTTGATGCAGATCCAATATAGAATATTTAACCTTTTATTGTCAGGGAGTATCTCAGATATAATTTCTAGGATATAAATTCTTAGAGAAGAAGACTTTTTTGTAGCTATGTGTCCTTAATCTGCATCTATAACCTACCTATATATCCTTTCTAAAGGGTATGTCCCTCAAAGGGACATAACCCTTCCTAAATTAGCACTATTTAAACTCTTCCTAAGTTGGCAATCTGGAAGACAAAATTAATAATTCCTAACTAATTATGTGTTAGTTTAGTTAAGCATCAAACAGTTGCTTCATGAGAATTCGCTAGCTCCTAGAGAAGAGATATATATTTTATAATGCCAATTTAGAGATATATTACATCAAAAGAGGAAGTATGGTCTGTACTATTAGACCTGTAGGTTATCTAGTTAATATTCTTAGTAGAATCATTGTATTGTTATTGTTGTCACCCCCAATCGTAGACTAGTAACTACATGCATAGTAACCCTGTAAAATTTAACCTTGCAACCAATTAAATTGTGTTTAACTAGACGATGCGTAATTCTTGAAATTTCAGCCTTTGAGAAAAAATATGTGGTGTGAGTGACTTTTTTGTTTGTTTGTTTGGTGCTCATAGTGGTGCAGAGCTACAAAATAAATTATTTGGATAAAGAAGGTGAACACACGATGCACATTATTTACAAGCATTTGAGCAACATGTGGTATGGAATATATTTATATTTTGGATTTTTTCCATGTATTTTAGCAATGAAACCTGTAAGATTAGAATATTTTTAGTTTAGATTATATGAATGATGGATTCATCTATAAATTGTTATATTTTATTTTGTAGCATGTTTCTAAACAAAAGATATAACTCTATAAGTATGTAGGTCGCATGAGTATAAAAAAAATTCCTCCTTTATCTTCTAGGGTTAAACCCAAAAATATCAATTCATTTCCCATCATCTTTTGCATTATTCTATTTTTTATTATTTTCTTATCTTGAAGAAATAGGGTTCTTAGTAGAAATATGTAGGATTGTATCATTATAGGTTGATATAGAAGACAATGACTTTGAACATTGTAGGTTTCCCATTATATTTATAGTGTTTTTAATCATCATAATGTGTAGTTTTTGTCATATCATATTAAAAATATGTTTGTGCTTTAGAGAATCAATAGGTCTATTATGTGCATTAGTAGTGTGAGTAAACAGTTGATGTAGTAATAAGTCCTATTGAGACATGAAAAATAGGAAAAGAGACAACATAGACCCTATTGTACTTAATAATGTTACATATTCCCTAGATAAGCTACAAAATTTGGTAAACCACAATATTTATAACGACCACAATATAAATAGAAGAGAATATTAAACCACGTGGAATTTTAACAACATTTAAAGTTAATATAATGACCATAGATCTTTTATCCATTTGTACTATTATGAAATATACATTTATTTCGTAAGGTAATGATTTAAGGACAAGCTAAGCTATGAATAATAGGTTTGTAGCAGTGTCAGTAGCAATAATGGTTTAATTAACTAGTTGAGTTATAGAGCAATAGTAGTGGGATTAACCAGTTGATCCAGTAATAAGATGTATGTAGCATCGACTATGTTCTCCCTAAAATACAACTATGGGTATGTGTAGGATCATGGTGTGCCAAAAAGTGGCGATCTGAAAAATATGTAGTTCTGAAATGCCTCAAAGAATTTCAAAATCTATTCCCACTTTTTTCCCACCCATCCTGATACTAAATGAAAACAATTAATACCTTTATAATTCCTACTATATCTTTCAATACCAACCTTATATGGTCATCCTTAAAACATCCCGAAAATGTGTTTTTGGCATGTTCTTATGTGTTTTTTACTTTAAGCATGTAGCTGATGATTTTTTTTAACCAAAATTTGATGTAATGAAAAGGGTTTCTTAAGAATGTTCTTAGCTTTTCATAAATTAAGTTTTGTTAAATTATGAGTTCAGTAAGTAATTATTACTTATTTTCTAATGGAGTTAGCTACAAAGTGTTGATTGACATATTGGTTGAAAAATAGCTATAACTTTCAAACCGTATAAGATTTGTGAAATCCAAAAGATGCGTCACAATCTATGCTTTGACTAGTATAAGAAAATAAAAAGAAAAACTTAATTTTGATTTTTTTGAAACTAGTTAAGGTGGTCAGACACGGGAGTTTTTTAATTTTGAAAATAGTATAGTAGAAAATTCATAATTATTTATTTATTTGGAATAAAAATTGCCAAAAATATGCGTCACATCCAAGCATGAGTCTACTTTTTATATCTAATATTATATTTTAAAATATTATCATTTGATTATAATTAAGGTGGTCAGACATACACCTACTTTTTATTTTTGCCCTAAAAGTTTTGTAGTACTGCATTAAAATCCAAACTTTTGACCAATCAAATAATTTTTTCTCTAGATAAGGCCTTGTAGTTTAGAAACTAGATTCAATTTCCTACAAATTATTTTCTTACAACTTTTTGATATAAAGTCCAGAACCACTTTAAAATTATGTGTCAAGTTGACATAACCCTGATTTGCTGGTTTCTCACTGCCACTTAAGGCCATAGTTTGGTACACCATGATCCTGCACATACCCCTATTGTGGACTGATATGTGAGGGTTTAGTAATCAATATAGTTAAGCCCAATTCATCATAATTTTGTTATGTAATTCCCCAAAATAAAATTTTAAAAAATATTGAGGACATTCTTACCTATTTACTTCATCCTTCTTATTATGCTAAATATTTCTATAATTACAAAAAATAAAATTTTATAATATATATGCAAGTAAAGTCATCTATATTTGAAAGAAGCAGCTTTATTTGGACTATATTTCAATAAAAGCCTCTAATGAAAATGAAATTTGATTGTAAGACATGCAAGTAAAATATCTATCAATTTTAAATTTACAATAAGAAATATATCAATTATGTCAAACACATTTGGGGTAAGTGCAAGATGTTGGGTTTCACTTTTGGCCAAAAAGTGGAAGTGTTTTTCCTAATTTTGAAAAATTTTGTCAATTGATGTCAAAATTTGAGGCATTTAGAGAATGAATATAAAAAACTTCACAAACAAAAATTTTAGTGTTCGGAATCTAGTTTTTGAATATGTAATTTATTTGTATACCCATATTATAGACTTTTTTTAAAGTATGGATCTTTAAAAACCACTTTTTCAAAATGCCTATTTCATGACCATACTACGCTCGTGTATGAACACCAAAATTTGACACAAATAAATAAATTTTCATAAATATTTATAAAGCGAGTTACCTGCTACACCTAAGATTGATGAAAATATTTTTCCTTAATTTTTGATTGAATAATTTTATTAATAATTATTAATTGGCTATAAAGGCAAATTTTAAAATTGCTCATGTACTGACACCATAATTTGATAAAAAATTTACTTTTTTCAATTTTTTTTAAACTTCAAAATAATGGTATGTATATTGATGAAATATAAAATAATTTAAGAAAAATTATAAAATAAAAAAATTATTAAAGTTTTAGTGAATGTCACTTTTTAACATTTAAGAGATAGTTTTGATTAATAAATAATAATAAAATAGCAAATAAAATAATAACACTGTAAAATTTACATTTTTGAAATCAAAACAATAAGACCTATAATGGGTTTTTGTTTTATCAAACAATTCAATAGGGCTGACCCTATAAAAATTACGACAATCTCTAAAATTGTTGATTAGATGCCTTAGAAAAAAATGGTTCACAAAGGCATGGCTTGGTGGGACCAAGCCTATGCGATGCCTTTCCTCAAGGAAAAACTTGATGTAAAATGTGTGGCATTTCCAAATTCTCGCCCAACTTTCACAAATCAGGCACATGATTTGTAATCCAAAATCGGGTACCCGATTCATAGTTAACCATTGCCCAATTTTTCATAAAATGGGTGTATATGAACAATGTTAGTATGCTAATAGAAACCAAATTTAAATAAAGCTTCTACAAACTAAACAAAATTCATAAACTTCAAGATAGACTAAGATGAACTCTCAATTGAGAATATGAGCCATTAATGGACTCTCTCAATGAGAAGCTCTCTTGTTGAGTAGCTTTGTCTAAATAGATAGGATGTATGCTCAAGCTTATGCTTCAAAAAGGGCTTCAAATGGAGTTGGAATTTGGGTGTGAGTGTATGGTTTTGATGTAAAATGGCTTCTTAAAATGGCATTATGACTTTACTTCATGGATTGTGTTATTTTGCAAAGGGGAAGGATCCAATTTATAGGCAAGAGGCTTGAGGGATTGAGGGCTAAGATGCAAGGATGGGAAAAAGCTCATGGAGGGCTCAGATTGCATGAGAGGAGAGCACATGGATTGTGCTTCTTTACAGCTAATCAGGGAATGACACATGTCACATGGTGAGAGGATGGAGGAAAGGGGAAGGATGAGTCAACAAAGGAGGCTCAAGGGATAAAATCTTCATAAAGACTCTCATAATGGCTTGTAAGAGCAATAAAAGCTTGGAAGAGTCATTTATGGCCTAGTGGGCTTCATAAAGTTTTATGGTTGAGATATTTTGAGGGAGATGAGAGCAATTTCAACTTGGACTTGATTAGGAAGGTTTTAAGCTTGCTTAGGCTTGTGCAAATGATTAGAGGATGGATTAGGATGGTTTAGGATTAGCTTAGGGATAGGCAAGTGGATGGCATTTAATGAGGGTGGGTGAAGGAGGAGATATTTGTTAACTTTGGCTTGGGTTAGTAAGTCTTAACCCATTTTTAAGGAATGTGACAAGGTTAGGAGGGGATTAGGATTAGGTTTAAAGACATCTTCTAGAAGAGTCTAGACTTTGGATGAGGATAAAGACTTTCTAGAATAGTCTAGAATTTCCTAGGATGAGGATGAAGACTTTCTAGAAGAGTCTAGAACTTCTTAGGATGAGGATAAATTAGATTTTTAGGAAATAAATAAAGTTTTATTTATTTCAAGGGTTTGGGTTGAGGAGATATTTATTAAAACTTTTTAAATAAACATGAGGATTAATATTTAATCTTAATTAAATATTTTGAGTTGGGATTAGGGGTAGGAAATGATGGGATTAGCCTTTAATCAAAATTAAAGAAGGATTAGAAGATTTTGGAAGAGGTTAGTGGTCTTAAGGAAATTGGCCAAGTTTTGGGCAAAAAATAATTTTTTTATTTATTTTGGGTTTTTTGGTCAATTTATTAATTAAATAATTAATAAATAAGGAAATAATTTTTAAATAAGATTTAAACATTTTTGGGATGGATTCCTTAATTAAATATTTTTAATTAAGATAAAGGGATTTAATGGCATAAAAATAAATAAATTAATTAATTAAATAATTAATTAATAAATGATGATGTCATCAAGAATTTTTCAGAAAATAAAAATACTTTATTTTCTAAAGGTTTTTAGGTGTCTACAACGGGTCCTTGATTGCTTAAGAATTAGGTACCTGATTCTTTAAAAATCAAGTACCTATTTCTAATTGACCTGTTGGGCCCCAAAAGTTTCTTGAAAGGCTCACTTTCAATGATTAAAATAATTGAAGTATAGTTTTAGATCTGCAACAACGACTTCTGTCACACATATTCTATTTTCTTGTCCTCTTCTACAATTCGCAAGCGATCGATTCAAATTCAAAACAAGTGCACACATGGGATCAAAACAATGAAGAAAGAAGAAAACAAATGTTCTAAAAGATGAGGAGATTGCAACAAATAAGGAGAATGAAGCACAACATCAACGAGAGAGAAGACAAAGAATTAAAGATTTGAACAATGTTTCAAAGGAGAAAGACATTGAGGATGCCACGATGGATGAAGAGTCGGAAGAAGAGAACCCAATGCGAGAAAATTCAGGTGCATATTTTAATCAAACACTCAATACAGGTGTGTCTACAAACCCTCAAATTTTTTCTCATGATGAAATAGGTGATTTTGTAGAAGTAGGTTACGATTTGAATGATTTACATTTTCTTCATGAGAATAATTTGTCAACACAAAAAACTTCAATTGAAATACATGCTCCTAAAAAAATTCCAAGAAATTTTGAAAATGAAATTGAAATCCCAATTACCAATGAAAATGAAATATCAGTTGAAAGTAAAAATTGAATGAATGTAGACATAGAAACACCAACTACTGAACAAACATGTCAGAATGATAATAAAGTTTCTGAACATAATTTTTATTTTCCTAGTAATGTGTTAGATAATCTTGAGGGATTGGTTTCATGGAGAAAAATTAGGACACATGCGAATAGATTATATAGACATTTTTTTTATAATAAAAAATTTGGGTTTCAATGTCAGTTGATGTTGCAACTAATTAAAATGTCTAAAATTTGAAAAGTAATGAGAAAGTTAGGAATGTATGCAAAACTGAAAAAAAAAAAATGACTCTTTAAAACAAGTTGTATCCACTATTGCTAGTACATTTGATGTTATTGGAAAGAGAAGTTGCTCTAAAGATAAGAATGTGGCATGATGAGAAATAACAACAACTTTAGTTAACAAATCAACAACTGAAAAAATATTTATTAGCAACATAAGTGGATATCTTAATGTCAATCTTAAGACTTTAGAAAGAGTTGTACAGAAAAGGGTTAACTTTGAATGTGATCTAACAAATATTTTATGGACTTCTAGTGGTAGACTCCCGAGATGTGATATGAAACTTACTAGTGAAGTCAAAAGTTTGGTTGAAATTTTTTGGCATGATAATACAAGAGTATCACCTAATTCAAGTGATGTTCTTAAATTGAGAGTTGGGTCAAAAATATGTGATCCACATCCTAAACACCTTTTGGACATAACTCAAACTGAATTGTTTAAAATTTTTGTAGATGGTAAGGTATTAACTATTACAATTAGTCAAATATCTTTTGAAAAGTGTAAACCATGGTATGTAAGGATTAACAAGGAAAGAACCACATGTTGTTGTAAAACCCATGCTCAATTCTGTTACCATTATGATGTATTTTGATCTATACATGGTATCATGCATAATAAAGAAATGTTGCAGGAATGTGGTATAAAAATACCACCTCAAACTATAAAGGATTTCATATCAGGTTTGTTTTGCAAGCCACCTAATGATCAATACTTTCTTTCCAATACATGTCTTTCTGGTACATGCAATATGTGTGACAATCTTTCTTTGTTAAATGAATGTTTGCATGAAAATGATTTGACTACTTTTGGACAAGAGTTAATTGATGTAAAAAGATTCAAAACTATTGAATATCTATTGAAGGATGAGAAGACTGGAAGAAGGTGTGATCTAGTTACAGATAAAGTTAGTTGTCATGCATTTATGGATGAGTTTAAGAGTGTGATCATACCAAAATATATTAAACACTCTCAATATGCTAGATGGCTTGATGGACAATTTTGCATATGTAAGAATACATTTCCAATTGGTACTATACTTTCAGTTGTTGACTTTGCAGAGAACTACACACTTGCACTGCAAGATGAGATATAACTACAATATTACAATTCAGTGCAAATAATAATTTATGTTCATTTAGTTTATAGGCATGCACCTGATAATACAAAGGAGGATCAAAAAATATTAAGAGAGTACCATTTCTATATGAGTGATAATAAACTTCATTCATCTGAGTTTGTCCAATATTATTTCAAGGTCTTTTATGATGATTTAAAAGAGAGAGAAATTCAAGTGACACAACATTGGATATGGTTAGATAATTGTATAGGACAATTCAAGAATGCTAGAATGTTCTATTGGTTGAGTAGGACACATAGGCAAACTAATATCCAACATGTGTGGAGATTTTTTGAGGCTGGACATGGTAAAGGAGAACATGATGGTGTTGGTGCATGTGTGAAGAAAGCCCTTAGTAGAGAGCAATTAAAATTTGAGGAAAAAGCCAAATTCAAAAATGCACATGAGATTGTGGAATGGTGTAACAAATATTTATACACAGGATCAAGTGAGAACTCTACAATCAAACATTTCTTCTACCTAGTTGAAGAGAAGAATATCCTTTCAAGATATGATTGTGATACAGTTAGTGGGTTAGCTAAATGGCATTCGTTTAGGAGTTCAGATTCTAACACTTGGACTATATGAACTAGAGAACTTGTTTGTTTTTGTCAATTTTGTCTTGCAGGTGAATGGGAAGAATGAAAGAATACAAAATGGGTTGAAGATTGGCAACAAAAATCATTAGCACCTACTGACACACATTTTCAAGATGATACAGTAAATGAAGACCATAATGTCATTTTTGCATAAGAAGACTATGGTCGTATTTCAGACCTCATACAACTTAGTAAGCACAATTTAATTAGATTTTGTTGTGATCTCATGCTTCAATTTATATAATCTGCATATGTACACTCATGTGATTAATGTGTTTCTGTACTTTATCTTATCTTGTAGGACAAGTTTATGTAGTTATTGCACCTAGTGATAATGATGAACAAACTGAGTATTGGCTGGCTAGATGTGTGGAACCTAAGAAAAAATTGACATGTCATCAAGTAGATGATGATGGTTTTGAGTATCCAATTGGTTCTGTCATTGTAGTTGGCACCTGGCTACGTAGATACCTAACAAGAAGAAATGGTTTGCCAACATTTAAAGACTACCAAACCAAAAAGAAGATTTTACACTATTTTCATTTGGTTGTGGCAAAAAATATCAATTAGAAAGATACAAAGGGAGACCCGCCAATAAGGTATTATGGATAATTTGAATAGACAAGCAGGAGACAATAATAGATGCATTGCAAAAGAGAGAAGATGTAGATGGTACAATGGGATGACTACATTTAAATCAAACACATGTAAGTTTTTCCTTTATATATATATATATATATATATACCATGCATAATTTAATTACATGTATGTTTGTGTTGTCAATACCAATTTAGAGAACTTATATATACCTCTTATTCAGGTGTTAATTACAATTTATGCAAATTTAAATGTTAAAGTGGATCCAACGTCAACATGTTGTGCAATTTCACATAGTAAGTACATAAAAATTACACATATATTTACATAGTTCAGATACCTTGAATATTAATTTATCTATTTATTAACATGTGTTTTTGTTTTACAATTTTATTTTACAAGACCTCATTTGAAGAGATGTGTTGAACCAATTTTATGTTTTGAGTTCACTTCTATAAATATATCATTGACATTGTCTTACATATATTGTAAAATATGTTGTACAAACTAATTTAAAAATAAGATTTTACTTCTATTTGAAAGTTAAAGGTATGCACTTGATAAATTATAAATTAATTGTGATGTGAATAGCAGGATTTAACTGTGTGATTTTTGAGTCAAACTCGATGACCCATGTTTCATGAGTAGTGATTCAACATGAATCCATCTCTCATGAGAATAAATGGAACACTTAGCACTCATCGGGTCTAGGTGATGCTCACAGGGGTGAAGCACCGGGACTTCCCGGGAGGTCACCCATCCCAGTACTACTCCAGCCTGAGCGCGCTTAACTACAGAGTTTCCTCCACAGTTAAACCCAAAGCTTTGGGTTTAACTGTGGAGGAAACTCTGTAGTTAAGCGCGCTCAGGCTGGAGTAGTACTGGGATGGGTGACCTCCCGGGAAGTCCCGGTGCTTCACCCCTGTGAGCATCACCTAGACCCGATGAGTGCTAAGTGTTCCATTTATTCTCATGAGAGATGGATTCATGTTGAATCACTACTCATGAAACATGGGTCATCGAGTTTGACTCAAAAATCACACAGTTAAATCCTGATATTCACATCACAATTTGACTAGCTGTGGAAATCATCTCCTACTTATCTATAAATTAATTGTCAATTTAAGTAATGACATCCTATTTTGTTCCAGTATTTTTACATTCAAGCATGTCTAAATTAATGTTTGTTTGAAGTTTCAAATTGCTATTGATTGTAATATTAAAAACAAGTAACTTGTACATGATAATTTAAAGATCATTACTCATTTTATTGATTATATGTTATTGTTATGTTGATAATTGACATGTATGTTTAACCATGTTAACCATGTTAAGTGAGAGGAAGTGAAGGATGAAGAGAGTGAAAGAGTCAAAGAGGTTTCCAAGAGGTTTCTAAGAGGTTTTGATGGATTATAAGGGTTTCTAATGGGTCTTAAGGGGAGATAGGGAGTCCTACAAAGTCATAATGTGTGCTATAGGTTAAATAATAGGTGTTAATATATCTTAGTAGGGTGAAAAGGCCTTATTAGGTAATAACGAGTCTTACATTACCAAATGAGACATAATGACATCATATGATACATTTCTAGGTATTTTTATCCATATATATGTTAAAGGGACCTAGGGAGTCCTACTACTTCATTATGTCTATTATAGGTTATAATAGGTATTGATATAATTACTAGCACATAATAGGTATTGTTAGTTAATAATGACTCTTACATTACCAAACAACACATTAAGATAACTTATGATACATTTTTAGGTACATTATCCATACATGTGTATCTTAAGGGGACATAGGAGTCCTAATAGGTCATAATAATTTCAATACATTATAATAAGTCTTAATATGTTTACTAGCACATAATAGGTATTATTAGGTGATAATGAGTCTTACATTACCAAACAACACATTAAGATCACTTATGATGTATTTTTAGGTATGTTATCCATACATGTGTGTCTTAAGGGGACATAGGAGTCCTAATAGGTCATTATGTCTGTTATAGGTTATGATAGGTATTAATATGTTTACTATCACATAATAGGTCTTATTAGGTAATAATAACTCTTACATTACCAAACAACACATTAAGATCACTTCTGATACATTGTTAGGTACGTTATCCATACATGTGTGTCTTAAGGGGACATAGGAGTCCTAATAGGTCATAATAATTTCTATATATTCTAATAAGTCTTAATTTGTTTACTAGCATATAATAGGTATTATTAGGTGATAATGAGTCTTACATTACCAAACAACACATTAAGATCACTTATGATACATTTTTAGGTACGTTATCCATACATTTGTGTTTTAAGGGGACATAGGAGTCCTAATAGGTCATTATGTCTATTATAGGCTATGATAGGTATTCATATGTTTCCTAGCACATAATAGGTATTATTAGGTAATAATGACTCTTACATTACCAAACAACACATTAAGATCACTTGTGATACATTGTTAGGTACGTTATCCATACATGTGTGTCTTAAGGGGACATAGGAGTCCTAATATGTCATAATAATTTCTATACATTCTAATAAGTCTTAATATGTTTACTAGCACATAATAGGTATTATTAGGTGATAATGAGTCTTACATTACCAAACAACACATTAAGATCACTTATAATACATTTTTAGGTACATTATCCATACATGTGTGTCTTAAGGGGGCATAGGAGTCTTAATAGGTCATTATGTCTGTTATGGGTTATGATAGGTATTCATATGTTTACTAGAGCATAATAGGTCTTATTAGGTAATAATGACTCTTACATTACCAAACAACACATTAATATCACTTATGATACATTGTTAGGTACGTTATCCATACATGTGTGTCTTAAGGGGACATAGGAGTCCTAATAGGTCATTATGTTTGTTATAGGTTATGATAGGTATTGATATGTTTACCATCACATAATAGGTATTATTAGGTGATAATGAGTCTTACATTACCAAACAACACATTAAGATCACGTATGATACATTTTTAGGTACATTATCAATACATTTTTTAATCTAGTAGGTATATTTTATTTGTATGAATCTCAATTCATAAATTTGATGTGATATTTATCCAATAATCTTTTTTTTTATTGGTACTAATTCTCTATAGATAGTTAAAATTATTGTTTATCTTGCATATATACTTACAAAATGTGTCATATGTTAATGAATAAAATATGTCAGAATAAACAAAATGGTTTGAATATACTTAAAACATGATGAAACATAGTAATATATATTACATACACAAGCATGATAAGAAGTTATAAAAAAATAGTACATGGTCTAACATACATCATAACATGATCTATGAAGTGAAAAAATACATGTTCTAACATACAGTTTTAACTGTCCTAACACAAAGTGTATACATCATTAAAAAATATACATAAAAAAAAACACAATCTATAGGTTCCAACAAGACCTAATCTATCTGATCAAATGTCCTCTTTACTCTATGTGAAGAGGACTTAGATGGATCATCATGTGTAATATGAGTCATCTCTTCATGTCAGACACCCTGTGAGATAGATGGATCACCCTGTGTAACATGAGGCACGTCTCATCATGTACATGCTTAATTGAAATGGGTTTCAAAATCTAGCTTGCAAATAAATTAAATATTCACTACATAATAAAATAAATACCACATGAGATGGGTGTCCCTCAGTAATAAGAGGAGGTGCACTATGAAAACTACCAAATGCAGCAGTGGTGAGGTCCTATAATTTACAATACATACATTTTTAAAATTTGATTTTAGAACATAATAAACTATACATTATGTACATATATCACAATACTGACCTCAAATGATGATGTAGGTGCCTCCATCTAGCTAAGTCCTATGCTCTTAGCAAAACTCATGGTGACATAGTCCTAAAATTATGGATACATAAACATTTAGTCAAAGTTAAATATACATGAATAATTACAAAGTACATAATTTGTACACTACATTTTCTATACACTATAAATTTAACATGTATATATATATCATACCTAAGTGGTAGGCAATTTCACAGATGTGTCTGTAGGTATTCTAGCATGATAATCATAAGATGGAGTTGAAAATAGACTATACCAAGGCCTATATGGATGAGTACGATACAGATCCTGTTTGTAAAATCAAAACACATAAAACATATATACATGTGAGTCAAAATTGTTTAGATTATAAGTTAATAACAATGTACATACATAAAAATAATATAAATTATTTGTCTTTAGTCAAAAGTTCATACCTCATGTATTTGAGTTTGTGCCTCAATGGTAACTGGAGCAGGACCTATACTAACATCAATCTGTATAGCTGCAAACAATCCCTACAAAATTAGATAAAAAGAACATATGAGCACATGTTATTAATTAGAGTTTGAATGTACATTTTTATAGTGTCATTCAAAGTGCATACCGTATAAGGGATGCCAACATAATATGGTTAATACAAAGTAATTTCAAAAGTACAAAGTAATAAGGTTAATACAATTACACATGTATGTAGAAAGTAAATAATTATGTGTACATTATATTTATATTAAAATTAAAATTTTACCTGCTGCTCTTGACTCCCTCTAGGCTCTCCCTATTGCATGAGGTCAACAAATGATGACATGTCTATCTCATCACTACCATCACCATGGGCAGCATATACATCATCATCAAAATCAGCACCCTTAGCATAATTTTCATCACGTGCTACATTAGGATCGCTCTAGGGGCTTGTGCATATGCCTCACAGCTAGTACAAACATGTCCAAGTGGAGGAGCATGTGTTGCCTATGTCCACTACTATACTAATTTTTTTGAAAGGGCACTCAAATGGGTAAGAGTACATGAAACTACTTGATGATGGTGAGGAGTAGGCACAATAGGCATAGGAAGAGGTACAAGGGGTTGATCTCGCCTGTGATTTCTAGTTCTATCACTTAGCTTTGCCCTAGGCCTATCTTGAGGCATCCCTCTACCAACCCTTTGAAATGCTTTAATATCAAAATAATTGGGTTTCAAACCCAACTCAAACTCAACCCATAAATTCCTAGGGAAGTACATGGGCACCTCATGGTTAGCATGTGGTGGATGGTCAAATACCATCCACCACTGCTCCCAAAAATGTGCTGCTATATGTGAATGTGTACACCACCTAATGGAAATGTGAGATTTCTTCTCATTAATTTCTTCACCCGTCTTAGGGTTTACAAAATAATGTTTAAAATTTCGTTTACCTATATGCAGGTTATAGAACTATTTGTATGATAAGCCGTCAGAGTAGAAGGCACACATGCTTTCCCTCCATGATCTAAATGAATCAATGTCAGAATCTAAATGATGGATGGAGTCAATAATTTCTTGCATGCTATCTGCAAGATGTAGTAGGTGAGAGGAGGTGGTGGCTCTCATGTCAGATAGCCTCTATATCATGCATGAGGTCATTAAGATTACACCTCATGGTCTCATGAAGCTCATCTGTGGTGGGTGGTGGAGATGGGGGTGGAGGTAGAGGTGGAGGTGGAGGTGAAGGTGGAGATGGAGTGGGTAGAGGTGGAGGTGTGGGAGGGGGAGGGGGTGGCAATGGGTCCATCAAATATAATCTGAATATTTGTTTAAACAACATAAAACATGACAAAATTACTATTTAATAAAATTTAAATCTAAAATTTATCAACTAGATATATAAATGCGCATATCTTTATTAAAGTCATTTCAATTAAATAAATAAAGTTAAACACTTAAGTCAAATTAAACATTAAATACCAAATTTAAGTCTAATCATAAAATAATACTCCAAAAAACTATATCTAGGTTAGTTCAAGGTTTCTTCTCATTAATTTCTTCACCTGTCTTAGGGTTTACAAAATAATGTTTAAAATTCTCTTTACCTATATGTAGGTTATAAACCTGTATGTATGATAAGCCGTTAGAGTAGAAGGCACACATACTTTCCCTCCATGACCTAAATGAATCAATGTCATAATCTAAATGATGGATGGAGTCAATCATGCCTTGCATGCTATCTGCAAGACATAGTAGGTTGGGGGGAGGGGGGGGGGGGGTGGCTCTCATGTTAGATAGCGCAGATAGCGTCTATATCATGCATGAGGTCATTAAGGTTACACCTCATGGTCTCATAGAGCTCATTTACAGTGGGTGGTGGAGATGGGGGTGGAGGTGGAGATGGAGGGGGTGGATGCGAGGGTGTGGGAGGGGGAGGGGGTGGTGGTTTGTCCATCAAATACAATCTGCATATATGTTTAAACAACATAAAACATGACAAAAATACTATTTAATAAAATTTATCAACTAGATATATAAATGCACATATATTTATTAAAATCATATCAATTAAATAAATAAAGTTAAACACTTAAGTCAAATTAAACATTAAATACTGAATTTAAGTCTAATTATAAAATAATACTCCAAAAAACTATATCTAGGTTAGTTCAAGGTTTCTTTTCTTAAAATAGGAGCCACCTAGCTAATTTTGCTTTCATGTACACTTATTTTGTGACACTGGGGGATTGCATTCTCATTATGGATTATATGTTTATCTCAGGATGAAAAAAAGTTAAGATTATGCCAAGGCTATGGTTTACAATTTTTTTATGTTAACGATTTTCATGATGGCTAAGCTTAAGATTATTATAATGATTATGGTCTTTTAATGTTAGAGAACTTACCTAGGATTATGGTTTTAGTTAGAATTATATTTAGGTTTCGAATATTTATTATGGTCCTATTGTTTATAGCATATATAATAGATGGCATTAGGATGAGAGTTAAGGTTAAAATTAGAATGAAAGCTTAGAGATAGAATTATGATTTGATTAAAACTTATTTATGATTGTAGTTTGAATCCTAAATATTATCCATTTTTTAATGCAAACTATAAGCATAGATCATGTCAGGTAATGAATTAATACATGAACCCTATCCTAACCATATAAGAATCCTAATTCTAATCATAATCAATAATTCATTACCTTATGAAGCTTTGGCTATCCATTTTATTGCCAGAGTAATCCCTTGAACTTTCTTAAAGTTTTCATTCCAACTTACTAATCTCCTTTCTTTATGTGAACTACTCTTGGTAGCATGATTCTTCATATTTCCTTTTCCATGTCATCACAAAATGTTCCTAATAGATTTATATAGAAGACCAAACTGATTTAAATTAAATAACTAGGAAGAAGAGAAGTACACCCAATACATGAGGAGAGAAGCTTTTAACATACTTGAATTCTGCCAACCAAAGTGAGATAATTAGAGTTCTAGTTGTTGAGTTTTCCAAATATTTTCTCCTTAATATAAAGACACATTTCATTTATGTTAGGGTTTATTAAAAATGGAATCCCTAGGTACCTAACCATTTAATTATGACATCTCCATCCAATACCATATTTACCACACAAGGTAGGGGACTCAATATTTAGCCCCAATAAGATAGTTTTAGAGATATAAATCTTATTACCCGATACAAACAAAAGAGGTTCAATTTGATCATTAAATGACTCATGTTGCACTCTTATAGCTTAAAAAGAATACAAATATTATAAAAAACTATATGTTAGATACTTATTCATTATTTGGAGAGTAGATCCTCTAACTTTTAGAGACAACTGGTTATCTCTAAGAAGATAATGTAATGAGTCAACAAAAATAAAAAATAAAGAGGATGCAAGAGGACACCCTTTCATAATTGATCTAGAGAGTCCTAAAAATTATGATCTAACCCCATTAATCTCTACTAAAACCTTGACACCAATCATGAGAGAGGACACTATTTGACATAATACCGGATGGAATCTTGGGATTGCAACATCATCGTAGTGAAACTCCATTCCACCCTTTTGTAGACATTTTCATAATCAATTAAGAGCATGCCTACACTGTATCCTAGAAATATTTCCCAATCCAAAGTCTTCCAATAGTTTATCAAGTTCTCCAATATGTATAAATATCCTTAATAAAACACTTTTGTGTAGGGTTAATGATCTTGGGTAGGATATGTTCTAGTCTAGAGGCTAAGACCTTAGCAAGAATTTTGTATGATATGTATTTAGGAGTGTTATAGGTCTCTAATTTTTAATGAGATTCTTATCTCCCCTTGGGGATCAATTTTATGAGCTCTCCATTGATTACTTGACCTAGGGATTTCTCATTACTAATTTCTTGGATGGAAGAGCTTATATATGACATACAGATGGGTTTATCAAGGAATAATGCATCTTCATCAGGAATGATGGTTCTCATTTTATCCCTATCTTCTTTCATTTTGCTATCATCATCTTCTAACCAAAAAAATTGATAGTAAAATTAGGAAAAAGATCTTACTATATATCACTAGCGGGTGGGTATTTCTTTTTATAGAATAAGGCAATATTTTCTTATGTGGCCTTCCATTCTACAAAGGCAATAAATATTTAGGCTACCCATATAGGAAAATAGCAAACAAATAGGAGAATCTCCAATCTCCAAAAAAAAACTTTTAGGCACTTCCAACCCAAGATAAATAGAAATTAGGACCCTAACATTACAGTTAAGGATTGGGGTGTTAGAGTGCTTCAATACCCTCCTAATTAGATATTACATGATGAATAATCACTTAGGATATAAAGGTTTAGGAATCTAGTGGAAAGACAAGTTATTCACTTCTTTAGATATATTCTTAGGCATCCAAGAGTGTAGTCCCTCCTACTCGCACTGATGTTCCACCTCCACCTATTGATGGTGAGGGAGGGTTATTTAATTAGATGCCTGATTCATTCTTCTCTTCTACTTTTTTTATAATGTATCATTTTGAGAGCTTGATATCAATGTTTAATTAGTTTTAGGATTAGGGTTCAATTTGGTTTACTATTTGATTAGGTTTACATGCTTAGGTTTCAATTAGGACAAGAGTTAATAAATTGAATTAAGTTTTAAAGTGCTAAATTTGATTTTATATATAGAATTATAGTTAGAGCTTTTAGATTAAAAACCAACATTAATTCAAAAATGTTAGGTTTGAATTTTGTTTTAAAGTGTTGAATATATTATTGAGTTAGGTTTAAGTTTAGGGTGATTTGGTTTAGTCTTAAGGTCAATGTTTGACTTGGTTCAATTTGGTTAATGGTTGGGGAAAGGATTCCAAGTTAAATTTGGTTTGTACTATTAAGTTGGGACATATAATTAGGTTTATGATCATGGTTTAATTTAATTTGGTTTATAAGTATAATATTAATTAGTTAAGGGCTAGGGTTACCTTTCAATCTAGTTTGATATTCAATTTGGTTTAGGGTTACCTAGGGGTTAGTTTATTTTAGTGTTAAATATTAAGATATAATGCTTCGATATCACTCATTTTTTGATATTTGGATTATATCACCCCTATACATTGATAGTATATGCGATGAATCTTACAAATATTATTTGATCTCATTACATGTGTCATGGTAATTTTTTTTAGTTTATGTACATGAGATGCTCCTATATGGTGTTTTTATTTTCTTATAATATAGTGTTATATATATAAATTTACCTAAGTACCCTTTTTAATTATCTATGATGGACATGTCGTAAATGACATATCTCTATATCATTCTTTTGATATGATATGCATGGATAATATATAATGAAAATTTTAAATCCTTCCTATGCAATAAATGATGTAATTAGATATGTAAATGTTTTTAGATTCACATGTATGACATGTAGACGTAGATATGATGCTCCTCTAGCATAATTTAGTTTATCATAAATAAGGTTACAATTAGGGTTTGACATCTATAAAACTAGTACTTAGTTCTTAGGAAAGTTACTTAATTATTTATATATTACCTGGTGTAGGTTTTAGCAAATTACTATTATGGTTAAGATGATAATAAATGATTAGAGTTAAGTGATACAAATTGGCATTATAGTTAATCCTAAATGACGCCCAGCCAAGGGATCCAAATAACTAATCAAAAGTTTTACTAAGCAAGCAATAACATACATACAATAATTTACATTTATTAAAAATATAAGAGATTGCATTCCTTAATGAGCACATTTACATTTCATTTTTAAATAATTATAAGTACACTAAAAGTAAAATAAATAACACATCCACATGAAAGAATAACTACTTGAGTTTAATCCATTTAAATAATATATACAATTGTTCTAAATGCCACTTGGCAAATTAATTTGGAATGCACAATCATCCACTATACATGTCATAGGGTATGAAAGGTTGAAAGAATATACATTTATAAAATAGTTTACATCATCCATTTTCGATCCATGAAACAAAGTATAATACAATTTAAGTAAAACCATTAAATAATAAGTTTTGTGTTTGGATCCCTTGGCTGGGTGTTACATGATTAAGTACTTAGTTATATATGTTTAGGGTTTTATTGTACATAACTATACATATGGTTAGGTCAATATTATAGTTTAAACAAAGAATTTAGGTTGAGGTTATAGTTTAAACAATGAATTTAGGTTGAGGTTATAGTTTAAACAAGGTTGAGGTTATATTTATTTGTAATTACATGTTTAAACAATGAATTTACATCTAATCTAATCATTTAACATTGTAATAAATACATAAATTAAATACATTTTAAAACATCTAAAATAATAATTTTTTAAATAAACATTTATGAAACTATATTTTAATTAATAGATACAAAAATTTAAATGTATACTCATTAACAATGTAAATTTACAATTTTATGTCTATTAAAACTGTAAAAAAACAATAAATTAACATACATATAAAAATGTAAAACTGAATTTTTTTAAAGTAAAATAGTACAAAACATATTAAAATACCTGGTATATCAAACACTAGTAGCAGGGGTGGTCGGTAGGGCTAAAAATCAGGCTCCCGTATGTGTCTCTAATTGGGCTCATGTTTTTGAAGTCATGAAAATGACTTCAAAAATGCCAAAAAATTGGCTTATAATAGCTTTTGAAATCGTGTACCTGATTTTTAAAAAATTGGGTACCCAATTTTGAGGTAATCGTGTACCCAATTTTGAAAGCAATCGGGTGCTCGATTTTAAAGTGCCTTGGGCACCCAATCCAAGTTTAAATATCGGGTACCCAATTTTTAAATCTTGGCTCGGGTGCCTGAAGCATGAATTTAGAAATAGTTACCTGATTCTAAGAAAATCAGGTACCCATTTATGAAAAAGTACAGTTCCACAGATTTGACTTTCACAGAATTGCAACCCAACTTCTTGTAGTCATCCATTATTATATCTTCTTTTAGATCGAGTTCCTATTTTTTATCTATACCTAAGGGAGATCAGCTCCCTGAAACTATTAATTTCCTTCATCAGAAAATGTTCTACTCCTAATGTTCATTCTTACTAGGGGCATTTGTATATATTGTATGTATTTATGGGTCCTAAAAAAAAACAAAAAAATCAAATATTACAATTCTTTTATAGAAATATTGTAATAAATCCAAGTGGTATTCACTACTTGAGGCCTTTACACTCATATCTATCAAGATATCTCCTTGACACTTACGCATTCCTCCATCATGCCTTATTTTGAATCCTTGGTTTGGAGTTGGTCTTTTTCTTTGTCTAGGGGGCATACATCTATGTCAGCTTAGGTCTCTTGGATGCATTAGTCTTTGGGACACTTCATAAATTGTGTTTTTCAATACTGCTATGGTGTTTTTTTCAATACCATCCCAAACAAATGTTTCTCAACACTACTCTGTGAGTCTTGAGATCCTTTGATGTTTTCCTTGGAACTCACCGTTGATTATCATATTAAAAATTCTAAATTTAATGATTGAGCTATGCTTTATTCTTTTCTTTGTATGTTGACGATTGACTATGGACCATGAGAAATGATTTTGGTTGATTTCTTGCTTGTGTACTTTGATCTGAGGACTCAAAGTTTTTTTCAACACTGAGCAGTTGTGTTCATATCTTTATGGTTACTTTGGTGGCTAGTCATGGTTGTACATTTTTCATGCAATTGAGATTACATTCATAGATCTTAATGGTTCCGACTAGTGGAGGTTGTTTATCTCGACTATATAATTAAAACTAGGAACTTATCCTTGGCTGAAATGAGCTAGTACGTAAAATGAGTGGAAGCATCATATGGACATGAACATGCTTTTTTTCCTCCTTTTCTCTTTGGACATTTTGTTTAGTCTTTTTGGAGGTCTGCTTCATCTTTTGTGAGATTTTATCCATTGTTATCATATTATGCTTTTTATTTCACATTTTTTGTTCATGATCTCAATCGAAATGTCCTATCTTAAATAGTTGATATTTCTTTGAGGCATTTTATCACCTTTTCAATCTCTTTCATTTCTTTGTCTTTCATTCACTTTCCCCTCATTCTTCATTCTTGATTTGACCTTACTTTTTGATGCTTTTTCTTTCTAGTCAAATTTTTCCTGGGGCATATATCTTCTCGCTTTTTGAACATCTTTGGTGTTCTTTCATCATTATGTTTCGAATTGAGGGACCATTAGGTTTGTGTCTCAAGTCTTATGTGTTAGAGTTTCATCAATAAACCTTTATTCTAATTTGATCACATCTATCTTGTTCTTGCTTAGCCTCTGCTTCATTTTCATTTCTATCATGATGGGGTAGGAACACTCTATTTCTCGTCATTTATTGATTATTGGATTCAATATCTACTTATCTTTTTCTTCCTAGCTTGGCATAGGTGATTATTTTATCTAGGGCATGCCAATGCTTGGCTTATCATTTTTTGGGTGCTAGTATTTGTCTTTAATAATTTACCTATCTTATGAATTGACCAACTAAAAATTTCTTGGATTGTATTCCACAATTGTGAGTCCCCTTGGGAAAATTGCCTTGCACAACCGTGAGGCCCATAAGGGCAAGTTTATGTAACAAGATTTTTATGCTTATCTATCTTTTAACTATGAATCTTTGGTTCCCACAACTATAAGGCCCTGAGAAAATTTGTGTTTGATCTTTTGAGTCTTGGATTTGGTTCTTTGACTCAATGTATTCTCTATGCTCACACATTAGTCAAAGAGGGGCAAATGTAAGCACTCAAAAATAGTCACCTCGACTATGTGCCCTAGTTTTGTAATTTATCTCAAGCTTGAATCAATATTTGCATCATAATTACCTTTGATCAAATAAAATTATTTGAATTATTTAATTAATCACTATTTTACATCAATTTTCTCAATTAAAGTAGAATTTTTTTTTTAATTAATTTTTAAATAAATAGTTGATCACTTTGATTATTGATATTATTTAATTAAAGGAATTTTCTCCCTTTTAATTAAATATTACTACTCTCCACATTATTTTATGTGTAACATTTATTATTTTAAAAGAAATAAATTAAATAAATGTACCATAGTTTATTAGAAAAGGGATTATTTTATTTTTAAAATACCTATCATCTTATAATTATAATACAGTTTTACACTCCACACCACTAATTAAATGCTAGTTGCACATTCTTTTATGTGGATCACACCCTTCCATTTAATTTTCAATTTCACTCCAATTTCCTCATGGATCTTAGCTTTGGTATATAAGGAGATCTCCTTCCTTCATTCTTCGTGATGCTAATTTATGATCATAATTATGCTATAGGATTTTGGAAATTTCATACGATTTCCTTGAGGACTTGAAGCATTCTTGCGATTGATAATATATTCATACACACTTGATGCTACTACTATACTTGCAAATTTGAAGCTGTCTTGAAGACTTGGAGATATCTTTAATGTTCATATCCATTTGATGAACTTGCAAACACAAAGACCTATGTTCATATGAGAGGCACCTCTTTGGAAACCTTAACACATTGATGATAGGAAGCTATGAGTTGATTCTTGATATCTTTGCAATTTTCATGGAGATTTATTGATTGATCTTGACTATAATGATTCATAGAAGTGTGCTTTCTATTTTTCGATATTTGTCACACATACTTTCAATATTAGAAGCGGGATATAGACATCATACTCAATAGACTCATCATAGCCTCATCATAAGAAATTAAAGTCTCTAAGAATTGTTTGTATTGGTTATGTAAGAAATTAAATTCGCAAACAACATTCCTAGATAATCTATTAACATTTTAAGAACTTTTCATAAAAATGATTTCTCTAACATTTATAATAATTCATAGAAAATATCCCCATGCATAATCTGATGGGAATTATGGAAAGAAATGAATTGTAGACTTTTTTGTAATTAAATGATGGATCTAGCATACTTTCTTAATAAGTTAGAGGCGTGTATTATTGAGGAAACTAACAATAATATCATAAACTCATATAAGGATGAAGGTTATTTTTTAGACTAGATGCAGAGATGAATAAAACCATGCATAATCTGATGGGAATTATGGAAAGAAATGAATTGCAAAATTTTTTGTAATTAAAGGATGGATCTAGCATACTTTCTTAATAAGTTAGAGGCATGTATTATTGAGGCAGCTAACAATAATCTCATAAACTCATTTAAGGAAGAAGGTTATTTTTTAGACTAGATGTAGAGATGAATAAAAAATGGTTTAGCCTAAATAATCCACCAATGACCTATATAAAATCGGACAAGATCAGTAGGAAATAATGTAAATGGAAACCTCTTCCCATGAGATGGTCAAAGTTAATTTTTTATAGGGCCTCTTGGGGGAATTTAGGACCACTGAGCTTAGGATGTTCTAATTTTTCAGATAATGGATCATGCTTAATGAAACACACCAAGCCCTTAGGAGTAATGTATAATAACTTAACAGAATTAGAGTCCACAATTGAAGGCTTGAATCTACATAGAGAGATAGGTATTAATAAATGAGTAGTCAAAGGTGATTTACAAATCATCCTAAATGCATTAAGAAAAAAGAAACCCCAAACTAGATTTTTTATTCTAAAGTTGAATATGCTCTAGCCATAGTTGATAAATTTTATGAGATGATCATAAAACATATTTATATGGCAAGAAATATATAAGTAGATAATCTTTCTAATAAAGGAGTAGATGGAGAAGAGATTCTAATAAGGCAAGCCAATATGATAAGCATAAGTTGGATACTTGTTGTAGGCTACTACTAGCTTTGAAAAGTTAGATTATTCTAAATGTCTTTAGGAAGGTAGTACTCCTAATGAGGAACTAGGTTTAAAATTTAAGTAATTTTTAAGATAATCAATAAATTTGAATTTTTTCTGCATTAACTATATATCAAGGAGGAAAATGATCGACTGATACATTAGAAAATAAAGGATTTGTTAAAGAATTATTAAGTCATCTAATCCTTATATCAATCCATAGATTTAAAGTTAACAATTACAAATCTTCACTAAAATTATAGAAGCATAGGAAGAAAATAAATTAACTAAATTATCTATATCTAGAATTGGAGATTTCCTAACTTAATATTTTTTTGCACAACAAAAATTAGTTCAAACAATAAGAGATTGATATATTAATTTCCTTTATTTTTTTGTTTTAATGAATAAAATTAAATAAGATTACATGGATTTAATTTTCTTTTCCTTCCTATATCATTTATTAAGTAGAGTGAATTCTTAAAATGATCTTGGCCATGAACAAGTGTTTGTGCACATTTTCAAGATTTATAGATGAGGAATGAAAGTTGCCAAACAGATATCATATAAAGGAGGAAGATAGAGAAGAATCACAAAGGATGGAAAAGTTATTTGGATCATAATAAAAGTCTCTCAGAGGTATTAGGTTTGAGTCTATTCAAGTTTAATAAATAACAATAACTAATTACAACTCATAATAATTAATCTTTTCTTTGATCTATTTTTAATAAAAAAAGAAAATAAATGTAGTTTATTTATAGATTTTTTTGTCACCTTAATTTTTATTTATAAAATAATGTAAATAGGATCTACCTCTTGCAAAATGGTGAAAGTTAAATTTTGATGGGGCCTCTAGGGGCAATCCACGACAACTGGGCTTAGGATGTATTATTTTTTTAGATAATGGATCATTATTAATTAAATATGCCAAGCCCATAGGAGTAATATCTAATAACTTAAAAAAATTAGAGGCCCTGATTCAAGGCTTAACTCTAAATAGAGAGATAGGTATTAATAAATTAGTAGTAAAAGGTTATTCACAAATCATCCTAAATATGTTAAGAAAAAGAGAGACTCCAAACTAGATTCATATTTCTAAAATTGAATATGCTCTAACCATATTTGATAAATTTGAAGAGACATTCATAAATCATATTTATAGGGAAAGCAATAGAGGGAAGGATAATATTTCTAATAAAGGAATAGATGGAGAAGAGATTGTAATACGACAAGACAATATGATAAGTATAAGTTCAATATTTTACCCAGGCTACTTTATCAACTTCAAAAAGTTAGATTATTCTAAATGTCCTTCAGAAAGTAGTACCCCTAATGAGGAACTTAATTCCAAATTCAGGTAAGCTTTA
This sequence comes from Cupressus sempervirens, assembly GCA_028749045.1. Lineage (NCBI taxonomy): Eukaryota > Viridiplantae > Streptophyta > Pinopsida > Cupressales > Cupressaceae > Cupressus > Cupressus sempervirens. The sequence continues at coordinate 123,991,378 of CM053788.1, forward strand.
AGATAATTGATAAATTTGAAGGAATTAACATTAACTATATATATCAAGGAGGAAAAAATCAAGTGATACATTAATAAATAAAGGAATAGATGGTGAGGCTTATCTGTATTAAAGAACTATAAGATCATCTAATCCTTATCCCAATTCTTAGATTTAAAGTAAACAATTACAAATCTTCACTAAAATTATATTTAGGCATAGGAAGAAAAAATAAATTGAATAATGTTTATCTAGAGTTGAGATTGCCCAGCTTAGTATTTTTTCGCACAATAGAAATTATTTCAAACAATAAGAGATTGATATATTAAATTTTTTTTTTTTATTATAAAAATAAATAAAGATTACATGGATTTATTTTTCTCTTCCTTCCTATATTTTTCATTAAATAGATTAAATTCTAGTAACGATCTTGTCTAAGAATAAGTGTATGCACACTTTTTCAAGATTCACAGACAAGGAATGAAAGCTACCAGACAAAGAAGCATATCATATAAAGAGAGAAGATAGAGAAAAATTTCCAAGCAAGAAAAAAGATATTTGGATCATAATATAAAATTATATAAGAAGTCTTATGTTCAAATTAATAAATAATAATAACTAATTGCAACTCATAATAATTAATCTTAGCTTTGACCTCTTACCGATCAAAAGTAAAAGAAATGTAGTTTATTTATAGATTAATTTTTTGGCCTTCATTTTTTAATTTAAAAGTAATAATTTACACTTAAATTTCCAATAATAAATATATTAATTATTTACTCAATTTTAGTAGTATAATAAAAAATTTAAATCACTATTGGATAATGCTTATTTATTATTTTTATCTAATATAGTTACTATCAAATATATAGTATATATTAGATTCTTTATTTGGTTAGCTTTCACTAAACTAATCGAAAAAAATCAAATACCAAATTTACGACTTCTAAAGTAGATAACAAATAGATAGAAGCTTTCATCAAATTGGAGTCAATATTCAAATTGGAGTCAATATGAGAGATATTGATATATTGATAATCACCAAATAATAATGTATGCTTATTAATATAAAACTATATTCTTATAAGTAGAAATATACAATCCAAATAAATTAACCTAACCCTACATTATATTATTGATTATAATTATATATGACATAAATAAAATCTAAATAGAACCCAACTTGAAACATAAAAATCAGTCTAATTAAACCTCAACTCAAAATAGAAACCTAATCTAAATATAATCATACATATCCCTATAGTTTTTGTTTACCCTAATTAAACCATAATCATATTTGAATCCTACATAAAAATGTAATCCTAGTTAAAGGCTAGTTTTAATTTCATTTTTTTCTATTTCATATCAAGTAATTAAAAAGGGGATATCTTAATATCAGATCAGTTTATGTAGAAAGCCACAACATACAGAAGTACATAATAAGAGTCTCGAGACATACATGACTGGCCATTATTCTAGCTTGCTCAAAAATAATATCAAACTATTTTTTGATTGAAGGAGGATCCTCCTCATCAGCTTATTCTTCATCATTGGTATTAGGGGAAATAGAGTTATATCCCAACACCTTGTAGTCATATTCAACCTTCTTTTTCTGTTCCTTTTGCATGTTGTCCATTTTGATCTACTAGATGAATTCTCTTAGAGTGTACTCAAATTCATCTTTTTGTTTTATTGATGTGTAGCCATAAGAAATCTCTACTTTTTCCATGGTAGCTTTTCCTTGTCTTAGTACTTGCAGGAATTTACTTTCCTTCACCTTCAGGATCACTGTGATCTACATAGAAATGTCAAAATATACGAGCCTCTTACGAGACTTAGTAAGATTTCTTTCTATCCTTCCTTGAGAGTACATCATTATTTTGATATTTCTAGATGAACCATAAAACAATAGAAGAAAGCAAAGACCATAAAGAGTTACAAAATTTGTTATAGTTCCATAGATTATATTTATAACATCAAAATGAGTTTTGAAAAATAGGCCAAACATATTCCAGATTTCAGCAGCAAATAGGCATTCAAAAAATACATGCATGACAAATTTTGGCTATTTACACACAGTGTAGATGTTAGGCTCCCCCCCCCCCCCCGATCTTTTGAATGGGAGTTTGTGCAGAAAAAAGCTTCCACAAAAATAAGATATTTTGGGTTCTACAGGTCTTGTCCACAACATGGTGAAATATTTCATCCATTCTAGATTATCAATCTCAACACCCTATTTAGAATTCACATGAACAAAGATATCATTGTTATTTGTTAATAGCTAGTAAAGGTATCTAGATTTTACAAGATGAAGGGGGGTATGATCAACCCAAAGCAATTGAAAATCATAGCATGAGACATTAAAACATCCTTTGATAGGTCCAATGTTAAATAAGGCTCCTCTAAGCATAGAGTATGTTCTCTACTAGGATTTGGGTAAGTGATACTTCTTTTCTAGCCATTTCCATTCCACAAAGCCATCTTCTAGGATGATATCTTCAAAAATAGAAATACCAAGTTCAAGACACTTTTTTGTTGAGCCCCCTTGGAGGAGAGCAAGCATTTTATCCCTATGGCTTAGATTCCACCAAATAGATTTCTTTCTGCATAGGAGACCATATTTCTCATCTGGATCTTTATTTCTTAAGAAACACTTGACAAATTTCTAGGCCTTCCAAACACTTTTAATGACATTGGATCCTTGAACTACTAAGGGAGCATCAACTAAGAGATAGTCTATAAAGAAAAAATTCTTCCATCATATAGGTCTACTATAGTGGGACCTCCTCAAATTGTTTCTAATCAATACCTTCTAGGGCTCCTCCCCATCTCCTGCTTCGGCAATCTATTTGATAGGAAAAGCTACACCTTGAAACTTAAGGTCCTTGAGATCCAAACCTCCCCATGCCCTACTCTTAGTACACCAGTCCCAAGAGACAGTGCATATTTTCTTCACTCCACTTCCATCAGACCACAAAAAATTCTTGATAATTTTTTGAACAGAGTTAATCTACACTTGATTGAATAGCCCCATGGAGGAAAAATAAATAGGATAAGAAGATAGAATCTTCTGGTAGACTTGAAATCTACCTAGAAAAGATAGCAGATTACTATTCCATTTTGCTAATTTCCTACTTATTCTTTCAAATGCCCAATCCCACATCGAATTGAGGTTAGGCTCTATAGAGAAAAGGATGCTCAAGTATCTTACTAGATGATCTAAACACCCCCAAGCCAGATCAAATTTACTCCACCAAATAGTTGGTTCTTTAGTCCATCCCAGCATAATAGATTTTGAGATGGACATTTTACTACTAGAGGCAAGATAAAATGTCTCAAGTTTCTCCATAAGGTAGGTCATATTAGTTTCTTCTAAATATAGGAGTATTGATGTATCATCTGCAAACTGTACATTGGCAAATTCTTGATTGTTAGGGAGAAGAATTCCCTTGACACATGGAGAGAGAGAGAGCTATCTCTGAGAAGATAATGAAGAGAATCACTAGCTATCACAAATAACGATGGAGCTAATGGACATCCTTGCCTAATGAATCTTTTAAGGCTAAAGAATTCAGATCTAACCCCATTAATCTCCACTATAACCTTGGCCCCAAATGGCAAAATAGAGACCATTCTACAATAATGTGTGGGGAATCCAAGGGCCTCCAACATCATCATGACAAAACCCCACTCAATCCTGTCATATGCTTTCTCATAATCTATAAGGAGCATGGCACAATCTTGACTTGAAGACTCGGCCCAATTCATGGCGTCCTAGCATGTAATAAGATTCTCCAAAATATACCTACCTTTAACAAACATAGTTTTAGTACTATTGATGACATTAGGAAGAATCTTTTCAATTCTAATAGTTAGAACATTGGCAAGAATCTTATAAACCACATTCAACAATATAATAGGCCTCTAGTTCTTTATGAGCAACCTATCACCCTCCTTTGGAATGAGTTTAATAACATCAACATTCAGTTCAAGGCCAAGAGACCCTTTGTCAAATCCTTCTTCATAAACACTTAACAAACAGGGAACTATCCAATCTTCATTCTTTTTATAAAATTCAACCGAGAGGCCATCAGGTTCTGGATCCTTATCATTAGCCATTCTACTAATAGCTACTATGATCTCCTCTACTGATCAACCCCCATCTAGACCCTTAGCCTCTTCATCCTTAATTTTCTTAAGAATGATGGATCTAATCTTAGCCCTGGCAACATCCATGTAGGAGTGAGGTTTTGAAGAATTAAATAATTCCTTATAGAAGGAAGAGAAAGCCTCTAGGACCTCCTACTGAGATGAAACCACCGAATCCCGAGTTCTAATACTACAAATATTATCTCTTGCCTCTTTCTTTTTCAGGGTCTAAAAGAAGAATTTAGATCCTCTATCTCCAAGGTTAATTTAATTAATTCTGGCTCTAACTTTGGCCCCTCTAGTCTTAAACAACTAAAGATTTCTGACTAATTTCCTACACAGAATGACTTTATCCAGAAGGGCTTATGAATGGGGGTTGGATTGAATCTCTCCTTCTACTTCCTGCAAGGACTCAACCAACTCAACTTCCCTTCTCCTGGCATCCTTAGTCTTTTTCCTCCCTACTACCTTAAGCATTCCCTTCCAAGACTTGGAAGTTTTCTCCCATCTTTCATTGGCAGATTCATGTCTAACAACCTTCTCCTTATACCAAACAATAACTCTGATAGCAGCCTTGATAGCATCATCTTTCAGCAAGGAAGTATTTAGAGCAAAACTTTGCTTAGGAGGGGATTCAATACATTTCGCTCCAATCAGTTGGATGGAAGCTATAATTGGATGATGATTTGATAGTGTGTATGGTATGACTTTCACATAATTATTGTCAAACTGAGGTTTATAGCTAAACCACATCTTATTTAAATTAAATCTATCAAGTCTTGAATAAATCCTTCTATCACCTTTTTGAAAATTAGACCATGTGAACCAAATTCCTTTGGATTCATGCATCATTCCTACAAGAGGCTCAAAAAGGTTCAACTCATTCATCATTCTACACCAGAATAATGGCTCATTCCCTTTCCATTCAAATTTAAGGCCCTAAAATTTTTCTTGAGCTCTCTTAATCATAATAAAATCTCCTGCTACAATCCATGGAATTGAGACTAGATAAGCTAGCAACTTCTATACTTAAATTCTACCATTATGCTCATTATGCTTTAGCTTAACCCAAAATGCCATATTACACGGAGATGTCCCCCATCCTATCATTTTATCCTTCCAATTTGGACTGATTAGAATAGATGATCCTCCTTTACCTCTTGGGTGTTTAGTAGAAATTGCAGTAGCATCCATCCATATGCATTTCAGGGCAATATCTAGGTCAAATCCAACAGCTTTGACTTCTTGAAGTAACATAAAGTCTAACTCTCTATGAGAGTTGAGTAACCTTTTCACCACATGTTTCCTGTCAGAGGCCTCTAATCCTCTAACATTCCAAGAAATGCAGTTAAGGGCCATAAAAAAAGATTAGTCTATCTCTATGGGTTTCTTAAATCCTTTAAAGCATTCAAGTATGCCTGCTTTAGGTTTCTTAAAAGGTTTAGGATTCCCACTGATTAATAGGAGTCTTCCTCTCTTCTTTTTCTTAATCAAGGGGGAAGCACCAAATTTGGGACCTAGCCCCTTAGGATCTTCACCATTAGATAAATCAACATTAAATACAAAGATCTCCTCCAACTTCTCATCTTTGCTAGCATCAACACATGCAATGATTCCACCCTCTTCCACTTCACCAATATTGTTTCTCAACACTTCTCCCACTTCTATCCCTTCTTCATTTAGGGATGAAACAACAACACATTTCTTCTCATATTTCCAAATATTTGAAGCTGGTGGAAGAGGAGGGGGGGCAGAATAACTACCACAATGTAATCATTCAAATTATCTTGCATCCTAGAAGAAGACATGTCCCCTCCCAAACCACCACACGAAAGAGATTTGTTACTCTCATCAACATAGAGAATAGGCTTAGAGTTAGGTTATGAGAAAATATCCCTAATAGAAGGAGGAATAAGTGAGGGAGAGGGGTTATGAGATTTTGGGATATAATAAGTTCTCCACTTGGGCTAAGAGGAATTTTTTTTTATTCCTAGCTCTTTCTCTAATCCTCTCCACTACTAATTGTTGAGCATTTTTAGTTCTATGTGTTGGTTTTGGTTTATCCAGATTTAGACCAAAATCAATATTATTTTCAACAAAAGAAATCTCTTGGGGTTTCTCAAATGCAAGGATAGTATTAGGTTTCTTAGGGGGGATTCAAATTTCCCTTTAAGTTTATCAAGAGTAGTAGAGAGTGATTGAGTGTTCTAGTTCCAATTCTCTAGAGGAGAAATGTTAACTGAAGAAATAGAGGTCTTATTGCTAGAAAGAGGTGGTTCAATAGAGCCAGAGCTGTTAATAGAGCCAATTTTAGGAACTAATTTTTTCTTAATATGATTTCTTTTAAGAAAAATAGGGTATTTTTGTTTCCTATGTCCTTTTCTACACACAAAACATTCACCCAAACCACTTAGAAAGGTAATCGGGCAACATACTAGAGTGGGATCAATGTCAAATTGTAATGACTCTTGGAGGTCAACACCAAGCTTGAGCAAAATAAGAATTCAAACATCAATGTTAGGAATGAGGGTGTTCGACTAATCAATCCAAAGCACTTTGCCTAAGGGCTCCAACACTTGCAGAATGAGAATCAATATAAAGGGTGGGAGATTACCTAGGGCTAGATAATGCTAGAACTTTATCTTGTGTGGCTTCAAGGGTCTAGGGTATTGCCCTAAATTCATAGGCACCAACCCTCCAAAATTGTTTATCTACGATTGCCTTCTGGGATTTATTATCACAAAAAAAGAGGATAAAAAGACCTTTTGTAGCATATGACAATAGGTAAAATAAAACCCTAGCTTTTGCCCCAAAACTTTGTGAAACCAATCATTTAAAATATTCCTTGACGGAACCCTAGAACTATAAAAAAAAACAAAGAAAATTGCACAATCCTGAAGCATAGCTTTCTCTAATTCAATAGCTTCATTCATCTATGAATTTAGCTTAATGACAAGCATGAATGGAACAAAAACATTTCCTCCATCTCCTTTGGTGGCTGAAACCTCCTGTGCAATGCTTGAGACAAAGATTGCCCCTTGAGGAATGATTCTTTCATTTTGCACCAGTTGCTTGAAGGACAACGGCTTGGCTCCACTATGCCCTTCTTCTCCTCCATTCTGTAAGGTTATTTTGGCCACAACACCTTTCGGGAGATCTAGTGAATTTTGCAGAGAAAATTTAGGGTTAGAACTACCATCATCAAAGAAAATTGGCAAGTTTCCATGTTTTTAGTTTTAAAACTCCTCAAGGCAGGGGCATTAATGTATCCCAGGGAAGTAGAGACCATTAATGCAACCCCTGGAAGGAAGTGAGTGAAGGACAGCCCAAGGAAAACACCAGGGTGTCAAGCACATCAACTTGTAGAGCCTAGGGAGCCAATCAAAGGTTAGTTTTAATTAAATACAAAATCTTGTATAATTAATTCTTAACTCAAAAAAATTCTTGAATTGAAATATAATCCTCACCCCAACTATGACCAAAACATCAAAATCATTAATCTATATTTATAATAAAGTCCTCACTATAATTAAGTAAAATCCTATTAATAACATAAATATTTTTATCTTACTAAAATGTCACACTAACCTAACTGTAATAACCCTAATTATTCTTCAGCAAGAAAACTAATTGAACTATAAATATATCTCCATTTGAGCCATAACCATAATTTAATGGTAATATGGACCAAAATCCCAAACCAAACCAAACCCTAAATAAAACCTAATAAAACTGCTAACCCTAGCCAGACTTATAGCTCTAACCCTAACCCTAAAATTTATATAAACCCTAACACTAGCCATAATTCTAAACCCTTAGCTCTAATCTTGACTCTAATCAACACTATAACTGAAAAGTCAATACTAACCCTAATCTCAATAACATTAGAATGATCTTGAACCTCACTATATTACTAACCCAAAACCTAATCCTAACTCTAACCATGGTGCAAATGCTTACAATGAATATAAACCCTAACCCTAATCCTAATAGTCACCACCCTACCCATACCCCAAACCATCAAACCTAATGTATTATTAACCAAAAACCTCCCAACCAGAAATTAAAAATTCATGTCATCTCTAATAATCCTCACCGTGACTATAATGCTAAACAAATCCTAATTTAAACCCTAACTAAAAAATCATCTAAATTTTGACATTAATTATAACTCTAAAATTAACCCTATAAAGTTTTAACCAAAACTGAAATCTAAGAATAAATATAACCCTTCATATTATTTCACCATTATTTTTGTTGAATCAAACAAAATTGAGATTATCACTAGGTTGGTTAAGGGTGATATCATCTCTTGGGATGATTAGATATTAGGTCATTGGTAAAGAGTTTCTTCTATGATGTTCTTTTTGCTAACTCTAATCTCCCTTGGGATAATTAGGAGAAGATTCTTAGTTATACTCCCCCACTTATTACTAGAGATAAGATGATGTAGTGAACATCCTAGGTTTCCTTGTAATATTGCTCATTTTTATTTTTCCTACTAGTGGTGAGTTCTTGTTGGTGTCAAGTTCTTGTTGGTGCTGAGTTCCTATTGGTATTGAGGTGGTAGTTGGTGTCAAGCTCCTAGTTGGTGGCAAGTTCCTATTGGTGTCAAGTTCTTGTTGGTGCTTAGTTCCTATTGCTATTGAATTCATAGTTGGTGTCGAGTGCCTAGTTGGTGTTGACTATTCATGTTGGTGCCGAGTGCTCTTGTATCTGTCGACCATTTTCAAGTGCTAATATCTTCCGTGGTCCTTCTTTGACTGAGTTTCCTAAGTTTAGTTCCAGTTTAGGCTGACCTTGTGCATATTTTTTGGTTTAAATAATTTATTACTTATTACACTTTACCTAAGTTTACTTAGGTTATTGCATTATTTTATTATTTATTAGTTAGACACCTAGGAGTATGTGTACTCATATGAGTTGTCATGTTGACAACATGGGAGTTAGAAACTCTTTTATGCACATAGTGTCTACAACATAAGAGTTAGCATCTAGTTTAAGCACATAGTGTCTATAACATCTCTATATGAGATACACCTTTTCATACTTAGCCTCTCATGCTCAATGAAGAATAATCTAATTCTAGTCAATGTGTGCTTAGTTATTGAGCTTATCTCTTCACTAACTCCTAGACATTCTAGAAGCATCCTAGAGGCCTTTATATACAGGAACTCCTAGTGTGTATGTACTACACACATAACAACACATCACATGATTTCAATTTCATATTATTATTCTGATCATACTCTATTGGTCCATTTTGTGCTAGTGCTTGAGTTTCTTGATCTTGGGTGATTTTTCCCTAAGGCAAATCCTTACATGATATCAAAGCTGAGGGAATTTCTCTTCACACAGCCAATGGAGACCATTTTCTTGCTTCACCTACTAGAGGACCTCAACTCAGATCCAAAATATCATAGTCGTTGGCAACATCTAGAGCCAAAGCGGACCTTGCCATTTCATCTAGAATGTCAATTTAGTGAAATTTGACTATAAATTTACCTAGCCTAGGCCAAAGTCAAATTTGAGACAATTTTTTTTTTGCAAACTAGCACTTGAAGGCCCAATTTACAAATTTTGTATGATCATTTTTTAGATCTATGAATTTATTGTTTCAAATCTATCATTTTATTTTCTCTGTATTTATTGTATTTTTTATATTATATTTTAAAAAAATTAGGCCATTAGGCCTATAGAGAAATTTTCCTTGTAGGAACTGAGTGGTCAAATCCTGACCCTCATAGGTAGAATATTGCTTATTAAATTGGCATATTCCATTCTCAATCAGTGAATGTTCATGCAAATTTTGGCCAAACACATACTTTCAACACTTGACACATATTCTGGCAGACTTCAATATACTAGCAGCCCTTCAAGCCACTTATGCATACCGTGGCATTTATTTTTAAACATAAGAGAACCCAGAATGGGGTGCATGTAGGATTAAACTCACACCCACCCTCTTGTCATATTCTACTTCTGACCCCTATGGATTCCATTTTTTGGCCCCTGCTGGCTTCCAAGTGTCAACATCGCTTGCTGAAGTCTGGTTGCCATATAATTTTTTGGCACCCGCTATTTCAACACTAACAAAGATCAAAAAATTGCCGTCCATAGAAAACAAATTCTGGCATTTTGTATCACGTCCAAATGACACTTAGTACTCACTCCACATGGCACGACAGTTTGCCACATCTACACGCAGGGCCACATAAGCTCTAACTTGGACCTACCATGTTAAATCAACATGAAAATCCAAATTAGCAAAAAACTAACTCTTCCATTCCATACATGTTTTTTTTTTCCATACAATTCGTATAGTTGACATTAGCAGTGACGTAAACGACCACGTCATCAGGGAGCATCTTTTTTGCTGACATCATCTTTTTGTGACCTTAAAATTAATGGTCATTTAACCATTACCAATAGGCCAAATTGCACTACCATGATGTTCATTTGGACATCAAATTTAACCTTGTAGTTTGCTACTTAGACCCCTCTTCATGTTCATTTTTGATTTGATAGTCCGACTTTAGGAGGCCATATCTTAGTCATCCAGACTCCAAATCAAGTGCAATTCTTTTTCATTTTGGCTAAAAATTCTTGAACTTTTTAGTGGTTCTATTATTTTATGGTTTTGATTTATGTATTTGTTAGAAATTTCATTTTTTGGTGATTGTACCTATCCAATCCTACATTTTGCAACTTCAAATGGTCTGTACAGGCTCATGTGGACACATTTTCATGTTTCATTTTTTTGAAAGTGCTTAATTTTTGGTCTACTTTCTAGATCCGTAATCAGCTTATAGGCTTGTGTGGACAAAAATTCCACTTTCAAAATAAGGTCCTTTCTTGGATTGTATTGTTTTGATAAAAATGCAAAATTGTTGTACATCTAAGCTATAGTGCATAGTACTAGATTTGAACCTCAAAAGGAAATTATAAACAACAAAATCAGAAGCCCACCTTTATCCATTTTGACAAGTGGCGTATTGTAAATGCACTACATATAAAAGTGCCAAAAGCGTCATTTTTGGGGGGGTTCTTTGATTGAGTGAATGGGGGGGTGTCTCGTGTCTTGTGTCTCTCTTTCTCTCTTACTCTTTTCATTTTTCTGCATCATGGGTTCACCTAAAATTCCACTTCTAACTTCAGACAGTTATACTACATGGAAAGATATTGTATGGATCAGATTAATGAGAAAATATTTAAATATATATGTTGATGGTAAAATCACAAAACCGACTGATGCTACATCACTAGTGGATTGGAAAATTAATGACAACCAAGGATTAGGCATTATTAGGAGTTGTGTTCATAGAGATCTCTTCTTCCAAATTTCTAGCTTTAAGGATGCCAAGGGTCCTTGGGAGAAACTTGAAGGTTTATATGGTAAGGTGGATAAGGAAATTGAAGATGACCTAATTCTATTAGATCCTAAGAATGTTGACACAATTCAAGACTATGTCAACAAAGCTAATGAATTAAGAGCACTACTTAAAGATTGTGGTAATCCCATGAAGGATGAAAGATTGATTCATCAAATCTTGAAGAGGTTACCTTCAAAGTATCATATTTTGTTTCAAATTACAACACTCATAGGTTGACCACGGTAAGTGCCTTCACTAAGCCTACATTTGATGCATTTGTAGAAATGTTGATGTTGGAACAATCCAAGTTGATAGATATGGGAATTCTCATGTCATCAAAGACCAAAAATTTGTTGGCTGGTAATGAGAACCAATCAAATCAAGGTAGAAAAAGTTCTACCAACAACAAAAAAAAGTAGTGGAAGCAAAAATCACAATCAAAGACACATAAATCTTCATTGTCACAACAAGGCAGTTCTTCTTGCAACAAGAAGGGAAACAACAACAAGAAGGATAAACTATTTTATGCATATTGTGAGAAACCAAATCATGATAGCACCATTGCAAGACTAAGAGAATATATGAGTTGGAAAACTTACTTAGGAAGAACAAAATCAATGTGCCAAATGCTTCCAAGGATTTAAATCCATCTGGTTCAACGAAAAAAGGGCAAGCATTTATGGCAAGTTCAAGTTCTTCAAGGGAATAGATTCTTGACTTAGGTGCCTCATATCATATGGGTTCTTCAAAAGGACACTTTTCTTCATTAAAGAAATCTAAGGTACCTCACATCTTTGTAAGAGATAATACAAAAATTGAAGTTGAAGGGAAAGGACAAGTTGAGATGGAAAATGGAGAGTTCAAATATGTTCTCTGTGTTCCCAACCTTAGCTCTAATCTCCTTTCAATTTACCAAATCACTCACTATGGAGGTGGCAATAAATTTGAGTTCCTTCTTGATTCAGTAATGGTACAAAATCTTAAAGATGATTCATTGGTTGCAATGGGTAAAGTCAATCATGACACGAGGCTTTATTCTTTCTCCCACTTTGTGCCTAAATCTACTTCACATGCCTTATTGACACAATCTTAATTGCAAAGAAAATTATGGCATGAGTGGTATGGAGATCTTGCCTTCTAATATCTTCATCAACTTAGCTCAAAAAAATTTGTCAAAGGTCTACCTTCAATCAAATTTTCTAAGGGTGAATGTTCAACTTGCTCAATGGATATGCATCTAGAAGAGAAGTATGACAAACAAAGGGAAGTCTTGGAGATCATCAATTGTTCTTGAGTTGGTTTACATGGTTCTAGTAGGTCCTTTTGCAATGACATTAGTTAGCAAGGGTTGTTATATCCTCACTTTCATTGATGTCTTTTCACACTACACATGGGTCTACTTTCTTGATCACATGAATGAAGTGTTTGATAAGTTTCTAGCCTTCAAGAGTCATGTTTAGAAGAAATCAAGGAAATCCATCAAGGTTTTTCATATGGACAATAAAAGTAGGTATGAAAACTCAAGACTTAAAGACTTATGTGAACTTGAGGGTATTCATCTTTAGAATCTAGTAGCATTTAGTTTGCAAAAGACAAATGTTGCAGTAATGAGGATTAGAACTCTTAAGTCAATGGCAAGTTGCATGATTTAAGGTAAGTTTCTTGATCCATCACTTGAAGATGAAGCTATAAGTGGTGCCAATCACATATTTAATAGATCTCCTCATAATTTCTTAGATGGAATGACTCCTTTTTAGGCATGATGCAGAAGAAAGCCAATTGTGAAACAGTTCAAAGTTTTTTATTATCCAACATGCGCACACATATATTCAAGGGAATGCAAGGCACCACCATCGAGGCCTTGTATTTTCATTGGATATGAAGAAAGTGTTAAGGTATATATACTTATGGATCTTGAGACTCAATGAGATTTTTATAGAGAGGAATGTTGACTTTGAGGAAAGTTCACCTAGCTTATCTTCTAACCCTCTTGATACTTCATACATTGTGGAAACTAATAGTGATTCAAGAGATTCAAATATGTGAGATCCTATTGACAGATGAAGAACAAGGTCACAACATCAACACATTTCACATGCGTACATTTCTATAGTGATAGGTTCATGTAATTGAACACAGTTGGGTACACCTTGTCTTCTAGCTCTAGCATCAGGGGATGACTACATGACATATATTTTACGTTTGTTTGTGGAGTCCTTCACAGAAGATTTGGGAGACATCATTGATGATATATATCTTCTCTTTGATGAAGAAGATCTTTCTTCAATTGTTATGAGGGCATACTCTAACCCTCTTATCCATTCTCTACATGATTAGTCTTACCAAATTGATATGATTGTGGATCCTTATGTGGAATAGTTGTAGGAGGTCTCTTTATCATTCAAGGAGATAGTTGGTTCTTTGGGATATGTTCTACATCCATCCTTGCTAGAACTACACTCATCCTTCTTAGAAGTGTTGGAAGAGGTTACCATAAGTATTGAAATAGGGACAATTGAGCAAGTTTTAGAGATAGTATCCATCTTTGAGATTATTTATATACATTGGGGAAGCATCTCATATGTACCTGTGACATTGTTTCTTCCAAAGGGGAGGAACATTATTCAACAACCATGGATCAACTTCTAGATTGGAGAAGCTATCACTGATTGACATACTTCATTTTGTAAGGTGGGTGTCTCCTTTCCTCTTCTTTTCTCTTATGGTTGGGGTGACTTTTTCCTCTTTTGGGATTATGTTCTTCTCATAATTATCTATTGTATGTAGATGATGTATGTCATAATGGGGGGGTCTTGATTACTCCATGATTTTTTTTTCATCTCTCTTTTTGGGGGAGGATTTTTCCCATGGGGTTTTCCCTCTTTCTCTACTTTATCAGAGATTTCATTTTCTTTTGTACATGGGTACCTAATATGGCCTAGTAGTTGGGACCCATCATGCATTTTCATTCTAGCTTTTGTGAGCTTAAATGCATTCCCCTAAGTTATACTTAAGGGAGGGTGTTGGTGTAAATAAGTATTCACTTATTACACTTTACTTAAGTTTACTTAGGTTAATGCATTATTATTTTTATTTATTAGTTAGACACCTAGGAGTATGCGTACTCATATGAGTTGTCTTGTTGACAACATGAGAGTTAGCAACTCTTTTATGCACATGGTGTCTACAACATCTCTATACATGATACACCTTGTCATACTTATCCTCTCATGCACAATGGAGGATAATCCACTTCTAGTGGATATGTGCTTAGTTGTTCAACTTATCTCTTCACTAACTCCTAGACATTTGACAAGCATCCTTGAGGCCTATAAATATAGGTACTCCTAGTGTGTATGTACTACACACATAGCAACAGATCACATGAACTCAATTTCATATTGTTATTCTAATCATAATTTATTGGTCCATTCTGTGCTAGCACTTGAGTTCCTTTATCTTGAATGATTTTGCCCTATGGAAAATTCTTATAATATTTAATCTAGAAATTGGTAGTTAATAATTTATGTGAGATGACTTGTGGTTGTACATTCATTTAATGTAGGTTTTAAATAATATCTATAAAGGCTAACTTGTGGCTACACAAGTATTTCAAGAGGTCCAAGATTGAGTTTCAATTAGTGAGGGGGAGTTAGGAATAGTCTGGTAGAATTAGATTGCAAAGTCCATCATCAATTATCAAAATTTGGATTATAATGTTGGTCGTAACCCAAAGGCCTTACAACTAGGCATGTATGCTGATAATTTGATGAAATTATAAAATAATCTTTTTCTCTCTCTCCTTGGTATTGTTCTCTTTGTGTGTTTTCTTCCAACATGTTACTCTACATGGTTATTTGAATAGTCAAGTGTTCCTTTGGCCCTTGTTCTTCATCCCTCCTTGCATCAGTTGTATTAGAGCTTGAGGTTTCTTCTTCTAGAGATTGGATCATGTACAAACATAAATTGGATTTGGTTATAGGGTTATACATCTATAGATTTTATCTATAACTTATAGAGGGTGACAAACGTGCAGGAAATTGATTGTAAAGATGGCTTGAGGTAGAGGAAATGGTGATAATGCCATATTGGATACATGGAGACAAATAGAAGCCAGATTAGATGTTGTGGAGATAGCCCAGAGGAGAGGAACACGCCTTCATTATGTGAGTGATGATGAAGTAGTAGCACCAAACCATAATCCATAACCTAAAGAAGATCAAGATGGGGCAAGGTTGTTAAGAGTATTTTCTAGGGCACATTCAAAGCCTAATGTATAAGTCGGTCCTTACTATGGAAAATTGGACACCAATTTTGTGTTCCATTGGATCTTTGATATGGAGAAGTTCTTTGAGCCTAAAAACACTCATGATAATAAGAAGGTGAAACTTGCACTTACTAGGTTGAAAGATCATGCTTCACTATGGTGGGAGCATTTACAAACTAATAGAGAAAGGAGAGGAAAGGAGAAGATAAGGACTTGGCTGAAAATGGTGAACAAGGTAAAGAAAAAATTCAATCCTATTGATTATTGTTGAGCTATCATTTTGAATGATGCTTAACAATAGGAATCCTTTTAAACTCCTTTATTGAAAAGTTGATCTGGGATCAACTCCAGGGTTTTGAGTAATCTTGCAACCTCCAAGAATCCACTCAATTGAAGATAAATGTGTTTTTTCATAGGGATGACCTTGCTTATTCAAACCAATTTTGGATAAGATATCAATCTACTCATTTTTTCAAGATTAACCACAAGAAAGAGATATGTTTTTGGTATTTTCTATTTTTAATGAATGCAATCTAACAATGCAACTATATGAATTCCTAATTTAACCATGAGTTAGTAAAGAAAATAACAATGATAATGTAACAAGAAGTTTTTAAAAATGGCTTGAAAAGTAAATCCCTAATAGACATAAGCCAGGAAAACAATACATCTGTGAATTAATCTTTTTAAAATATCAATAGGTTACCAATGAAAATAGGCGCAACACTTTTTTAATCCATTGATGCAATTGTCAATGGGAATTTAGTAACCATAAGATATTTCACTTTTCATTAGATTGCAAGGCCACATAAAGTACACTCATGCAAGACAAAAAGCTATATAGGAACAATAAGGTGATCTCTTCTCCAACTAAGTACATTAGTAGAATTTTTAAACACATGGAAAACACAAGAATTATAAGATCACTCAATCAAAATAACACAATAAAATATTGCCTTTATTACACTCCATGAACATACATTCACAAAATATAACACACTCAAGCAAGAATAACTATACTCTGAATGAGAGGAGCAATAACATATATTATTGCATCAAAATAATGACCTGGAATACATATTACATTCCTGAGTTTATAGAAAATATTCTCCTCAATTTGGGTTGAGAGTGAGAGATCTCTTCATGCAAATATATGCTTCTAAACTAGTAAAACAAATCTATTTCTGTACAAAATGACTCTCTAACTAGTGCTAACTAGGCCTCCACCCTTGTTTATATCAATTAAGGGGTGCATGAGCCTCTACATGACTTATAAAAAATGAAAGCATGAAAAAATAAGAAGAAGAAATTTTTTAGATGATGTAGGAGTCTCTGAAGATGTTTAAAATAGAAGCTCAACCTTATGAGTTAAACTATTGTTAGAAATCATTTTCAGTGCATGAAAAGATCTAAATTTGGTACTAGTAGTTAATTGTTAGTGTACCTCTCACTTCTTCCAAAACTTTTGGCACACCTTTGGAGAAGCGCTCCTTGTGGACCTTTGAAGAAGTTCACCTTGCACATTTTGCACACCTTTCTAGAAGTGCACATTAGTGAAATTTGTGCAAGGTGCTTAATTTGCCAAAAAGTCAAAGTTCTCAGTTTTGAAAATAGTTTCAAAATTTTTTTCATAAGATGTTTTGGAGAACTCTAGTGTACTTATTTTTCCCTTTTTTGATTATTGATACCCTTATAACCAAATACTTTCATAGATTTGAACTCCTTTTGCTTCTTCTATTTTAAATTCTTGAGCCATTTTTAACTAACTTATTTTGAAGGTCTTCTTCTCAAAATTTCAAGTAGAAAATTTCATTGGTTCATAAAACTAATAGCGAAAGGCTCATTGCTTAGGGATTGAAATTAGATTTTTAGTTCTTCTTTCCATCTATGTAAACAATTTTAAATTTTGAGCTCTAGGTCAAAAATTATGACCCTGACAAGTTAAGGATGCCTTTTCATCTACAAAAAGGAGTAAATATTAGTTTTAAGAGTTGAAAATATAACCCAAACTAATAAAAAACCTAGCCCAAATACTCCAAAATAGTAAAAAACCAATTCAATCCCTCTTGAAAACCATGAAAAGAAAAATAGTGCACCGTGCACACCATCACAAGTGTGTTGAAAAGTAATGTAAAGATTCTTTTGGCATTGTTGGGCACCTATGCTCGTGCACTCCCTTGTGAGGTGTACACATGGGGGGGGGGGGGGGGGTGTCACTGAGTTTTCCCCTTGCTTTATTCAAGCATTAAGGGTGTGCACCTGCGCGCCTTTATGGGGTGTGCATCTGTGCACCCTTATTGTACCTTAAGGTATGTTCTTTGAAAGGTGTGCATGTGCACACCTTTAGAGGTCTACACATGCACACCTTTTCCTAAGTGTTCCCTTAGCTTAGCTTTTAGGTTACAAAAATACAAGGTGTGCACATGTGCACCTTGAATAGGTATGCATGTGCACAACTTGTCTTAGTCTTGATGCCTTAGGTTTTCTTTTAGGTTTTTAATGTTTCAAAGTGTATACAAAGGATAGAAGTGTACACTTTCACATGTAGTGCACTTCTGCACCTTGGATGGGTGCGTATGTGTTCTAGATATGCTAGTGCACCTTTTAACACAATAGACCTTTAATTTTCCAAATTTTCTTAGTACAGGCACCTTGGTTTTCTCAGATAGTGACAAAAGATCAACCCAAAATCTAGGCAAAGTTCTAAAATGACTACATGCTCTAAACCAAGGGTGTGGGAGACAAAAAATCTACTAGGGGGTCCCCATTTCTAGGAGAAATGGGGCATGTGTTGTGAGACCACAACAAATGGCCCCAACAAAAAGGAGGAAATGACAAAGGAAATTCTTCATCAACAAGCATTCATCTAACATGTGTGAAATGACAAATAAATTATGAATAGTTCAAACAACTTTCAAGTTCTTTGATAGTCAAAACTACAAAATCTCAAATCTTCAAGCTCAATGTGTGCACAGTATATTCATTTCCTTTGATGTTTCAAGATGTAACATATCATAAGTTTGTAATAGCTTGGAAATATTCTTCCACTACATTGAGTTTTTCCCTTGCTTTGTTTAAGAATTAAGGGTGCACATATTTATGGGGTGCGTATATGTGCACCCTTATTGTTCCTTAAGGTATGTTCTTTGAAAGGTGTGCTTGTGCACAGCTTTAGGGGGTCTACACATGCCCACCATTTCCCTAGCATTCCCTTAGCTTAGCTTCTAGGTTACAAAAGACAAGTTGTGCACATGTGCACCTTGAACATTTGTACATGTGTGCACTTTGTCTTAGTCTTGATGCCTTAGGTTTTCTATTAGGTTTTTAATGTTCCAAAGTGTATATAAAGGAGAAAAGTGTCCACTTGTGTATGTAGCACACCTGCACACCCTGGATGGGTGCACATGTGCACTAGGTGTGCTAGTGCACCTTTTACCATAATAAACCTTCAATTTTCCAAAATTTCTTAGTTCTAGCACTTGGGTTTTCTGGGTTAGGGACAAAAGATTAACCTAAACTCTAGGTGGATTTCCAAAATGACCCCATGCCCTAGACTAGGGGTGTGGATAATAGAAAATCTACTAGAGGGGGTCCCCATTTATAGAAGAAATGAGGAGTTCATTGTGAAACCACAACAAATAGCCCCAAAAAATAGGAAGAAATGAAAAAGGTATTTATTCATCAACAAGCATTCATCTAACATGTGTCAAATAGCAACTAAATTTTGAACAATTCAAACAACTTTCATGTTCTTTGATAGTCAAAACTTCAGAATCTTGAATCTTCAAGCACAATGTGTGCCCAATGTATTCATTTCCTTTGACATTTCAAGATGTAATATATCATATGTCTATAAAAACTTGTAAATATTCTTCCACTTCTCTAGTTCATTCATCAAGAATTCTCGCAGCTCATGTGTATCAATCACTATCTAAGTAGATGAGAGAATTCATTGTGAGGGCTCTTAATGGGTTATCACTTTTCTTTTGAGGTCTTTGATAATTTTCTGAATGTTTCTTCATATAGCTTGCATTTTTCTATTTGATTCTTCCATAAAGAAATTATTTTAGATACTAGATAGCCATTTTGGATTGCTCAAAGAATACAGTCTTTTGGGACTCATACCCAAACTATATATAATTATTGGCATTGGAGCATCTGTAACTTGCTTCATGAATGTAAGGGCCTCTTTGAAGACCTTTTCAATGGTATCAATATCTCTGGGTGGGAGCCTTCTTAGAAAAATAGAAGCTAATGAATCCATTGTTCCAAAATAGATATGGATGGGAGCCTCTTGTGGTACAATGTATGGAAACTCCATTCTTTGATACATCTTATAGAAGTGATGATTCAACTGTGAAATAGTCTCGTGGGGATTCCTCTTAATTGAGATGAACTGATGATGTAGGATAACTAGATCAATGTAGATCTTGAATTATTCCTAAAACTTACTCTCAAAAGAGTTCTAATCCATTATTGGTGCTGGTGGTAGATTTAGGTACCAATTGAATGTCATTTCCCCCAAAATGTAAGAGAAAAGGTGACATACCATGCCCATATGTTGAATTTGGTTTCAACTACAAATTGCATGAAAAATTTAATATGATTTTCTATTTTTCATGATTCTTCATAGATAAATAGTGGGCAAAGTTTTTAGGATTTTTGGGCAAGTCCTGTAACATACCAGTTACATTCAAAGGTGAACTTTGGGCATTGAAGAAAGACATGGTGCATAACGATTGGAATCTATAAGTAGAATGTAGAGTGGATGGTGATTATGGCATATGTAATGTGAATGGGTGGAGTTCTTGGTGTCTCTTTATCACTGTGATGCTTGTGAAAGTAACTGAGTTCTAGGAACTTGTGTTCATTCTAGAAAAGTGTACCTTTGATGAAGTGCACCTCTAATGAAGAGCACTTTCTCAAAACAACACACATGCGAACATTCTAACAGTGACAGACTTGGTACTTTTTTTTTTTGAACTTCCAAAAATTGTAGAATTTTCAAACAACAACTTTGGTTTTTTGAGCTGAATGGTTTTCAGGCCCTCCTTCTAACACTACTTCTATTGAGCTATCATTTTGCATGATGCTTAATGATAGGAATCCTTTCAAACTCCTCTCTTGAAAATATTATCTAGGATCAACTCCAAGGTTTTGGGAAATCTTGCGACCTACTGAAATCCACTCAGTTGAAGATAAATTTCTTTTTTCAATGGGTGTCTTAGTTTCAACGTAATTTCCATCAGTAGTTTGTTTTTCTATCATATTTAACAAACTCTTTTATGCCTATTTCATGGGTGTGTTAGTTTCAAGGATATTATTTCATAACTTTGACTAGAGATATATCAATGATGACTACTTAGTTGATTATATATATGCTAATTGATGATTATGATTACTAGCATATTAATGATGCTTTAATTGTTCTTAGTTAGTAAATATGATTATTTTCTAGATGATATCAAATGATGAGTATTCTATATCCATAGTAATGAGTTTTCCATTTTTGAATATGTGATGACTTGTACTCAAGACTTATTATAGTACTTACTCCATACATGCATGTGTATGGTGTGCATTTTTTTTTTACTTTTCTATCTAACATGTTTGATGTGGTTAATAGAGGGAGTCATAGTCGCCTGCTAGTGAGGATATACATGATGTACCACTCCCTGCCATTACTTGTTTAGTTTAGATATATTATAATATATGTACATGCTCATCTTTTTTGTAGAATATAGGTACCAGACATCAACTTCCTTGAATTGCTAGGATAAGTGTGTCTTTTCAAAATAACTCAATGGTAAGTATGGGGAGATAATGTTCAGGTCCAATCTCAACCATAGCCTAAATACTTGTCTTGCAAGGAGGACTTGTAACTAACTTTTCACCCTTTTTAAAACTATGATGAACCCTTTTTGGAGGTCATTCGTTTATGTGTGACTTTTTCTTATCTTGTGAGGTACAATCCTCATGTGGTAAAAAAATATAGATACATAGTATTATGTCCATATATCAACCATAGACATGAGTCAGGCATTAGCCAAATATAAAAACATTAAATCTTATATTTAGAAGCATGATAATATATGGATGACTTTTGTGGATAATATAAACAGTCAAAAGCACTGACTACATGTACTTAGTGATGAGCAGTAATAATTACCACATCACATATATACACCTAATACTCATAAAGATAGGGATCCAAAAGGTGAACAACCATTTAAAATTAAGCGATACACACCTTGTTTCATCATTTAGCAGAAAAGATACCCATACATAGTGAGTTGCTCATATGTATACCTCTAAGTACTGGTACAAATTGCCACATGTATGTTGCTGCAGGCTTTCCTTCTTTTGGTCCTTGTGTGGTCTCTTCATTATCTACGTCGTGTACACACATGAAGGTATTTAGACCAAAGATTGCAAACCTATATTAATTATTGTTAGGTCTACTCCTCAATTCCTTTTCTATTTTATTCTTTTTTTTCTTTTGATGATTGGTTATAAGTATTTTGCATTAATTGTAATTGAGATGGAGAGACATATCTACTCCTTGAGAAGGTCATGTCTCTTCATGATAGGATTCATTAATATGTGACTAATTTAATTAATATCCATCATAGTCTTTTGGATAATGATAGTTGCATTCTCTTACTAATGACAATCTCCTAGTCAATAGCCAATTCATCAAGATCATTTGATTCTTCATATTGGTTATTTTCTTAAGTCTAGTACTGTGCAATATCATCCTCACCTGTGTGCTGATAATTTTGTCTAGCTTGATCTAGTCAATTCTTCTATTGCAATGTTGGATATCATCTATGCTATTTTGAACAAGGCAGACATAAACTCTTCACATTGTGGGTATTTTATTCTTCCAGACTACGGGATGTACTAAACTGAATCATACAGAAAGAATAAATTCTCTATTTGATTTGATGTCTTGTCAATATTATTCATACATTGAAATAATATGTTTTTTGACGTCCATCTTAGTTGTTGTCTTCCTTTTAAATTCTTTTAATTTCTTTGTTCTTTCCTCCACGTTACTTGAAATTTGATATACCTCTATCATTTGTAGTGTGTGAATCAAAAGGATGATTATACCAATATATATGATATTATATATAGAGACATGTCTTTTCATAATATAATAATAATATTATATTGATTATATGATTATATTAATGAAAATATTATAACATATCATATATTATATTAATAATATCATTATTCTTAATACTATTACGTAGTATATTTTCTATATATATTATTTATAATAATATTTAATTCTTAATTATATTATAATATTATCCTTGAATATGTCCATTTCATAATATAACTCATGTAGGTAAATTATAAAATTATTATTAGTACATTTGATATCATTTAGAATCAAAATATTTATTCATTATTTAATTTATTTAACTCATTAATATTATAATTATAATATAATATTTTACATTATAATTATGCTATATTCTTATATATTGTTTTATTTTTATATTGTCAAATATATCACTATTATATAATAGATTATAATATATTTTACTTTAATATTTCTATTCTTAATTATTATCATTATATAATATGTTATTTGAATATTCATATATCCTTTTAAATTGGACTCATGACAAGTCTGCTCTTCCTCAAATTGCTTGCCCTCAAGCAATTCCTGATTTCCACTCAACTTATAATCTTAAAAATCAATGGCCTATTCCTTGACCATTTTACCTTAGATTATTAAAATAATTATTATGTGTGATGTCCCCATTTTATCATATTAGAGCATAATCTTGCCATCCTATGAATAAAGAGTAATGAAAAATCACTACATCGTTACTAGAAAAATAAACTAATATTGTCTAATATTGTATAAATTGGAACCAAACTCTTTGAGCCAATTGGATTCAAACTCGGTTCCTCTTATGCCTAGTGGTTTTAAACCTGCACCTTATTCTCATTTGGTTTGTTGGAAAAGAAAAGTTTTCTTGATTGGTTTGGAATACAATAATAAAGAAACTCGATCTGTTCTGGTCTATTACTTTTGCATTACTTGTTGGCATGTGAGTGAAGAAATGCCAATGGTTCCACCAAATTCAAAATTTTCATGTTGTGCATATGCTGAGGGAAGTATTTAAGTTGCTGGAGGATGTTCAAAGAGAAAAATGGGAGCAATTTAGAAGATACGCGAAGACAAATAGGAGCTTCTTCTTTCGATGCCAATACCTGATTATGTGAAGTATAAATGATATCCTATCATTACCATAGAACGAATCAATAGTGCCACTATGGGAAAAAAAAGGATGGCCATTGAATAAGGAAAAGATATTTGAAAATCAAGCATTATGCCACATGGGCTTCCACTTGCCAGAAATTGAGCAGCATTAGTAGTAACATCAGTCAAATGAGAAGTAATAGAGACTTACATTAAAATTCTATGGGAACCACAAGTATCCATAGACCTCTAAAAGAGGTGATGCAAATAAAAGAATGATGAATAGTTGACTGAACAAATGGATAAGCATGAGTACCTTCTCACAGTTGAAGAAGAGTTTGACTAGATGTTTCGCTTCGCTCACGCTAGAATATCACAGCCAATTAATTTCCTATAGCAGCCCATCACTAGTGATATACATTATGAAGGGATCATTCTTATTTCCCAAATCAAGGAGCATTGTTTGATTAATTTTTTTGATATTTTCCCTTAAATAGAGAGTTCGGATGACTAGAAATCTTTGAGGGGACTTGCTTTGATAGAAGCCCAAAGATCATTTGAAGAATGTAGCACAGGAGACTTAGTATCATAAATCAACAGAAGTAACATTAAATTTTATCCACGAGATTTATTATTGTGATTAGTACTGAAGTTCTGAGATGTTCGTAAAACTGAGGCTTTAACATTTCTCTTCCAGAACATGATTTGTTAAATAAGTGCTTAGTATGGAAGAGAGGAAGACAATGTTGCTTGGAAGATTGAAGGAGAAAGCCATTTGTCAAAGGAACCCCCTATTTAGTGGCATCACTTGTGCATTCCTCAATTCAATGGTCCCATCCAAAGATAAATGGTGGAAGAACCAATGGGGTGCTGATGTATCATGGAATAAAGATGATATGAGAAAATACACGAAAAGGTCTATAAACAAAATAAGTTGGTAGAGATGTATGAAGGGCAACATTATGATAGATCAAAATTGATATAAGGAGTGTTTCAATATTATTTGACAACTCAATAAAAAACAATGATTTTCTTTAGAAAGGATAATGCGGCAATAAGGGTGATAGAGATCCAAATAAGAGAAAACATCCATGAACCCCTCGTAAATAATAGTGAAACTCATTCAACTAACAGGGAAGGTATGTTCATGATCTAGTGAGGTAAGTATATATATATAATTTATTTTCTCTAGAAATATGATATATTATGCGTTAATATATTAATTTCATTAAATTTGAATCATATTTTTATTTTGGATGTACAATAATTTATGGACAATGTTATTAATGATTAGAACAACAAAGTTAGTAAATTATACATCATGATTATAGACAATTATATGTTTACAAGTATAATATATTTTTGTGACGTATGTTTTGTCTAAATTGAAAGACAAAGTTATAAGTAAATTGGATAAAAGTTCCTTCTGGCTCTCAAAATGAGACATTCAAAATCTTTTTGTGTAAAATCATGATGGATAGGGAGTGTGCATAGGGGGAGGAGTAAATCATTCACATTGTGGCAAATGATTCTCAATATGGATTAAAAATCTAAGGGAGCCCCAAGCTGAGCGTGTCCAAACTCAAAGCCATAGTAAATCTTCCATCCACTATGTAATGTTACACCCTATTATAGTACTAGCTATTGAAAATATGTATTTCTAATCTAACTTTTGATTCTAAGATAGGGGAAAGGAGCATGACATTCACGATCAAGGTGGTAAAACATTTCCTTACTTTTTCTTATTTCATTTGCAAGAAAGGTTTTAACATATATATTATGTGTCTACATCATGTCTACATGCATCAATGTGTTTGCTTCGTGTCTTCTTTGTGTCTTCCTACATTCATGTGTCTACATTATGTTTGCATTGGGTCTTCATGCATTAATATGTCTACTTTGTGTCTTCATCCATACATTCTTTCATTGGTTACTAATATGTGAACTTTGCAAGTGTTTAACACATATGCAGGAAAGAGGATGAATCTAGACTGAGTATTACATCAATTGCTTGAGGAAAAGCAAATTCAAGAAGGGAGGACTGTGATGTCCCCATTTTAGCATATAATTTAAATAATAAATAAATATTTTATATAAATTAATATTAATAATAATATTAAAATAATAATGTTTTATAAATAATATTAATAATGATATTAAAATAACAAATATTTTATAAAGTAATATTACATTATAATCATATAATAATATCATACGTATCGTATAATAATAATAATAATAATAATAATAATAATAATAATCTAATTATGATTAAGATATGTAGCAATGTACTATATTAATAAAGTATTGTAATTTAATAATATAGTTGATATATTATTAAATTAATGTATAAATATTGAAATAATATATTTTGTGATATTAATATAAATAAATAATATAATATAATTATATTATTATTAATATAATATAACTATTATATTGAATAGACACAACTCTTGGAATTGAAAAATATATATATTGAATGCAAATCTTGGTAAGAGAGCATCATGAAGAAATATTGGAGAAAGACATCAAAATAAAATTTTAAAAATGGAGAAAATAAGGGAATGACCCAAAGGGGTCAGTACATTATGCTAACAAAATTATGAAATATAAATATATTCAATGTATAAACATTAATGCATGAAGACACAAAGTATACATTGATGCAGGAAGACACAAAGCAAGCATGAAGTAGACACAAGAATGCATGGAAACGCAAGGCATACACGATGAAGATAGATGATACATGAAGGCACAAAGCATACACGATGCAGACACATCATATATTCTTTGTTGATTCTCTATAATTTAATTTTCACAATGAAGTAGAGTAAAGGAAATGATTTATAAAATATACTTCCCCAATATGCTTTTTGATCATGGATCCTGAAAACACAAATAATTATTAGCATATAATAGCTCCAAAGAAAATATGAGTTTTGTGCTGATTCCTTTTCTCATTTACATAATCCTTTGGAAGGAATCTTTCTCTCTCCTCATTACGATAATCATAAGATGGTAGATTTACAGTGTAGAGGGCTCATGAAACAGGCTACAAGCAATTCCCTAGACGATATCCATCATGTGCCCAAATTTACTCTGCCTCTCCCTCCACCAACTCCCTACCTTAGGATATCATAGTGTTGATGAGAAGATGAGCGTTAAATTTAATTTACTTAGTTCATTTGGAAGATTTCTTCTTTAGTACATAGACAACTTTCTTTCTCCTTATTACGATAATCTTGAGATGGTAGATTTGTGGTGCAGAGGTGCGTGAAACAAGCTACAAGTGGTTCCTTGGAGGATATCCGTCAGGTGCTTAAATTTACTCTGCCTCTCCCTCCACCAACTCCCTATCTTAAGAGACCATAATGTGGATGAGAAAATGAGTGTTAATCTAATGAATAGGAATCTTTCTCTCTCCTTATTACAATCATCTTGAGATGGTAGATTGATGGTGCAGAGGGCACGTGAAAAAAGCTACAAGCAGTTCCCTAGAGGATATCTGTCGAGTGCTCAAATTTACTCCGCCTCTCCCTCCACCAACTCCCTATCTAAAGAGATCATTTAATGTCGACAAAAAATAGACCCCTATGTACTATCTAATCTCATGGCTTTCCCTTCTATCATAATTGGTTAAATTCTTTCTTTATTGGAATATGCATTGCTCTATGGACATGTATTTGCTCTTTTGTAATGTTAGGTGTAAAACCAATAGTCACTAAACTATGATAGGTCACTGCACCTCATTTCATATATTTCCATGGTGTTTAATACTTCACTTGAGTGGTGGAACAACATTTGTCATGGATCATGCCACACCTTTTTTGTTTCTCAAAACTATTTGATTTTCCCTTGTTTAGCAGTCTGTTTGTATTATTCTCTTTTCCATTGTCTATTGTTATTAGAATACTAGGATGGTCTTTTTTATGTAAAATCAACTGCACACTCTATCCAAGTACTTTTTTAAATCTTAGTGGTACCTAGTTTATAGTATTGTACTCCATACAATCTATAAAAGTTTTCATGGTGGTGGCACTACCATCATCTTTCTATAACATAACATATAATCATTATATTTAATTTCTCTCTATTTTATTCCATTTTTTTTCTTTCATGACTTCTTAAAGTGTTGGATGACATGTTTGAGTGTTTTTTGATATACGTGGATTTCCCATGAATTCTTCCTTTCCTCATGGCACTATCTCTTAGATTTATGTATCTCACATATGTACAAAGAAAGGTGCCCATGTAATATGTTAGATACCTTCAAATCCCCATGCTCAATATTTGAATTGTATGAGATTAATGTGCGACCTTGGCATGATTAGGGTATCAACCATTAACATAGCCTTACTTATATTATGAATCTCAATGTGCATTCAATACTTTATTCATAGTCAATACCACAGGTAGTTTCGCCACCCACTGACATAGAAATAAAATGTTTCTTTCCTTACTAAAGCTTATGTGTCATTGAGATCTATTTTTATCCGAAGCTCAAAACAACCATTTTCACACTCAAAATGAATTGTAGACCTTCATAAACATATGTTTGAACTGAGACCTCAACATTGTTTGCAATATTTTTAATTAGAATAGACAGATCTCATTGCCCCAAGCTGTTCACTCTAAGAGCGGTTTTTTCATATTTTCCATAGATATATTTCAGAGAATAGTTTGGCCTTTTCACATCTGTTTCTACTAATACTATTAGAGCCTCCTGAGAGACTAAAATGATGCAATACTCGAGACAATGTAACTCACCAAAAATCAGTTCAAAAACCTATTGATCTCATTGATAACTTTTCTTATGCTGAGGCAAATCAATATATATTTTAGTTGGTAATCATCCTCTTTATTGGGTGTGTCATTAGATTCTCCTTATACTATATCTATTTCTGATAATCATCACAAATTGTTTACAATTAGAAGTGAACTCCAATATATCTGAACTTCACACAACAACATCAAACAATAAAAATTGATATCAAGGGAACATCCTATCTTGATGAGGATCATATGAAGATGTGCAGCCTTCTCACCTTCTTTCAGTAACAATTAGGTTTTTTTTTTACAAGAATGTTTGCATACTACTAAGCTTGATGCCCATTTGGTTTATCTCTTACATTTGTGGGATAATTTTTAGGTTATTGATAGGTATGCTAGTTTATATTTAACATATTATGTCATTCGATGATAATCTCTTATCGTTTCCCATTTTTATCCTAAAATATTAATCTACAAATTATATGGAATGCATGATGGTTGCTCAATATTCATGGAGAGAATGTTTGGGTTTTGGCTTACTATCGCAAATGCTACTAGAGTGCCTTTAACTTCTCAAAGAAAATATAGATCTATGTTGGTGTGACTGATCACTTTCTCTCTCTTTTTACTCGATCGCAATCTGTAACTAATCATTTCTTCCACTGAGAAGCCCAAACTCTAATTATGATCCACATTTTGGATAATAAATAGAAAATTAAATTTACTTTGTTTTAGGAAAGCACAATTCAAGAAAGAACATTCGAGCATGAATATGGTGGGAAATATGCTTCTATTTCATATCATTCAAAAGCTGGAGTAGCTTATGTGCGTGAAGAATATTCAACTAATTTTTATTTTTCAAGGGAATTCGTGACCTTTACAGAGTTGTATTCTGATGAATTATAAAACATGCATGAACAAAATCATTATCTTGTCAATTTTACTATTGATGACAACCTTAATGTAAGGGATTTCATTTCTGTTTTAAGTTACATTGCTTTCTTGATACAACATATTGTCTGTACTTTTTTTTGGTTGTCTTAATCACTTCTGAATCTTTTTAATTATGTTCTATCCTATTTCTTCCAAATGCATTTGCAATAGAGTTTTAAAGATTTTTTCTGGTCATTTCATTTCGTAGTGAGAAAATGCTTTACCATAGGGTCCCTGATGGATGTGAAGAAATAGTGTAGGTTTAACTTGGTAAAATATAGGAATAAACAACGCTTTAGTCTATTGCAATATTAGGACCAACTCTTCCAGGCACCACTTGGACTTAAGTACTCTATATATACAGAAAATGGGTATAAATTATGAGTAAGTGTAATGTTTACACAGAATGATAGGAAAGTTACTCTGTCCTTCTGAGGATGATTCTTTTTCTTAGAATTCCAAAATGTCTTCACAATTTATGGGCTAGTAGAATGCTATGCTCTGATACCACTTGTAATGAACCCTTTTTGTAGGTCATTCATTTATGTGTGACTTTTTCTTATCTTGTGAGGTACAATCCTGACATAGTAAAAAGATATAGATCCAAATTATTATGTCCATATATCAACCATAGACATGAGTCAGGCATTAGCCAAGTATAAACACATTGAATCTTATCTTCAAAAGTATGATAATATACGGATGTCTTTTGCGGATAATATAAACAGTCACAAGCATTGACTACATGCACTTAGTGATGAGCAGTAATAATTACCACATCACGTATATACATCTGATACTCATAAAGATAGGGATCCAAAAGGTGAGCAGCCATTTAAAATTAAGCGACACACGCCTTGTTTCATCATTTAGTAGAAAAGATACCCATACATAGTGAGTTGCTCATATTTATATCTTTAAGTACTGGTACAAATTGCCACCTGTATTTTGCTGCAAGCTTTCATTCTTTTGGTCCTTTTGTGGTCTCTTCATTATCTATGTCATGTACACACATGAAGGTATTCAGACTAGAGATTGCAGACCTATATTAATTATTGTTACTGGTCTACTCCTCAATTCCTTTTCTATTTTTTCTTTTTTTCCTTTTGATGATTGGTTATAAATATTTTGCATTGATTGTACGTGAGATGGAGAGACATATCTGCTCCTCAAGAAGGTCATGTCTCTTCATGATAGGATTCGCTAATATCTGACTAATCTGATTAATATCCATCATAGTCTTTTGGATAATGATAGTTGCATTCTCTTACTAATGACAATCTCCTAGTCAATAACCAATTCATCAAGATTATTTGATTCTTCATATTGGTTATTTTGTTGAGTCTAGTACTGCGCAATATCATCCTCACCCGTGTGTTGATAATTTTGTCTAGTTTGATCTGGTCAATTCTTCCATTGCAAATTTGAATATCATCTATGCAATTTTGAACAGGGCAGACAGAAACTCTTCACATCGTGGGTATTTTATTCTTCCAGACTATGGGATGTATTAACCTAAATCATACAGAGAGAATGAATTCTCTATTTGATTCGATGTCTTGTTAATATTATACATACATTGGAATAATATATTTTTTGATGTCCATCTTAGTTGTTGTCTTCCTTCTAAATTCTTTTAATTTCTTTGTTCTTTCCTCCATGTTTCTTGGAATTTGAGATACCTCTATCATTTGTAGTGTGTGAATCAAAAAGATGATTATACCAATATATATGATATTATATATAGAGACATGTCTTTTCATAATATAATAATAATATTATATTGATTATGTGATTATATTAATGAAAATATTATAACATATCATATATTATATTAATAATATCATTATTCTTAATACTATTACGTAGTATATTTTCTATATATATTATTTATAATAATATTTAATTCTTAATTATATTATAATATTATCCTTGAATATGTCCATTTCATAATATAACTCATGTAGGTAAATTATAAAATTATTATTAGTACATTTGATATCATTTAGAATCAAAATATTTATTTGTTATTTAATTTATTTAACTCATTAATATTATAATTATAATATAATATTTTACATTACAATTATACTATAATCTTATTTATTGTTTTATTTTTATATTGTCAAATATATCACTATTATATAATAGATTATAATATATTTTACTTTAATATTACTATTCTTAATTATTATCATTATATAATATGTTATTTGAATATTCATATATCCTTTTAATTTGGGCTCATGAAAAAAACCCATGAGTTTATCTTTGTATTTGTTGTTTGATTTTGAAATTTGGTATGTTTTGGTAATGTTGCTTTTACGTGCATTTCGATATGTGATTCATTTAGTAATTGATTTAATTATAATATTTAGGTTAATCATATAAATAAGTATTATTTGATTAAAAAGAGAATATTAAAGCATGAGAAGATTTAGTAATTAAAAAATAATTAAATATGTGCTTTAATTTAAAAGTCAAAATTTAGAAAGTTGGTTAAAGAGAAATTAAAATATGATGATATTTAATTAATTATAAATTAATTAAATATATACTTCAGTTTAAAAGATTTTATTTTAAAGTTTAATTTAAGAAGTTGGACAGAAAGAAAATTAAAATACTAAAATATTAAAGATTTAATATTTTTTTATTATAATTATTTATTTAACAATAATTAAATTATAGTTGCATTTAAACAATGAGATTTGATTATTATTAATTGAAATAATAAAGTATTTTTTAATTAATTCTTGTACTAATTAATAAACTAGAGGAAAATAAAATATAAAAGAAAGAAATTTAAAGATAAAATTAAAGTTCTAATTGTTGCATAGTTATATTTATTTAATTTAATGATAATTATTTAGTAATTTTATTTTAATAGTAAACTCTAAATAATGTTATTAATTAAATTAATAAATATAATATTAAAAACGCTTCAAAAATTTCCACTGGTAGTTTGTTTTTCTATAATATTTACCAAACTCTTTTATGCCTATTTCATGGGCGTGTTACTTTCAAGGATATTGTTTCATAATTTTGACTAGAGATATACCAATGATGACTACTTAGTTGATTATATATTTCACATGTTGATTTATTATTATGATTACTAGCGTATTAATGATGATTTAATGGTTCTTAGTTAGTAAATATGATTATTTTCTAGATGATATCAAATGATGAGTATTTTATATCCACAATGATGAGTTTTCCATATTTGAATATATGATTATTTGTACTCAAGACTTAATATAGTACTTACCCCATACATGCATGTATATGGTGTGCATGTTTGTTTTACTTTTCTATCTCACATGTTTGATGTGGTTAAGGGAGGGATTCATAGTCACCTACTAGTCAGGATATACACGATGTACCACTCCCTTCCATTGCTTGTTTAGTTTAGATATATTAATATACATGTACATACTCATCTTTCATGCAGAATGTAGGTATTAGACATCGACTTCCTTGAATTGCCAAGATGAGTGTGCATTTTCATGATAACTCAATGGTAAGAATGGGGAGATAATGTTTAGTTCCAATCCCAACCATAGCCTAAATACTTGTCTTCCAAGGAGGACTTGTAACTAACTTTTCACCCTTTTTGTAATGGATACCCAGGAATGCCCAAAAGCTGAAACAAGGCTAAAATTATATTAAAGCTGAGAATGCTGCAATCAATTACAAAGAGATGTATTCCAAAGGCCAAACCCTAACGGAATGACATCTAGAATGTTACAAAAAAGAATGAATGTCCTCTATTGCCAAAAAAAGGAGTGTGATTCACACATCCAAGCTCTTATCAAATGCAAGTCATAATCATCCGACACAATAATCTGATGATCAGCAATGAGACTTTCAGCCCTATTTATCCTTTTCTTCATCCTTCTGAAAGGAACTAAAAAATTAATTAATTGCAAGGGCTAGAAGTGTAATGTCCCCTTTCTAGCATTCATAGCATGATGTTGTCATTAGCCTATTTTCCCACAGTCTCGTAGGCTAACTAGGACATTAAAGGGGCTTAGAGGCCATTTGGCCTAGACAGTTTTAGTTGTAGGTCTTTCTGAGGGGTTCTGGGGCAACTCTGAGCATACTTACTATTTATAGTAAGTCATCTTGGACATGGCCGGACATTCAGTCACAGTGGTATGTTGATGGTAATTGTTTAAAATCGATAGGAAAACTTATTTATCATTGATAAGATTTGTTATGCATTGATAAAGCCATTTTATAAAATAAAATTTAAATATTTAACTTTATTAATGCATAGACTATAGTTTGTGGGAAATATTTAAATTAAAAGAGTTCCCTTTATTTTTATAACACATTGGAGACATAAGGTACATAAAGGGAGTTATGTTTTATCCCACATTGAGAAAAAAAAGGATTGAGCTCTTGTGAGAACACTATAAAAGAAATGGAAGAGCTTTTTTTTGTATGCTTGGATGAAGATTAATGTTATGTTGTTGGATATCTGATTATCGGGCTTGGAGGACAGAATCCCTCTTTGCTAGCATTCTCTTCATTGTTGGAAGACACAGCCAGGAGGATCAAGGGTGTTTTCACTTTAGGAAACACACTGGATTTCATTTGGGGCGTTCGCATAAAGAAATTTACAAGGGTTTGAAATGCAGATTTGAAGTTAGTTATTGCTATAGTGCCGCATGAATAGTATTTTGCTACAGTCGGCATGAATAGTATTTTGCTACAGTACGGCGTGAACAGTGTTGGTATCAAGTTTACTTGTTTTTCTGGCTGATTAGAAGTTTGGAGGGCTGCCGACTACATCTGCAAAATACTACGGCAATTAATTCTAGGTTTCTTCTGTCAAATTTTGATACTTTGCATAATAATTGTTGAATACAAGTCTGAATAGTTGTTGCAGCCTTTAAGGCAGCTGTAAATGCACATCTACGTTTAAAAATCACCCTTTATCAGCAGATTGAAAGAGTTTCCAGATTTTTCATATACTGTTGAATGTGTGCCAAGTGTTTGTGAAAATGTTATGATGTGTACTATGCATTTTAATGTCACTTCATAGTTGTTCGTAAATCTACTCATTGGAAAGCAATTTATTGAGGAAATCAGCTTTATGAGTTTGTATGCAAAGTGTTTGACAATATTCCTTAAGTTAAATTTCTACAAGTCAAAGTTCAACTTAGGGGAGGATACTACAAGAAGCTTCCTCCTTCCAATAATTAATGCACACCCTAAAAATTCCTCCCTAGCAATAATTAATTAAATCACAAGAGGCTTCCATCCTTCCAATAATTAATACATACCGTAGAATCTATTCCTTTAATAATTAATACAAAGTCTTCTTTTAATTTTTGATTGAATGACTTTAATTTTTCTTATCCTCCACTTAGATTTTGGAAAACGTGAGAGCTGAAAGATGGGATCATTACAAATCTGCCCTCCTTGAAATTGCTTGTCCTCAAGAAATTAAGTAACATAATGGACTCCAAGCTCCACCTAGATCCCAATATGTGATATCCATATGGAAGTTAAACCAACTGTAAACCCACATCATCAGGACCAACCCCTGTAGCCTAGCATTCAAAACTTGTGCCGATGAAGTCAAAATGTCACCATAAGGCAATTCCATAGAAGATCTATGAAATGTCTTCTTCCTTGTATCCATCCACAGAATATATATTGGACTGGAATGCATATTATCACCATCATGCATTGAAAAAGATGTAGCTGCAGGTGAACCATATGTACTCATGCTAACTGTATCAACAATAGGTGTTGCTGCATCAAAATATATGGACATATTAACTGCTGCAGCAGAAAATTGAACCAAATTTGTAGTGAATGAAAACTCATAATTATCAACATTTGTGGCTTCATTAGAAAATACATCAACCACTACATTTATACCATTAAACTCCTCATTAGATGGTTCAACTGACATAGAAGTGGCTGCTGATATGATAGTATCCTCATGTTCTCCTAATCCCACTATTACTATAGCACCATCTCCAGACAAAGCTTCATATGTGGTCTACTGACTTTGCATGCATGTCTCTATTGACTCTACTGAAATGCCCACATCACCAACATTAGAGTTGGGTGGCTCTATACTTGTCTCGATCCCACTTGAGGAATCAACTACCTTCTACTCTGGAGCAACATACAAATCGTCAAAGTTGATGCCCATCTTTCTAGCCATAAGTTGCAACATCATATCCATTAGCCTATTCTGCTCCTTTTGCATCATATCCATTCGCCTATTTTTCTCTTGTTGCATTTGTTGCCCCTCCTCTAATGTACCCAATAATCTGAATATTACATTTTCTTGATCTGGACTAATGGATACCTAGGAATGCCCAAAAGCTGAACCAAGGCTAAAATTATATTAAAGATGAGAATGCTGCAATCAATTACAAAGAGATGTATTCCAAAGGCCAAACCCTAACAGAATGACTTCTAGAATGTTACAAAAGAGAATGAACATCCCTTATTGCCAAAAAAAGGAGTGTGATTCACACATCCAAGATCTTATCAAATGCAAGTCATAATCATCTGACACAATAATCTGATGATCAATAATGAGACTTTCAACCCTATTTATCATTTTCTTCATCCTTCTAGAAGGAACTAAAACATTAATTAATTGTAATAGCTAGAAGCTTCCTCCTTCCAATAATTAATGCATACCCTTGAAATTCCTCCCTGGCAATAATTAATTAAATCACAAGAGGCTTTCGTCCTTCCAATAATTAATACATACCCTAGAAGCTATTCCTTTAATAATTAATACAAAGTCACCTTTTAATTTTTAATTGAACAACTTAAATTTTTCTTATCCTCCACTTAGACTTTGGAGAATGTGAGAGCTAAAGACGAGATCATTACACTTTTTAAAACCTATGAGTTTATCTTTGTATGTGTTGTTTGATTTTGAGTTTTGGTTTGCTTTGGTAATATTGCTTTTATGTGGATTTCACTATGTGATTTATTTAGTAAATGATTGAATTATAATATTTAGGTTAATCATATAATTAAATATTATTTTATTAAAAAGAAAATATTAAAGCATGAGAATATTTAATTTTAAAAATAATTAAATATGTGCTTTAATTTAAAATTCAAAATTTAGAAAGTTGGTTAAAGAGAAATTAGAATATGATGATATTTAATTAATTATAAATTAATTAAATATTTACTTTAGTTTAAAAGATTTTATTTTAAAGTTTAATTTTAGAAGTTGGACATAAAGAAAATATAAATATTAAAATATTAAAGATTTAATATTATTTTATTGTAATTATTTATTTAAATAAATTAGAGTTGCATTTAAACAACGAGCTTTGATTATTATTATTAATTTAAATAATAAACTATGCTTTAATTAGTGCTTGTACTAATTAACAAATTGGAGGAAAATAAAATTTAAAGAGAAAGTTATAGTTTTAGTTGTGGCATAGTTATATTTATTTAATTTAATGATAATTATTTAAGATTTTTATTTTAATAATAAACTCTAAATAAGGTTATTAATTAAATTAATAAATATATTATTAAAAATGTTTCAAAAATTAATTAAAGAGAGAAAGCTAATTATTTAAATTAAGATATTTTGTAATTAAATATTTAAAAAAGGTTGTGCATGAAAAGGTAAAAGGTAATAAAGTAATAAAGAATAATTGATCAGTGAGTTCCCTCTTGTGATTGTACAATCAAAGCCCCAATTTAAGGGAGAACTCTTTATCAAAGGTCTAGAGCTCATTTTATAATTACACAGGTTTTAGGAATAAAAAAAAATGTTAAAAGTTTGAGAGGGTTTGGATTCCCATACATTCACAGATTGTCTTAGATTTTAGCTGTGGTTTTGAGGCAGGGTTTGGAAACCCATTGTAGAATTTTATTGAAAGATCTATCTATTTTGTGTCTCCTTGGGTGTTTGCATATTTCTTATTAATTTACTGTATTGATTGTTGAATAAAGAATTATTTTGTAGATTTTGAAAAAGAAAAACTTATTAATCAAGAAAACTTGACCGGGGAAAGTTATAGAAAATTATTGTGATTGTATTCTTATAAACCCCTTTCTAATGTAATGAAAATTTTGATTATTGAAAATTGGAAAAAAAAAAAAAAATTGAATAGGTGGGGTTTCAATTTTAAATTTTTCATTAGAGAACTATGAGATTATCATGAATTTTCTATATATAGATAGATATTATTCTTATATCTAAAATAATTTAATTGCAAAATTTATTAGAAAAATAAAAAAGATAATTGAGAGGAAAACATGTTGTAACTAAACCTATGCGTGCATGTAAAAAAAAATGCTGAAAATAGAAACTAAGTATAGTATAGTTACATGCATATGAAAACAAATATGCTAAAAAAATAAAGATGAGTATAGTATGGTTACATGCATGTGAAAAAAAAATGCTAAAAATAGAAAGGTAAGTATGTATGTTATGGTTGTAGGTATGTAAAATAAACATGCTAAAAATAGAAAACTTGGTTGCAAGTATGTAAAACAAACATTCTAAAAATAGAAAACTATGTATAGTATGTTTGCATGATTTGAGAGATCAAAAACATGCAAAAATACTAATTGCATGTTTATTTTTGTTTTATAAAAATATAATATAATTTTTAGATTTATTTATTTCAAAATAATAATTATTATTATTAATTGGTTTCAAAAATTGAATTAATACTACTCATTTAGTTATAAAGTGAATATTAGTATTAGTGCTTATTTAAGTCTAATTAAACTCTTAGTTGCATATAAATGATTTTATAATTATTAATGCAAGAGGGATGATAATAAATAAATATTTAGAATTATATTATATTATAAGAGAAGTTGTGACAGAGCTCACTTTGTAATCATTTAGTTAATAATTATTTTACTTTATGAGAGAAATTATAAGTAATTAAATTAAATTTATAATTTTATTTATAGGTGCATTATGAATTAAAGGAAAAGTAAATATTAATATTAGACTTAAATAGAAGTTATATTAATATTTTAGAAGTTGAAATTAATATCAATATTTAAATATAAGCATGTACATTTATTTTATTAATTAATTAATTTATGATTTAAGATTATTTAAATTAATAAT
This sequence comes from Cupressus sempervirens, assembly GCA_028749045.1. NCBI lineage: Eukaryota > Viridiplantae > Streptophyta > Pinopsida > Cupressales > Cupressaceae > Cupressus > Cupressus sempervirens. The sequence continues at coordinate 124,030,182 of CM053788.1, forward strand.
ACAATAATATTGTATGGTTTTTTATATGCACAAATAAGTATATTAACATAATAATTTATATTAACATGTATATTCTTCCTTTATTTCTAAACACATCCTTATGACCCTAACTAAACAAGAGAAATTGGTGGAATTAAATCATGTGGTTGAAAACTATGTGTTTCCTACTATTCTATTTATAGTAATGTGATATTTATTGTCTTGTTAGTTTTTACTTGTGGATTGTTTAGTTGGCCAAGTTAGGATGTGCACTAGAGGAATTTTTGAGATTTCTTTTATGATTATGCAACTAGATGTTATGATGAAATTTATGATTTGAATTGAGATTTATGTTTTATGAGCTTTTTGTTATTGAGCATTTATGAGAACTTGGGTTTTGAGAATTAATATTATTTTTGGGTTTCCTGTTAAGGAACCGAATTCGATCAATATTATATTTTTGTGTTATGGGACACTTGTGGTTTGTGATTTTTGGGAAAGTAGTCTAGGTGCATGTCTATGAGAGTGGCTTGCATTGGGGGTCGAGGCCCAAATTGGCTGCCAGGGTAACTAATTGTAAGTTGTGTAACAATAGATAAAATAGTAATTAAAATATCTTACCTAGCCCTTTTCCTTGAGATACATTAAACAGATAAGTTAGATATTTTTCCTCATCCATACCTTGAGTGCTTGTATAAACTAAGGATAAAATGAAGATGATACCTTGAGAGGTATGACTAGTTACCTCATCTTCATGAGAGGGTATCCTAGTTCCACATAGAGTCACTAGGGGCCCAGGTCCTAAGAGACTACCAAGGTAATATCAGAGTTGGCTCATATGATGACACTTCATAGTATGTAGCCCGAGTCTCTATTTTTTTTAATATTTACCTCTAGTGGTGTACTTGTTGGATATTAATTTTAACAACATATTTATTATGAGTTGTTACTCATTGATTGGATATCATTTATTGTTGATAGTTGAATTTTATTAATAAATAATCAATTTTTCATTAGTGGTGTTTTTTATGTTGGAGTTAGTGATTGGTAGTTTACTTTTATTGATGATAGTTGTTATCTATTGGTCATTTTGCTTGTGATACTTGACATTGATTTTAAGGTGGTTGTATATTTTTGGTCTTGGTATTTATATGTTGACATGGTATGAGATGTTAGTATTGAAATGAGTGTCCTTTCAATTTTGATTATCTTTTCTTCTTGAGCAATTTGTGTTACCCTTGAGGTAGATCTAGTTATAAGGATCCCTTGCCTAGGATTCTTTTATGATTTGATTATCTATGTGTGCATAATATATTATCTCTCTTGCATAGTGGAAGTGGGAGATTGATTAGGTGACCATGTGGTTGAGAGGTAGTGTATTCTTACCATTTGGGTCCCCCCAGATTGATAGATGTTAGATGCTCCGTAATACAATGGTGCCATTATCATTCTTCCTCTTATCTTGAAGACTTTTATTCATTTGATATATCTATGTATCATGTGTTTTGAGATCCTATGGAATATTGTATTGTATATTAATGTACTTGTATCTATTTTCACATACCTTGTGACATGTACAGTTGATGTTATTCATTAGATGTGCTTTCATATTATTAGTTGTACTTATGCATTTGCTTATATAATTGTGTTTGTGTTTATTAATTTTAAGATTATGGACATTGTAATTAAGACTTAAACTTATTAATAAATCTTTCTTAAATGTGACTCAATGTGAAGGAACCCTTGAGGAATTGAAACTATATTTTTAATTAATTACTTTTTGCTGACGTGTATGTATGTATTGCTTCTGCATTATTGTTACTTTGATGTTGTTTAAACACTAGTTTTTTACAAAAAATAGGTTAGTAAATTTTGTAACATATTAGGTTTATTTCTTGTGAGTTCCTAAGCAAGGTGTTACATGCAACCAATAATGATTTTGACAATATAGTGCATTTCTTCTTAACAAATGACAATGTTCATAATCATAACATAATAATGCTATATTCATTGAGGAAACTTGTTGCATGTAGTCATGCAATAGTAATGAATATTAATACAATAGAAGAATATTCAAATGATTAATTTCATCTAGAGTTATTGATTATTAAGAATTCAAGCATTACGTTGAACTCACAAACTTAGATACAAGAAAACCTTGTAAATGGAGCATTTATAGTTAGAATATTATCAATAAACTAAGAAATTCTTTACTTGAGCCACCAACATATGTCATGGTTGAATTTGAAAATTGTACTCTAGAGAAATCCTTACAAAATTCTCATAATAATTTATGTCTCAAAAATTTTCTTACCTTAGCATTAAGGCCTGCAATCTTAGCCATAACAGCAACATTGAGTTGTAACTTCCTTCAACCTAAGTTAACCTCACCATCATTCCAACCTTTCAAAAACATGTCCATGATGTCTAGCTTGGCTTTTTTCATTCTCTTCATATATGGAACCAACCCGCCTTCTTCCAATTTCTTCCAAACTTCTTTCTCCTTCCTCCATGTGCCACAATTACTAGGTTCCCTTCTCCTCAACTTCCTTATCACTCTATTAGTTGCAAATCTAAAAAAATAATAGAAGAAAATACAGTAAATAATAGATGCTAAAAGGAAAATTAAGATCGTAACCCAAAAAATGTGTGGTGTGTTTATTAAAATGCTATGATATCTCATTCACTTATTGTACAATAGTAAATTTTAGCTAAGTATGATAGCATTAGTTTGATTGTGATGGCTAGGTATCTGGACATTATGTTGATTGTTTTGCATAGGAGGCTACTGATATACAGATGATTGCTACTAATAAGGTTGTTGTTGACAAAATGTAGTAGGTATGTTGGAATTTTCCCCAACAATATGAACATGTTGGGTCTCAGTGACGCCATCTGTCACTGTGTTTTTGTTTTTATTCCAATACCGTGTTTTTTTATTGCTTGGGCCTTGATCTTGGGTGTTTTCTTTGTAAATTTTGATGAAAACATCCTTAATGGGCCCTTGTTTAAGTCTCATCCCTTTATCCTTAATGTCCTTGTATTTTGTAAATAGTTAATAACCATGTGATGGGAAAGACTAGGATGTGCATTATTTATGAACATTTTGACAAGGTGACATTTTGGGATGGTACATGAGATCCTATTTGTGAGGGTTTTCCAATGTTGTAAGTATTCTACAAGTCTTTCCCCTCCTTTTTTCTCGGTATGAACTAAGTATACTACAAATAACTTGCTCTTGACAAGATGAGCATATTGAGCTACAAAGGCTTTAGAAAGATCAACAAAGGTTTTAATGGTACCCTGGGGTATACATCATAACCAGTCTAGGGCTGGTCCTCCTAATCTTTTTGGAAAAAGTTGCATGAGGAATATATCATTATAGGCCATTTCTTGAAAATGCATATATAATTCCTCGACATGCATTACTGGGTCACTTTTCCCTCTAAATTTATCAAACTTGGGTATCCTAAAATGTTTAGGAAATGGTGTTACTGTGATGGTTTTGTCAAATAGATATGGACAATAATTTTCAAATTTAAAACTTTTGGAATCCATTCCATCTTTGAGGGCCTTGAGAGAATTTTTCATTTCTTCCCATTCAGATTTTATAGGTGGGGTAATGGATGCCCCTAGTCTAGCTACCCTTAGTGTGAGATACATAACAGATGTTGATGGTTGATATGGAAGACTGTGACTTCCATATGGTGTTTGTATAAAAATAAGTTCCACAACTGGTGGGACAGATGCTATGGGTTGTTGGAATGTAGTTTGTGCATATTTTTGCATCTTCTAGGTAGGATTTTGGTGGGGAGGGTAAGTATAAGGTTGTTTCCCTACTAGATAATTTTGTGTAGATACCTAGGTATACTGTTGGCATGATGATTATGGCTAGAAAGATGGTAGCATTGGCAATGGCTAGGCCATGCTTTGGGAATGTATACTTTTCCCAATATATGTTGGTTGTGCTCCTACGTGAGAGAGAAATTGAATATTAATAGGGCCAAGATAATTAAGATGTGGAAAAATTTTCATAGGAAGATATTATATTGGAGGGATGTTTTGACTATTGCCTAAGGGAGACATAGAAAAATAGTTGGTAAGGGGTGGTAGCGAATAGCCTTGCGAAGGAAGGGATGAAAGTGTCTAAGGCAAGGACATGGATGTATCATTGAAGGGGAGGCTAGTGGTAGGCCCTTGTACCATAGCAATACTCCAAGATACTAAAGGAAATGAGGCCAGAGTACTTTGGCTAGTTACAAAGGGATTGATAGTGATGTCGGGTGGGATGGAAGATGAGGTATTTGACCCTAGTGGAGGCATTCTAGTAGTAAATGGACTAGATGTGTTGTGAGATGGAAGGGAAAAAGTATTATTGTTGGGTGCAAAAGGGGGATTTTGTTAAAATGGGAGATGGGTGGTAGGAGTAGATGTAGATGATGTACTTAGGGTTAGTTGAGATGTGGTATGTACTAAACATTGAGTGAGGATGGGATGATTGTTTTGTGGAATGCGAGCAGTCACCTAGATTGAGGGGATATTTGGATCTGCTAGTTTTGTCTAACGTGGTTGGTACCCTTTTTTTGAGTGAAGAGAAATGATCATGAGGGATAGATGACCTTGTAGATGGTGGTTGCCACCCAAATAGAGGGTGTGCAAGATCTAAAATGTTGATAGGTGGTGGGCGTCCAAAGTCAAAGGCACCAACATTATCCCTTAATAAATTTGCCATGATGGTTTCCTTGTTTTGATCTATGATGGCATTTACAATGGAGGCATGGCCAATTTTCTTCATGAAAGCATCAATATCTATGGAAGAACCTGTGTCCTCTAGGATTTGCGGTGGTGGTTCTAGTGGCGTCATGAAAACTATGGGGTATGGCTAAGCCCAAGCTGTGTTACTACTATGACTAGGATCCATGTCCTTCTTTTTCCATGTGTTCTTACCAAAATCTATGGTGGGTGGAATGAAAGGATAATTTCCCTAAGGATGAATGCAAGAGGGATGATGCTAAATGTATATTATACTTTAGGAATCTAAATGATATGGTTCTAAGTGAAAGAGGTTGTTTTTCCTTTAAATATGATCATAAAAATGTGATGTTGAAATGTGTGGCCCAACCTTTTGCTCAAGGTGATGTGGGATACAAGTGACAGCCTATTCTAGATAATTCTTAGTACCAAGGATAACTATGATGGTGAGATGGATGAAGACTTGCTTTAGGGAAACAAAGCTTAATGAAGAGATTCTAAAAATGCTTCTAAGTTGGTGAATAAATGGTGGAAGGTGATAGGTCTTAATGATGCATGCAAAGAATTATTTTCAGACCTAAGGTTGATGTAAAAATGGGAGGAGGTGATCCTATTTTAGATGCTTGTCTAGGGTAGGGGTTTTTTTTCATGGAAGACTAAACCTATGAGCAGATAAGTGCACAAGTGTGTGTGGAAAAGGGAGGACCTAATCAAAGTGAGTAACACTATAATTTTTGATAAGGCTCTTGTTAACACCTTGTTAGAGAGTTAGGTTCTAAATTTTGTAATCCCACTCAGTCTATAATACTACATTTGCATTGTCTTTCTTGATTTGGTCTAGCTTGGTGATCCTTGGGTTGGGGGATTGTTTCTTGTGTTTTACTTTTATTTTCTTGTAAACTAGTATTTGTAAAAGTTTAGCCTTTTTGAACTTAGTCTTGGGTTGGCTTGACATGAGATAAATCTAAGAAATTTGATCACAACTATAGGGTTTTATAGGCAGAGACTGTGCTAAGTATACCTTTTGACCTTGGGTTGGGAGCATAAATCAATTGAGGCATAACTAATTTTCTCAAAATGGTAAAGTAGTGGAGTGGAGAAAATTAGACTTTAGGATTTGTTGTAAATGAACTTGCTAACAATCCTTTGGTTAGGAGTAAGGAGCACCTCTTTTGAAGACAAATGTGTTATTTTTGGTCAAGTAGGATAGGTAAAAAGGATAGTTTGAAAGAGACAAATTTGGACTAAAGAAAAAAGGTTAAATTTGCAACTGGATTTTGCTTAGTAGTGTGCTTTTGAGATAACAAGTATAGTTTTGGAAAAAGGTAGAGATAAACCAAGGAGACAAAATGTTATTGTGAATGGACTTGCTAAAAACTTATTTTTGAAATATGAAAAGATGGGGTCTTTAAAATACAAAATGTGTTATTTTTGGTCAAGCATTATCAATTGTGTATGTTTTTACAAAAAAAATTCATGGGTCTTGAGCATAAGTAAGACAATTCAAACACATGCTTTATCCTGAAGGTCAAATTTTTTGGTTTCAATATGTTATTCAACAGCCCACAACTTGGTGTCTTCTGATTCTAGTGCAATATATCCCTCTAATCAAAGAGGTGAGTTCATCGACAAATGATACACATCAAAGAATCTTCAAGGCATGGCCAATAGAAGTTCCCCTTCTGTGAGAACAATGACCCTTGGAGATGAGACCCAAGTGGCCTTATGCCTCTACTATAGAAGCATAATGGAGAGTAATCTTGAGGGATGTTATTTCCCTTGCACTGCAAATGAACATACCATGGATAAAATTGAGAAATTTTGACTAAAAGGGTTGTAAATGGGTTTGTGGCATCTCACCAAATGGTTGTTATGTATGTGATCCACTTAAGAATCTATTCTAGATATGTTGAAATCATCAGAAAGTTTTCCCACCTCAGGCTACCCCCAAAAACACACCACCCAAACTTGATTGATAGAGTGAGAAAGTTTACCTTTCCCTTATTTATATACTAGTCAAAATTTTTACTAGTTTGAGCTTCACACTAGAGGGGAAGCACTTCCCAAAGGTGCATGAACTCACTAAAAGTACTCCTAGGTTGTTGTGGATGATCTTGTTAACAAGTTTTGGTACATGCATCGTGTATTTTAAGGTCTTAAGATGTAGGAAATAGAGAAGAAAAAGATGTGAAAGAGGGTACAATCTCAAAATATGCAAGGCACTTGGCTCATTTCTATTTGGATGCTTTAGTGTATCCTAACAAATTAGTTTCTCGAGGACACACATGAGCTTAACATTCAATTTGTTCATTTCCAACTATACAACAATGATCAACAAAGGGAAACTGAGTCAGCAAAAGTAAATCAATCAAGAAAGCTTCAAAAAGGAGGGAATAAGAGTGAGTTTATCTTTAAGGAATTCAAGATTTGATGGATTTATTTTAAGCCCCAAAATAGAAGTGTTTGCACATAATGTTCATTTGTACCTTAAACAAAATGTTCATTGCATTGGTTCAATTTTAAGCACTTGACATTCAAGAGTGGATTATTTACTTAAGCTATCCAAGTATTCCAATTAAAAAAATTCTCTAAAGACTTATCCATTCATTCCATGAAAAAGTGAGATTTGTTCAATTTTAAGCCTTAAAACACAATTATAATAACAAAAACCTACAAGAAACCTATTAGTGTTCTGCTCCAAAAAGTGCCTGCAACATATAAATATCATAATTTATTGCAAGTTGGTCAAACCTACAAATCTATGGGTTTAAGTGGTGATCCTGTAGGTGCAGGAATGTGGTTAAAAGTCATAGGATTGAGGTACAAAAATTGGTGAAAAGTGGAGGAAAAGCAAGTTGCGAGATAAAAAGACATAGGGTATTCCCATGAAAAGGTGATCTTGCGAGGTTTTAGAAGAGTGTTACCACAAAAAGGTGGATCGAAAGGTTTGATTGGAAACAAAAAAAGTGGATTTGAATGGTTGACTATCTTGGTGATGCATTCCCATAGGTGTTTTGATGTGATCCCACTGGTAAAGATTGATGTTCCCACAAGAATAAGGTCGGTGGGGATGTAGGGGATATTTTTGTGGCATGTGATGATGAGGGTTTGAGGCAAACAATGATCTTGCTTTCATGGGTTCACGTTCCCACTGGTTTATGGCTTTAATCTTGTAGTCATAGGTGCATGTTCCGATGGTGGCAGGATCCTTAAAAAAATGTGTTTGGAAGTGTTTTAAAGTAAAAATTGATTATATGGCTAGGAGCCTGATTTCCAATGAGAGACCTATATACCTACAAAAATATTAGCAAACCACCTGCACTTACACGAAAGCACAAAATGTTAGTTTGGTTAGTCTAGCATAAAAAATACAAAAACATGATTATAGTGACCCAAATGTAGGGTCTCACCAGGTGTCCCAAAATGTATCACCTAATCCAGTAATGCAAGTTCAAATACTAACTAAAAATGAAAGTATTAACACAACTAAATAGATGACACTTATGATAGGACCAAATGCAACACCATGGAGGAAAGTAGAGCAAGAATGGTAAACTCCCCAAGTGCTTCCCATGATGACAAAGCTATGTCCCTGACGAGGGGGCATGTATGCTCACATTGTGCTCAAACTTCAAGTGGATGGGTAATTATCAAGTGTGTGTATGGATGAGGGTTTCAACAATGGAGGTATGGAGGGATTTTAGCATTATGATTATATTTTGATAGTTTTTAGGCTCTCAAAATAGCATTATAACTTTGCATGAAAAGTGGATGATGGATTGTGAGATGGAGGGGCTTCATTTATAAGCCAAGGGATAGTGAGATGGAGGGTTAGGATGCAAGGATGGAAGAATGGTGAGGGAGGCCTAGGATGCACTTAAAGGGGGGCACAATGGTTGTTCTTGTTTAGAGCCAATAAGAAAGTGACACTTGTCATAAGGAGGATGAGTGTGAGAGGATAGGGTAAGGGTTGGTCAAAGGGAGTAATGAGGGTGGTTGAGTTTGTAAGAGGGATGTAAGAGACATTAATGGAATATAAGAGCCATTAATTCTCTTGGATGGGGATGAAAGAGGATAGGGGAGATATTTTGACTTTGATTTGGGTTAGCAAGTCTTAACTCTTGCTTAAAGTTGTGCATATGTTTAGGATGGGGATTAGACTTAGTTTAGAAAGGGGGTTAGTGGGCAAGTGGCTAAGTGAGGTTAGTATGGGTGAATGGGTTGGATTAGGGATATATGTAGGTTTTAGAGATATTTCTAGGGGTTTAGATATTTTATTAAATGATTTATTTAATAAAATGATGATATGAAATTAAATTAAATAGATTTGAGAATATATCTATTTTAATAGCGGAATAGGGATTTAATTGATAAGTTGATTTTGGGTTATACTTTGATGGGATGGGTTAGTTAGGTGGCTAAGTGAGGTTAGTATGGGTGAATGGGTTGGATTAGGGATATATATAGGTTTTAGAGATATTTCTAGGGGTTTAGATATTTTATTAAATGATTTATTTAATAAAATGAGGATATGAAATTAAATTAAATAGATTTGAGAATATATTTCTTTTAATAGAGGAATAGGGATTTAATTGATAAGTTGATTTTGGGTTATCATTTGATTTTATCAATTGGACTATAGTTAATTAAATTAATTAATTAACTAGGAGATAATGATTAATTAATTAAATAATAAGTATTTAATAAGTAATGTCCTAGGAGATGACTAAATATGATTACCTATTTGTGTAATCAGATTTAGGTGTCTACAGTACACACTGATCTTAGCGGTCCTATGAAGACTAAAGGATTATATCATGAAAGGTATTTTATGATTCTAGTTGATGACTTTTCTAGAATGATGTGGGTTGCATTTCTTAAAGATAAATTTTAGGCATTTGATAAGTTTGAGATGTTCAAGAATAAAGTTGAGAATGAATATGGTATGAAGATTAAATGCTTAAGATTAGATAGAGGGGGAGAATTTATTTTAAATGAGTTTAACATATTTTGTGAGGAAAATGGAATCAAAAGATAGTTATCAACTTTGAGAACCCCTGAATAGAATGGCATTGCAAAGAGAAGGAACAGATCAGTTATAGAAGTGGTAAGAGCTATGTTAGCTAAGAATGATGTATCCAAGCTATCTTGGAGAGAAGTTGTGAATACAATAGTTTACACTATAAATAGAGTGCAAGTCAGGAAAGACACAAAAAAAACTCCTTATGAACTATGGTTTGGTCACTCACCTATAGTTTAGTATTTAAGAATTTTTGGGAGTAAGTGTTATATCAAAAGAGATGATGATATTGGTAAGTTTGATTCTAGAAGTGATGAAGGTATGTTTCTTGGTTATTTATTGAAAAGAAAGACTTATAGATGTCATAATCTAAGAGCTAATACTATTATGGAAAGGGAAAATGTAAGAATTGATGAGTAATTTAGGATATAAGAGAGAATAGTTGATTACAATTTAGATGATGATGTTGTTACTAAGTGAAGGAATGATGAGGTATTTCTTGAGACTAATAGTGATTTGTAGAATGAAGGAGAGCTAAGGCAAGAACAATGCTCAAAACCTCTAGTAGATCCAAGAGTAGAGATAGCAATCTCCACTTTAGGAAAGAACATGATAAAGAATCTCTCATCCAAGTAGATCATTGGAAGCAAAGACAAAGGTGTGATGACAAGAAGCAAAGTCAATTAAGAACTATGTTTGATATCTCAAGTTGAACCTAAGAGTGCAAATGAATCATGTAAAGATATTTACTGGAAACAAGCTATGAAAGAGGAATTGGATAATATAGTAAAGAATGAGACATGAGAATTGGTCTCTAGACCAATAGATAATAATGTGATAGGAACTAAATGGGTATTTAGAAACAAGATGGATGAGCAAGGCAAAGTTGTAAGGAAAAAGGCAACATTGTTCTGTAAAGGTTACTCATAGAAAGAAGGAATAGATTATGATGTGACCTATGCTCCAGTGGCTAGAATAGAAGTAGTAAGATTATTCTTAGCCTATGCAACATAGAAGAAATTCAAAGTGTATCAAATGGATGGAAAGTTAACATTAATGAATGGAGAACTTGAAGAAGAAGTGTACATTGAGCAACCTAAAAGATGTCCTTTGACATATGATAAGGACATAGTATGAAAATTGAAAAAAAACATTTTATGGCTTGAAGAAAGCACTCACAACTTGATATGCAAGGCTGGATAAAATTTTGATAAAGCTTGGATATAGAAAAGGTATGGCATATAGTAATCTATGTTGGAAAGAAACTAATGATGGTTTGATGATTTTGGTAAGTATTTTTTGATGATATCATATTTAGAGTAAATGATGGGGAAAGTAAGAAGTTTGTAGAAGAGATGAAAAAAGAATTTGAGATGAGTATGATAGGAGAAATGAAATATTTTCTAGGATTTTATATTGTACAGAATAAAGAAGGAATCTTTATTTCTCAAAATAAGTAATTGAAGGATTTACTAAAAAGGTTTGGTTTGGAAACATACAAACCCATTGGAACACCTATGGTAAGTAGACACAAGTTATCTATAAAGGATGAGACACCTACTATTTAGTAGAAGTATAGATCTATGATTGGAGGATTGCAATATCTAACTCACACAAGGCTAGATATAGAAAATGTAGTTGGAATTGTTGCAAGATTCTAAGATGATACCAGAGAAGCACATTATACAATAGTTAAAAGGATATTTAGATTTTTGAAGGGAGTGTCTAAGTTTGGAATGTGGTATGACAAATCTAATGATTTTATTCTAAGTGCTTATACTAATGCTGATTAGGTAGGTAGTATGGATGACATGAAAAGTTCTAGTGTTGGAGCCTTCTTTCTTAGAGGAAGATTGGTTTCTTGGTTATGCAAGAAGAAGGATTTCATATCATAAAGTATAGTGAAAGAAAAATATGTTGTAGCAGCAAACAATTGCAATTAAGTTGTTTGGATAAAGCAGATGTTGAAGGATATAAGGATAGAAATCAATGAACCTATTGTTATACATTGTGACAACAGAAGAATGGTAAATATGTCTAAGAGTCTAGTGTTGCATTTGGAGACTAAACACATTTATATTAATTATCACATGTTGAGAGAGAAAGTTGTAGAAAAGGAAATAATATTGGTGTATGTGACACTAAAGAGTATATTGCAGATATATTCACTAAGCCTCTTTCTAAAGAGACTTTTGAGTATTTGTGAGGTATGCTTGGGGTTATTCCCCTTCTTATATCAAAGTAGAAGATGCAAGAGTGCATCAGTCTAGTGTAACATAGCACCATTGTTGTCTAGACTGAATGCTAATGCTTCCTATATGGGGGAGTATCTATAATGGATAGAGTCATCTAGGACTCTTCTTGGATGATTATTTTGAACATTGTCTTTCAATAGTTGAGCTAAGCAAGAATTATTTGCTGCAGAGTTTGATGTAGTAGAGTTGGTTATGAAAACCTTTAACACTGATGTCAATGGGGGAGCACATGAAAAATAGTATGCATGATAGTTGGAGAATTTTGGCATGAGTATAGTATGTTTGGATCAAGTATATCATGGAATGATAGTTTGATAGAAAGTACATTAAGGTATATCAATGGGGGAGAATGATTGATGAAGAGGATTTGAAAAGTAAGGTGAACAGTCTTTTGTTGATATTCTTGGAACTAGATGTTTTTCATCTATGTTTCCATCATGCAAAAGGGGGAGATTATTGTGATATTTTTGAAAGCATGAATGTTGATTATATTCCTATGGGGGAGCATTGTAGTTATGTTACTATGATGATATTTTACATTCATGACTAAGATTTTCATTGATTTCTAATGAGCCTATAAAATATCATATCTATATCCATTTTTTATAATACTCCATCCCATTATTTTAATATATTTTCAATTCATTTACATGCATTAACTTGATTTGTGAAGCATTAACTATGGTAAATGATTTATTGATTAGCATTTGTATGTGCAGCTAGTTAATGTTAAATTTTGATGATTTATTATGATAAGTGGTTATTATTAAATAATAATTATCTTGAGATGATTAACATGTTTTTTGTCAGTTATTTGAGTCATTCATGTAGTAGGAAAGAAGGAGAAGAAAGTTGACACTTGTCAATATTCAACAATTATAGAAAATGAAGAAAAGTCAAAAGCTAGTTTCAAAAAAATAGGCATATCTTACTTAATTCTTAATAAAGTTAATAATGGCTTAAAATTTTGGAAAACTAAAAACAAGGAGTGAAAATCCTTTAGAGAATTTGAGTTTTTTCGAAATACTTAATGAGTACCACAGATCAAAAGCTAGCTGAGGAAAAAGTGGCACATTTTCAAGCAACATAAAACCACTTTTAGTAAAATGGCCATAACTTCCACATTTCTTAATGAAATTTATATTTTCAAAATGATGTAATCTAAAATAATTAAGGAGAGCCATGCATTTGAGTGGACTACTAAAAATGTGGAGCAAAAAATTAGCACACATAGTCATTAGTTCTATAATAAGTATCTTCCTTGTTTAAAGGAATGATAAGACACTTGTTAGATGGTTGTTAGAGAATCAATAATCTTATATATTTCAAATTGTAATCAAGGATTTGATAGATATAGATGTAGACATATATAAAAAGTTGTAGTTTGTAATATATAGTTCTTGCAGCCATTACTATACAATTTCCTATGACCATTACTATGGATTTAGATTTATTTTTAGCATTGTTATAGTTTATATTTTGCAATGATAGAATAGCTTAGAGAGTTTCATGGTGCATATACTTTGTAGACTTGTTTCAAGTATATGTCCTTGGGTTGACAATTTAAATGAACCTTCTCTATTATAAAGATAGCTACTCATTTTGGATGTCCAATCCATGAGTTGTGTTTCTAAAACCAAGTTATTGATCTAATTGGAAAGCTAACATATTTGGCATCGTTGCTGAGGACAAGTCAAGCTATGAGAGTCTTTGAGTTTTTAGCTACTAATTGTAATTTTTCTAGAATCTTAGTTTCTTTTCAAAGCACTTAGGATCATAGAAGTTTGCAGCAACACAATATAGATTTTAGATCCATGGAGAATGAGAATGAAGAGCCACTATCATTTGCAACAAGTTTGGAAATCAATGAAGACATGTTCTCTACCATCATAGAGGAATTTTTTTTGCATATTGATGAAAAAATGTTGAATTATGAATAGTCAAATGAAGACAGTCTTGTTTTGCAAAATGAATAAATTGACATACATGAGGTTTCTTCTCAAGTTGAATGTGATGTCAAATTAGAACTCTTAATTCAAGAAGAGAGCTACAATAAAGAAGCAACTCATCTACAAAAAGCTAGCAAGGAGGGTTCAAATATTTTTCTTTCACGAGGGTTTCCTATTAGACATCTCATTCATATGAAGGAAAATAAATCTTCACAATCTATGCAAGAAGTTATAAGTGAAGATAAAGATAAATATGCAGCTAAAACTAGAGGAGAAATATTTCATCTTACTTATGCACATTAATATGACAATATATATTGTCAACATGAAGTAGCAAGTGAGTTTTCTAATGTCTTTCCAAAAGTTTTGTTGCATATTAAGTTTCAACTAATGTTGAAACTATTTCTCACTATGCATAGGCATGTGAAGAATTGGAAGGTTTTGAGAAGAGGAAGATACTTCAAAGAACTAGTTAATAGATTTGTTTAAGAAGGTCATGTGATTTGGTTAGTGTAGGTTAGGATAGGTTGGAATAGGTTTTCTATTCAATAAGTGTTGTTACATGATGTCTTAGAGTTAGTAGTTGTCTAGTTTAGTTTTTTTCCTAGTTCTTCTTGTCTCAATTGACTATTTTTGAGGAGTTCACGGTTGGTTAGTTACTCATATTTCAAATCATTTTTGCAAGGGTGTGAGTGAGTCAATTTTCTAATTTTGGAAGAGAGTCTTTGCATATATTTTAAAAGGTTTCATTGAGTAGTTGAGTCTTCATGATGTCAAGAATGTTCTATTAAATGATGGTGTCCAATTGGTATTATTTTTAGGTTTCATGTTGTAATAGTCAATCCTACAGCACCTACTATCTAGTTTTAACAACTAGTCTTGTAACCACTACTCTTTGATTCAATAGAAAATCCTATAGCAACTACTATGTGATCCAAAAGATAACTTTTAGAAAGTATGAAGACAATACTCATATTAAATATGCAACACTCTTGGAGGGACCTAAATATTCAATAATAAAGGGACCTGTACTTTCAACTATTTGCAAAGTTTGAAGCTTCTCACAACAACAAATGGTACTATGTTTATGATTTCCAGTTATTCATAATAATTATCATTTTTAGTAATTGATTATCTATGCCTTGCATTTTGTTTCTCAATTATCATTATTGTAGCTATATGCTTCATAAGTGATTTTTTGCTACCCTTATACATACCTTATCATTTGATGATAAACAACATTTTAGTTGGGGGCGAACATACGTGTGCCTTGCATTATTTTGATAGACCATTTGAGGATGACCTTTCATAAGAGAGGAAAACAAAAAGTATGGAATGATAATCACTTTCATGGTTATCTAATGTCTATTCCTTGCTTGAGGACAAGCAAAATTTTAGCTAGGGGGAAATGATGAGCTTATAAAATGTCATATCTATATCCATTTATTATAATACTTCATTCCATTATTTTAATATATTCCGAAGTCATTTCCATGCATTAACTTAATTTGTGAAGCATTAACTATGGTAGATGATTTATTGATTAGCATTTGTATGTGTAGCTAGTTAATGCTAAATTGTGATGATTTATTATGGTAAGTGGTTATTATCAAATAATAATTATCTTGAGGTGATTAACATTTTTTTTTGAGTTATTTGAGTCATTCATGCAGCTGAAAAGAAGGAGAAGAAAGTTGACACTTGTCAATATTCAACAATTGTAGGAAATGAATAAAAGTCAAAAGTTAGTTTCAAAAAAAAGGCATATCTTACTCAATTCTTAATGAAATTAAAAATTTATTATGGTTTTGGAAATATGAAAACAAGCAACACAAACACTTTTTAGCATTTGAGTTGGTTTGAAATATTTAATGAGCACCATGGATTAGAATCCGGCTGAGGAAAAAGTGGCACATTTTTAGGTAGTATAAAACCACTTTTAGTAAAATGGCCATAACTTCCACATTTATTAATGAAATTTAGATTTTAAAAATGATCCAAAAAGATAAAAAGGAGGAGAATAACATGGTAAAGGGGTTTTATCTAATTAAAAATAATGAAGGAGAACCATGAATTTGAGTGGACTGCTGAAAATATAGAGTAGAAAATTAGCACACATAGTCATTAGTTTTGTAATAAGTCTCTTCCTTGTTTAAAATAATGATGAGAGACTTATTAGATGTTTGTTAGAGGGTCATTAATCTTACATATTCAAAATTGTAATCAAGTATTTGATTTTTATAGATGCAGACATATATGAAAAGTTGTAGTTTTTAATATACAGTTCCTACAACTATTACTGTGCAGTTTCCTGCAACCATTACTATGTGTTTAGATTTATTTCTAGCATTTTTATAGTTTATATTTTGTAATTATAGAATAGGTTAGAGAGTTTCATGGTGCATATACTTTGCAGACTTGTTTCAAGTATACATCCTTAGGTTGACAATTTAAATGAACCTTCTCTATTAGAAAGATAACTGCTCAACTTGGATGTCCAATCCATGAGTTGTATTTCTAAAACCAAGTTATTTATCTAATTGGGAAGTCAACAATGTCAAAATATAAATTTTCTATAGTATTTGACAGAAGAATAGTGAAAAGATCAAGTTGGTACAAATGACTAGTTGTGTATTCTAACTATTTGAGGTTATGGGAGATACTTTTGAGTATCTACTATATGCAGTTAACATTGAAAGAAGAAATGATAAGTCTAGAAGAAGTTTTGCAAGTTTTGGTGATGTCTATTTTGAGATTGAGTTTACAGAGGCATGTTCTAGTAAACTTGTTATATCCCTTAGTAGAGTGATTATTTTGAGAATTGAGGTTGAGGACATCAAGAAGATACATTGGTGATGGGGCTAAATTTTCTTGTCATAATATTATGTGTATGGAAATTTGTTCAAGTTGCAAGGTAGAAGACTAATGTTATCTCTAAGTGTAACATGTTCCTAATGTGGTCTTATAATGATTAATTAAGAAGGTCTAAAAGCCAACTTAGGGAATTATTTTATGAACTTGGTATAAAGGAAGGACATTTTCCTTTATCATGGCATGGTTTTATGATTGATGACAAGCAAGAGTAAAGAGCAGAATGTGAAGTTGAGAAGAACAGTTTGGAAGTAAAGGAAAATTCATTGTCGAGGTTTTGCTAAGTGATCCAAGGTTTGATATTTGGATCTAAGGTTAATGGCTTGGTCTAAAAGGTCTAAAAATGATTGATTCAATTGATAAAATAAAGGAAAGAAGAACATAATAGTAAATTACTTGTTTGAGTAGTGAGCTATTCTTGTAGTTGAAATTGCATAATTAGATAGTGGGCTTATCATGCATACATTGTACTACAACTCCTAACAGGGTTGAAATCTCCTAATAGAGGTTCAAAGTCTCCTAATAGGGACTCATATGTACTGAATGTTGTAACAAAGTCCTGATAGGATCCATCCTCTAACAAGGAATAGTCATATCAATACATCATCTTATGGGCATCATTCCTATTGGGGTTTTCCCTCTGATTCAAGGGTTTCCCTAGTCAACATATATTGTGTAATTACCTATGTATATCTTTGTATGGTTTCTATTTACTTTGGTTGAATGGTTAAGTTTATTTAACAAAGATAAATGTTTTAATTGTTGGACAACTGATTCACCCCCCCCCCCCCCCCTTCTTAGTTATCTTGGTGGACTATTGTTTCTAATATTAACTATATCATAATTAGACACATATAAATATATCCTTAAGTGCATGGAATCCAACTCATAATCTTCTAACTGTTCCAAACACATCTTCCTTTGCAACTCTATTAATCTTCAAAGAATAATATATATGTTAACATCAAGGACAATAACTATCATGAATGCAATACATAAAATCTCAATCATGTCTTCAACAATGCTAATATACTCCCCCATAGGAATATCATCATCATTCATGCTAACAATATCCTATTTTGGCATAGATGAAAAACATCTAAGTACCATGAAAATCATATATATATATATAAGTCAATTTTTTATAAGTACTACTCACCCACAAAATATTGATACAAAAAGAAATTATTAAAATTGATTAAAAAAATGTTTTCCATGTGTTACTCTCCCCTATTGATATCAATGAAAAAGGTATCATTATGTCAATTCCATCATTTCTAAAATAATATGTTCAAACTCTCAACAAAGTGTCCACAAATATTGCTAAATACTTATACCAAGAATCCTTAATGACTCAACTCAAGCATAGATACTCCCTCATAGGAGAGGCATTAGTCATGCAACATAGACAAAAGAAATAGTGATTTATACATACATAATTAATGCAATCTTTGTATGCCTCTTAAATACTCAAATATATCCTTAGCCAAAGGTTTTGTAAATATGTCTTATATGTAAACCTTTGTGGTGACATATTCCAATCTTATCTCTTTCTCTACTACCTTATTTCTTACAAAGTGATAATTTAAATGTTCTTTATCTTTGAATGTAAAACTGAATTTTTGATGTAATCAATGTACTTGAGTTATCACATTATTTGATTGTAGGCTCAATAAACTCAATTCCAAAATTCTTTAATGTCTCCTTCATCCAAATAATCTTATTAGAATTATTTATTACTTCTACATATTCTACATTTTCTTTGTTCTATGAAATGCAATCCTATTTCTTGCTTAGCCAAGAAACCAATCTTCCCCCGAAGAAGAATGCTCCACCATTTTTTCTCTTCTATTATCTACACTTCATGCCCAATCAACATCAATGTATGCTCATAATATGAAATCATGTGACCTGTCATACCATAAACCATAATTAGGAGCTCCTTTTAAATATATGGTTTTTACTACCACTATAAGGCATGCCTCTTTAGGACCTTTTTAAGATCTTGCCACAATTCCAATTGCATTAGCTATATCAAGTCTAGTATGTGTCAAATACTATAGTCCACCAATCATAGATCTGTACATTATTTGTTCTACACTAGGGGATTAATCTTTTATAGATAATTTACATCCAGATACTATAGGTTTTCCAATAGGTTAACAATTCTCTAATCTAATTCTCTTTTAAAAATCTTGAAGATACTTACCTTGTGATGTAAAAATTCCATCCTTGCTCTATGTAGTATATAATCTCAAGAAGTATTTCATCACTCCAATAATACTCATCTTAAATTCTTTCATCATTTCTTCTGAAAATGTCTTACTAGCTTCATCATTACCTTTCAAAAATCCCAAATTTGTCAAATGCTTATAATCTAATCTTGCATACTAGGCTCTAGGTGCTTGTTTCAATCCATATAATGCCTTCTTCAATTTTCAAACCATATTCTTTTTATTTTTCAAATCAAAACCATTAGGTTTTTCAATGTATACTTGCTTTTCAATTTTCCCATTCAGAAAAATTGACTTAGCATCCATTTGATAAACTTTGAAGTTTTTATTAGCTACATATGCCACAAGCATTCTCACTTCCTCTATTCTAGCAACAAGTACAAATTTTTCTTCAAAATTGGTTCCTTCTTACTGTTAATATCCCTTACAAACCATTCTTACTTTTTTTCTCACAACTTCACCTTGTTCATTCATATTTTTTTTTAAATACCCATTTAGTTCCAATAGCATTCTCATCTTTAGGTCTTGGAATGAATTCCCAAGTCTTGTTTTTTCAATCTTCTCTAATTCCTCTTTTATAGCTTTTATTCAAAAGTCATCTTTACAAGCTTCATCAACATTCTTAGGTTCAACTTGAGAAATTAAACACAATTCTTCACTAACCTTATTTCTTGTCATAACTCCTTTGCTCATACATCCAAGGATCTCTTCCGCAGGGTGATTCTTTGCCATATTTTTTAGGTGTTACTTTCTCAATTCTTATTTCTTTTTCTAGGCTTAGATCTAGATAATTCTCTTTATTCTTCTTTTTGTAATTCATTCTACAAATAAGTGTATGTGTCATGCCCTAATTTTTACAAGGCAAAAACACAACCACAATTTAAAAATAAAAATTAAAAAATCTTAGCAAACAAAACATTGATATGACGAATTATTATTGAATTGACATTACATTGAATATAGAATGGTTGCATTATAGAAGTTCAACACACCTAGTCAAGTTTGATTTCATGCTTACATCCACTAAATCAACTAAGCCCTAGGTGTTATTGTTAAATATAATTTAGGTAAAGATGTCTATAAGATGAGTTTAGATAGCATAGATATTCCTAGTTAGTTAAAATGGTTAGATGAAAGGTGCATTCTGAATAGTGGGAGATTTATGTATGAAGTCACATACCAGTACTCATTGTATTGGTGATCAAGGTAGTACATACCTACTAAATTTTATAGTCTAGTATATCATATATATTGTGACTATAAAAACTTTGATCTTCTTGACATATATAATATGTTTGTACCCAATATATATATCAAGTGGGGGCTAAATATGAAACTACTTAACAATAAGATGTTTTATAAACATTTCCACTAGATGTCATGCTTTATATTTATAGTTACATTTGATAATTATTCATGACATATCAAACATCACATAGCATATAGTAAATATTATATATTCAAAGATCTCTCATTATTAATTTTAGTAATGGACTTTCAATACACTCCACTTGAAATGAGTGTTGCTAAAATTATAGGAAGAATTAATTATGTAAGTTTTCTATTTTATATATATATATATATATATATATATATTCGATGCATGAACCATACATTGTTGGTCAAATAGTATTGAAAAATGAGTGTCAACACACTTAGCCATTTTCACTATGTATGTCGAGTACACAATGTAAGCCGAGTCAGAATTTTAGTTATTGTCGAGTCACAGTTAGTGCTGAGCAGATCACATTGTAGTATGTGTTGAGTGATCCAGAATTGTTCATATGTCGAATAACACAAAATGTAACTACTACCAAGTAATTCAAAAGTATTCAGGTGCTGAGTGATTTAGGAACATGTATGTACCAAGCAATTCAGGAATAACATGTGCTGAGAATTTCACAGTTTAATAGGTGCCAAGAAAATCAAGAAATGTAGTTTATGTCAAGCAATCTAGAAATAGTATGTGTCAAGCATCAGTAACACTACATGTGTGAAGAACCTCCTTATAGCAATATCGTGAGAATGCTCGAAATAACAGAATACAAAGTGATAGCAGAACTCAGAATGAATCTACTGATCGCAGGCCACTTCGAGGGGGTAACCTCCTTTGAGCAAGCTCAATACAATAAATTCGTCCGTGCCCAACAAGGGCCTCAACCTATTCTTATATACTGAGTACGATCTAGAAAAGTAATACTACCTATGCATGTGGGATAATAAAATATACTCACGGGACGACTTACAAAGCATATGCGTCCAACAACACTACTCTTCCAAATGAAAAGATGTAAGGGGGACTTTGTGGTTATCCAAAGTATTATGCAAGCTGAAATACTGCTCTGCCCTATAGATCCATCCAGTCGGATCAGAACCATCGAAGCGTGGAAAATCAAGCTTTGGTCCACGAAAATTGCCAGAAGAGGACCCAGTATCTCCTGAATGGTTTCGGCTCATGGCTGACTGCTGAAAGTTAAGACCCAGAATTTTGTCATCCAGATCTTGAAGTTTGGTTTTGAGGGATGCAATTTCCTCTTCCATGATTTTTGCTCCTGTACGCGTAACAACCATAAAACAAGGTTTTTTTTTTTTTAATTTTTTTTTATTTTCTTTTGTTTTTTTTTTATTTTTTTTATTTTTTTATGGAATGGGTAGAAGATGAGAAACAAAAACTTTTTTAGTTACGGCAAACTTGGATTTGGGTAAAACTCATATAGGAAATGGGTGTTCGACGGGTGGTGGGAGACTATCTGGGGACAAGGGAAAAAGAAAAATGAGGGTTTCAAGGGTAGGGAGGCGAAATGAGGCGAACAGTCCAAGAGGGATAAGGGAGCAAAATGAGGAATTGAATCTTGTGGCTCAGTTTGGTGGCGATTGGATGAGAGGTGAAAAAGATAGGGCAAACCCTAAAATTAGATAAATGAGGGATTTAGGGCTTTGATATGTAAAATTTGGGGTTGGGTCACCAAGGAAGGAAGTATGCGAAATGATATTGCAGACATTTTGCGGAAGTATGAGCAGAAACAGAAAGCAAACAAGGAAGCTACGACTAAAAAACAGAAAAAATTTTACTCTTTTTTTTTTTTTTTTTTTTTTTGAACAGTCGACTTAGAAAAATTCACTCACAGACAGAACAACTGAAAAGAGTTATTGCAATAACAAGAGATATTAGAAGTGAGAGGAACCTGAAGGCCACGACAGAAAAAAAAATTTGATGTAATTTCCACCCAGCGAGCCCAAGAGAGTGCTCTGATACCAGATGTGAAGAACCTCCTTATAGCAATATCGTGAGAATGCTTGAAATAACAGAATACAAAGTGATAGCAGAACTCAGAATGAATCTACTGATCGCAGGCCACTTCGAGGGGGTAACCTCCTTTGAGCAAGCTCAATACAATAAATTCGTCCGTGCCCAACAAGGGCCTCAACCTATTCTTATATACTGGGTACGATCTAGAAAAGTAATACTACCTATGCATGTGGGATAATAAAATATACTCACGGGATGACTTACAAAGCATATGCGTCCAACAACACTACTCTAACAAAATAAACAGAAGGAACACACAGGTTCCTAACAACATGTGTTGAGCAACATAGGATTAGAATACAAGTTTGTGCCATCATAAATCAAGATGTAAAATAGTTATGCATGACTTAAGAAAGGATAAGAAGATAAGATCAAATCCTTTCATTCACATTTGAAATCAACATGCAACCAATAGGTAAAAACAAAGGATTTGAGTGGGAACATTTTAATCAAATGCATAACTAACCATAATTCTTTAAAATGAGATCATGACACCATTGCAAGAGTTGATAAAAGTGTTTGTAAAGCTGAAGCTATTACTAAGATTGTTACAGAATAGAGGTGTCAAAGACTTAGTGGAAAGGATAGCATCTATACATCCAATTGATCAAAATAGAATAGGGGACACATTCAGAGATCAGATCTAGTAGAGATCAGAAAGGAATTGTAGATCAAGTGCTTGAATCAAGCAATTTGAGATTGCATACAATTAGGTTAAATGTGCTAATACTCTCTCACAATTTTATTATAAGTTGAAATCCTATGTTGATAGGTTAGCTTAATAGCTAGGTAGAAGATCCTTTGAAGAAGAACATGTAAGGGATAAGAGAACCTTTGGAGAAGGTTATGAAAGTCCTATTAAGTTAGGTGGGTTTCATAGTCTTTATGCAAATCCTTTAATAGGGTGACACTTCAAGTAAAGTGTTTTTAAACCCTTTAAATAGGTCACTATTGACATAGTGTAAAGCCTTTAATAGGGCAGACCTTTAATAGGGAAACCATCAGAAGTGGTTGAACTCGTTGCTGCAATAATTTTTGTGGGTGCCATTTCCACCCTAGTTTTACCTTCTTATTCCTAGAGGGTTTTTGGGTCACCAAAATCTCTTGTGTTATGTGGTGATGCATGCTTTCATTTTATCTTTGCTTAATGTTTACTTGCATGCATGTTAATTTCAATTATATGTTATTAAGGATTTGAAAAGGATAAAAAGCTAGTACTTCTAATTCACCCCCCCACCCCCTGCCTCTCAGAAGCACACTTCCCATTTGGATATTCCAAAAATTGGTATCAGAGCCAAGGTCTATCAAAGAGAAGCCTAACAGCTTGGAGACAAAGATCAGAAGATGGAAGTCTTCAAACTTGAGAAGATTATTGGCAATCGAGTGATTGACGTGCACCTCATTCTACACAAGGTAGAGGAAGCCAAAGAGGAACTAAGAAAATCCTTGAAAAGAAGGAAGGAAATAGCTATAGCTAATAATGGCATATACTACAAGGAGATTGACACTGCACAGGTATTTACCAATGGAGATTCTAAGGAGTTTGCAACAACAATAGCAGAATTAATGGAGAAAATTAGAGCACAAGCAAAAGAGATAAGATCTCTTAAGATGGAAAGAGAATCACAAGCCATGATGATATGTGAAATAATTGAATAAAAGAAAAGAGTGGTTGAGGGTAGAGAAATGCTTGAAGATGACAAGAGAAACCTTGCAAATAGACTTGAGGAGAAGTCCACTGAACTTGCTAAGATTTCAAACATGCAGTTGGACACACTTAGCCAAATGATGAATGCTAATCATGAACTCAAGATGAAAGATATTGAGATCTCTACTCTAAGAATGTAGAATGAACAATTTTAGAATGAGTTGAAAAGAGAGAAACAGATAATAGAGAAGTTCAACAAGTCAAGTGAAGCTATCAAGCACTTTGAGTAGCTACTAAAATCACCAAGATCAAACCATGATACATCAGGACTTGGATTCACTAGCACTGAAGAAGGTGAAAAATCAAAGAGTGCTAAGGAAAGGAGTGACAAAGGTAAGAACTCAAAACTCACTTGTCATTTCTATAATAAGAAGGGGCATACTACTAATGTTTGCAGGAGTAGAAAGATCAATCACTAAAACACACCCAAAAGGAAAGGGTATTGTCACAAGTGCAATATGTAAGGACATCTAACAAAAGATTATAGGACAAAAGTCATAAGGACAAAAATATTTGATGGTCACTGCTACAATTGCAAGAAGTATGGACATAAATCCTTTGAGTACAGATCAAAGCCTGTGTGAACACCAAATCAACATACAAGGAGAAACAACTATGCACACCATTACAATTGGGACTACACTACAAGAAAAAGTTCTCACTACTATCAAGAATATGGTCATACACCTCAGAACTAAATAAGAGCACACTTCAAGGAGAACTACAACAAATGGTTAAATCAGACTACTTGTTTTAGTTTCTTGAAAACTGGACATATCAGTAGGAATCGTCCAAGAAAGGTCAAGGCACCCAAGACTGAAGATGACAAGGGAAAATAAAAATTTGATGTTGAACACATCAGGGTAGACATGGCATAAAAGATATGGACCGAGCACATCAAATGGAGGGGTCACTTCACCCAAGAGATCAAGTGATCACACCTCACCTAATTAAGCACAAGATAGGCACATGGGGCTAATACATATAAAGATGTATCATACATCAGCCCAAAAGAACATATAAGTATTGCAAAGAAGAAATATGCATGAGACAAGATGCCAAGTCAAAAGTTGGAAGATGATGTTGAGTTAACTTTGGTCACTAAGTAAAACCTTAGTACATGTTGAGTTGAACAGTCTAGTACCTATCAAGTAAGACATGATAGTGGCTACCAAGCAATTGACAAGATCAGTAGATGCCTAGTGAAATGAGATAGTAGCTGCCAAGTTGGAAAATACTTTGGAAGCTGAGTGACAGCTGTAAGCACAAATGCAATAAATGCTAGGTTTTGAGTCTAATAAAAGTGAAAATTATTCATTTTTGATCATTCGAACAAAGAGAAAAGATGAGCAGAGTGATTGAGCAATTTTCTAGCGATCAAAAGGTGATTTATAGTGATTCAATAGAAACTCAACTCCATTTTCATTGATTTACTAAGTATTTCATTCAAGTGTCGAGTTATGTAGTTTGAAAAGTTTGTTTAAATAGTAAAACCTAGTTCAGTTAGCAATGGCATTTGGTTCTAAGTCAGCTAAGGCAAAGGAAGGTTTGGAGATTCTATAAGTTAGCAACAAAGTTAAACAACCTAAGTTCAAACCAATCCCAGAGGTTCCCTAAAAAAATGATCCTGCCAGTGCCCTATCTGTGATTCCTGAAAAAGTAGTGATGGTTCAAGATTTTTGCAAGTGTTACAACTATAAGATAGGAGATATTGGAGATTTAGAAATAGCTAATGCATTTGAGAAGCTATGTGTTGATGAGAAATTGAAGGATGAATTTGTTATAGTTGAGAAGAAAACTCTAACAAAAGCCCTACCTTTCCCCATAGTATTCAAAACTAAAAGGATAAGGATAGTTCTAAGAAGAATTCACGATGGAACCTTTTGGTTAGAGACTGGGCTAGTTAAATTCATAGAGAAAACAATCAGTAGGGTAATTAGTTTCCAAACCCTAGATCAACCCAAGACCCTAAGGAGTGATAAGAGGGAGGCAATTGAGAAAAACATTGGTACCAAGTGGAACAATAGGGGCATGATAATTCACACCATAAAAGACCCCCTAATAGATTTTTCTATGAGGGTAATATCCCATAAATTCTACCAATTCAGGAGGTTGAATAGTGTACCCTACATAGTAGTGGATGTTACCTACAAGCTTGTGAAAAAGGATCATACTTATGATCTTGTTGAGTTGATGATGCAACAAATCAATGAAATTTTGGGAGCCACAAGGAAATCAAAAGGGACTCAATGCAAATTTGGTGTAGTATTGGTTTGCATGTTCTTTTATGTGATGAAAGAATGCCCTTTACTTGGTAAGGTGAATTGGGACCAAAATAGGTCAATAATTGAGCAAATCAATGAGTTCATTGCACAAATGGGTGAAAATTTTGATGCCCAAATGACTAGTTATTTTGAGGACTTCAAATAGTCCATGAAATAGAGAATGAGAATTCCACTCTCTTTGGTGGAACAACATGTGAAAGACATTTTCTTTCTAGTGGATATTGACTACACATATATTCAAGCAGTGATCCCTAGAGTAAGATGGCTTAGACCATTGGGGTATGAGATTGATGTGGATCAAGCTTTAGTAGACATTATAGCATTGCTTGTAGAGGAAACTAATAAAATTGCAAAGCACTTTGGTACTTATGATGTTGTCAACTCAAGGGTGGTCACAGACCTTAAAAGAGCCAATGCAGTCAAGAAAAAGGACAAGCTTGTAAATAATCTCAAGAAAAAATTTGGGGCAAACATAGGAGAAACAAGTACCATAGAGGAAGTAGAGGAAATAACTAATGATGAAGAAAAGGATGACATTGAGAAAGATGAAGATGAGCCAAAGCAAGGGCCACTTCAGTTAACCCAAGGCCTAGGTGAAGGTAAGGATGAGAGTGTTGAGGAAGAACAAACCAAGGAAGCACCATCAAGGCCAAGCTCATCAAGAGAAAGGAGAAAGCACAACCTTCTCCTCAGCCCAAGCCAAAGAAAGTGGCAAAGCCTACACCTAAAAAGCCCACTACTAGAGCTACAACAAGGACCACCACATAAAAGGCAAAAGAAGAGGTAGCAAAGAGGAAGAAATCAACTAAGAAGACTACAGAAGAGCCAAAGAAAAGAAGAAAATGTGTGGCTCAATAAGATTCTAATGAAGAAAAGATAGAATTAGAAGACACCAGTCAATTCAAAGTGGTAATTCATCCACCTAAGTCTTCAATTGAAAAATTATGTGCTAAGATTAAGAATGGAGACTTGAATGATACAAAGAATGTAGATTTTAACAAGCTCAAAGAGGATGACAAAAATAAAATAGAGGAATTTTTCTATAGTATGGTGACTGAATATAAACATACACCTCTTGAATTGGATGGCTCATTGCCTAAGGAATTATACAAGATTGTAGAGGATAAATGGCATTTTTGTCTACAAACTGAGAAGGAAATAATGGAGTCTACCTTAGCAAGAATGTTTCCTGATTTGACTAAGAGTCAAATAAAAAATGCAGTCAAGAGGCACAACAATAGATTTAATCCTAAATATAGAGCATTCTCTATTTTGCAAAATAAGATTGAAGAGGTGGTTAGAAAATCCACAAAGTTGTGGAAGATCATTTACAAGAAAATTGATGATGTATTTGGTGAAGAGTATAAGGTAGAAGCTAGTGCAAAGGCAAATGAGATAAAAGAATAATGAAGAAAGAAAGTAGAGGAGAAGAAGGTAGAAGAAAATAAAATGGAGGAAGAAAAGAAGGATGAAGAAGAAAAGGAGGAGGAAAAGAGTAAAGTAGAGGAAAAGGGGACAGATGAGCAACAAGAACAGAGTGTGTAGGACACACAACTGCCACCTCCCAGCCCTCCTCATTCTACCATCACACCTACAGAGACAATAAAGATAAAGAATATTGTTGACACTACTTTTCAAAACATTAACCCTTTGACTATAGAGGATCTCACAAAGATCCTTGACCAATCAACATAACCATCCATACTATGCACAAGTCCAATATTGGTCAGTGTTGATGAACTCCAAAAGTCAGTAGAAAAACTAAAGGAAGTCAAGGTGAAAACAAAAGAACCACCTATGACCACACAATCTACTAGACTTCTACTCCTTCAACCTCTGTCTCCACCAAAATCACTCACACAAGCACTTTAGGAGCTGACTACAGTAGCATGGGATGATAAAGGAAAATTAGTACAATCAATAGGTACACCCCCAACTAGAATGACAGTACAAGAAAAACAAACTGAAGAGAAGGAAGAGACAAAAGATAAGGAGGAATTTTTGATTCAAACTTTGGTTGAACTACCAAGAATAGGTACTCCAACTAAAACTCTTCAGTAGCCAAGCACTGACATGTTAGCATTACAAGTCAGAACACTAGGCTTGGGCTCCACTAGGATAGCCAGGACAATTCATTCTGGAATTCCTAAGCTTGATGAAGAAATAAAGATACCCCATTATGAATCCAACATGCTCATAGAAGAAAAGATGAATGAGATTCAAAGTGCATTGGATAAAAGAAGGAGACAAGAGACACTAAGAAAAGAGTATAAATATAGGCAAGAAATGAATGAAATCAAGGATATATTCATGGATGCCTTCAGCCTACAATCTCTAGATGAAACAAGGCCAATCATAGAGAAACTATCATATATAGTTGATCAGGTAAAAAATGAGGACCATGATACCAATGCCAAACTAATGGAATGGTCAGAGAAGAAGTTCCAAGATAAGGTCAATCAGAATATATCTAATGAAATAATTTTGGGACAAGTAGACCTAGCTAAGAAACTAGATAGAGTCAAGGTTGTACTTGGGAACATCTTCTTCCTTTACACCAAATTGTGTGACTTTTCCAATTTCAGACAAGAAACTGCTTAGAAGATATTGAGCTCGGAAAGAAATCTAAAGATTTCTTGCATGCAACTTCCCACTAATCCAGCTCAAAGTGAGAATCATTTTGTTCAGATGCTTCACACTCAAAGATAATTAGTTGTATTGATAGTAGAGGAGGCTAACATAAAAGCTAAGCTAATGCAAATTCGGTCCTCCATCACTCCTTACTTGGAGGTACTCCACAAGGAGTAGATGTATGTAGAGACAGTCCTGAAGAAAGATCCCAATCTTTCTACACATGAGGGACTTGTAGATCTAGCAACAGAGCTTGCAATCCAACATAAGTCATTGGACATTGCATTGAACAACTAGGATGCAGATCTAAAGATACTCCTGGAGGTTAACAAAACATTGCATTACTCCATAGCACCTTTTGACATTAGTGTCAAAAAAGGGGAGATATCTTATAAAGGGGGACATATGTATGAATAGGGGGAGATATAAGATTAGGAGATATACATACATGTAGATATTGTGGGTAAATACCAAATTTTGCTAATTTTGATCATTTTTTATGACATTATTTCACTCCATTCTTTCATTCATTTTGAGAATAAAGTGGAATGATTATAAATAGCCAAAAAGGGGGAGATAAGGAATAAAGGAGTGAAGGAGAGATGTAAAATTTTGGTAATCATATTGAATATATAAGATACAAAAAACATGCTCAAAATGCAGAAATAGGATAGAGGATAGAGAAGATTAGGCACACTAGCATATAATTTCATTTTCAAGAATGGACAAGGCATAATCAACTCAGGGGGAGTCATAAGGTATATTGCTACTCACAAAATTTTGACTTTTTCCATGTAAGTTGAGCAAGTAAAGAATGTACTCAATAAGGTTAGATCATAAATGCTTAGTTAAGTGTTTTTGACACTCATGTCAAAGGGGGAGATTGTTGGTCAAATAGTATTGACAAATGAGTGTCAACACACTTAACCATTTTCACTATATATGTCGAGTACACAATGTAAGACGAGTCAAAATTTTAGTTAGTGCTGAGTCACAGCTAGTGCCGAGAAGATCACATTATAGTATGTATTGAGTGATCTAGAATTGTTCTGTAGTGCCTCTCCCATTTGACTTTTGTAAGTCATCCTGATGGATTCAACCTTGATGATCTTTTGTTGTGATGGGATCATGATTGTGACCCTGAGTGGTCTACACCATTGAGGTGTTTGGATTTATGTTTCTGTATCAGTTGCTTTGATTATGCTTTTGAATGATCGTTGAGATTATGATGTGATTTTTGGTTCACTGAGGTTTGTGCTAGTGGTTACCAGGAGCAATGTGGTATCATGAGGTTGTTCTGTGATTACCCTGAGATTTGTGCAGAGATTGCACTGTGTACCATTACCATGCTACACTAGACTAGGTTCCTGTAGTAGTGGTTAGTCATGTTTATGACTATGTTTTCTTATGTGTTTTAAATGCCTTTTTAATGTAGAGTAATCAATCATTATTAAATGCTTAAGTAATTAGAATGAATTGTTCTTGTTGGATTATTTGGTTATGTGCTGCGGACATTTACCTTGTTATATTTCTGATTAGAGAGATATTTGTTACTCATGTTATGTTTACATTTGAGAGGACCCGAGGGTCAGATGTTTCTCTTTGACTCCAGTATCATGGATTTTAGACTACTATGCTGTTCAGTTAATCATATTGCATGATGATGCCATTTTGAGATGACAGTGTGTTTTATGATGTTATCTAGTTATCTGGTATTTGGACATAGCTCTTATTATGTTATGTGATGGATTTAATGCTATGGTTATTTACTTCATTCCTACGTTGTTATGCTTTATGTGAACGTGAGTGATGTAAATAGATTATTTTAATATAATTAAATAAATGGTTAAATTAGGTGATTTAACGCATTATTGCTTTGGCTATGTTATTATATGCAATTGCACTTGATCGTGTTGTTTAGTGTGTAGGATTAGATCCTTGGTAGTGGCACATGGAGTTAGTGATTCAGTCGTTCATATTTTACCAATGTCATCCTTGTATGGTCGACGTATCCTTAATTAAATGTTTAATTTAAACCTTTCGGTGATTATTAAATCCGAACTCATTTGCATTATGTGATTAGACCAGTAAGCGTGTTTGTGCATTTAGAGGTTCGCATTGTCGCGAAAGTTGTTTAAGGAGATTTATGCATTTTTTGGTTTTCGGGCTTTTTTATTGATTTATTTTAATTTCTGGCAGCTTTGCCATAGATGAATTCCTATTTATAGGAATAGCCTATTTTCGTTTGGGTTGATTCAGAGTTTAACTAGATTGGCTAGTTAAATACCCTAATCGGTTATTCACCCGAAAAGTGAATAAGTATCCAAAGAGGAATTTAATTCCTCACTTCTTACTTTTGAATTGGAAAGTTGGAGAGCAAAACCCAAAATCCTCTTCATGAGGATTTACTGTTTTGTTCGTTGTGGGAGCTACAAGCATGGGATCATCGCGAGGTCGGGCTCGTTGGATCCAGCTCGGGAAAACCTTGGATTGCCGCAATTTTTAGCTACTTCTGTGAGATATTTATTTTATGGTTCAGATCCCTATTTTGCCCTTTTGGCTGTGAGGTAGGGCTTTCCCGTTTTATTGTTTCTACTCCGTTTCTGCTTTTGCTTTTGGTAGCCATTTGTTTGGAGGTTGAGAGCTAGTGTTCCCCTCCATTTCTGTATGCTAGTTCTACCCGGTTGGGCGAGTATGAACATTTCCTTATTTTTTGGGATGAGGGTTTGGAGTTTGCACCGTTATGCTGGCCATTTTTGCACACGGTGTCTGATTCCATTTATTTTTGGATTTTTGGGGTTTTTGAACTGAAAGGCCAAATGGGTTTTAATTTTGTAATTTTCCAAATTTTTGAGATTTTTACCTCGTTTTGTGTGCCACCCTATTTTCTTGGGTTTCCTTGGCACAATGTGGGTCGTGGACCTTGATGATCCATTTGGATATCAGTCAGATCACTTTTGCACTTTTATGTTGCATTGGGATGCGTGTTGCATCTGTACTCCTGACGTTGTGTTCGGTTGAGTGATTTTATACCTAGTGTTATTGTTTCTTTTAGACCTTTGCTTTTGTTTCGTGAACACTAGGATTCGTGTAGAATCCATACTCTCGGATTGAGGCCGGTTGAGTGAGTTCATGATGTTTGGTCTTGTTACATCATTGGGATTCGTGTAGAATCCGTACTCTCGGATTGAGGCCGATTGAGTGATTCAATAATGTATGGTTTTATCAGATTTGGGATTCATGTAGAATTCATGCTTCCCATGTTGCTTTCAATTGGGTGTTTTCTTTGCATTATGTTCTCATTCCTATCCTTGTGTTATGATCTTCGTGATGGTGGTGCGCCACACACGAGTATGTGCGCGTACATTTGTTGGGTAACTTGTGAGGCCCGATCTTCTATGGATTTTCTGGAAGTTATGATCATTGGGGTTGGGATGGGAGTATGCATGCCCACGGGCACTTGTTGTAGGATGAGCATGGGTAGGGTAGGGTAGCATCTAGAAGGGGCTTCTATCTCGTAGCTCGACAATCATGGCGTCATGGGTTGGCAGAGGAAGCTTTATATAAGTGATAATTAAATAAAATGTGTGACTGGTAATAAAAATTAAGTAAAATGTGTGAGCACCCGGTTAAGTTCGAGGAAATAATGTGTGAGTACCCGTTTAAGTTTGAGGACACATGATCCGAGCTTGGGCTTTTTGATGTCAAGCGACTCTCCAGGATGTCAGCCCCTACATAGTAGCCTATTGAGTGTCTGACCAGGACCTTTACTCCTTGCATTGTCTTAAGTTTTTGGTTCAGCCATCATACTGTCTAGCGTGAGTGTTAGCCTTGGATGTTGTGCTTTATGAGTGTTTGTGGTTGGATCATTATCTCCATCAGCACGACGGGTGTGGACCTATGGCGCCACGTGCTTGGGAGCCGTAGCTACCTTCACCACTGCTAGGGATCGGTGTACAGAGACGATCTTTTGTCCTAGTGCGACCGTTGGTGGATGTCTTCACTTGGTACTTTGGGTTCTGGAGTATGCTTTCTTGTGATTTATGCTTTCATTGGGATGCTTGTATATCATGTTTAGATGATGTTATTTTATTTGGCGCATTCCCTTATTATGATGTTTAGCATATGATTAGATGATGTGATTTTCTTTAGTAGTATATCTGTTGCTTACTGTTGTTTAGCATGTGATAGGTGATGTTATCTACTGTAGGATTATCTTATGCTTTACTACTAGCATGTTAGATTTCCTTATGCTTATATTGTTGCATGTTTTAGTAGTGACATCCCTATTATGACAGTACTGACGATCTGGTCGGTGGCTTGGGATGTTACACGCGGGGGATGGCTAGGATCCACGATGGTCTTATGATGCTATTGACGGTTGGGAGGAACTGCATACTTAGTTTGGTTGTTTTGTTCCTGAGATGTATTTATGGTCATTGCGATGTTGCTTCTGTTCTCTGCGATGTTTTTATTCAGTGTGTTCTTTGCTGCTATATTTTAGATGGATGGATGTTCTCCTTTCTGTTTTGTTCTTGCACTCGAGTGTTCATTCCTCGAGCCTTTGTGGATCCGGTACTCCCTGGTGTGGAGGTTCTTTTTTCAGTTTTTCCCTATTTTTGAGTTCTGGAAGTGTTTTTACTTTCTATGGGCAACATTTGTTCAGCATTGTGTGACACTGATAAAGTATCGCACACCCATAGAAATAATGTCGTACGACACTATAAAGTGTCGCACACATTACTGGAGAAGTGTCATACGACACTAGAAGAGTGTCGCACAAATTTATGAGAAATGTCGCACGATACTCTTCCAGTATCGCACGCCTTCTTGAGAAGTGTCGCACACAGTAAGGGAGAAGTGTCGCCCTCCCTTAGTGAAAAGTGTCGCACGATTTTTGTGAAAAACTTGCGCATGCCATCAGTAGGCACTTTTCTTCATGATCTGATCTTTTTGAGAGTGGTTCTGGATACCCTTTTTGGGCGTTCTTCAAGCCTATGTTGTTGCATTTTGAATTCAGGAGGTTTCTTTTGAAATTTGTAG
Source organism: Cupressus sempervirens (assembly GCA_028749045.1). Classification (NCBI taxonomy): domain Eukaryota; kingdom Viridiplantae; phylum Streptophyta; class Pinopsida; order Cupressales; family Cupressaceae; genus Cupressus; species Cupressus sempervirens. The sequence goes on from CM053788.1 coordinate 124,064,219, forward strand.
TCCTTCGGGGTTTAAAATATATCGTTTAAGTATAAGTTAACTTAAGATATATTTTAATATATGCAAAAAATCATTTGAGATAGGTTTCAGACCTCTCAGAGATAAGTTATGGATTCTAGGAAATTTCAGGGCTTCAGAAATCCAGACTTAGCCAATTTTCAGGGCTTCAGGATTTCAGGCTTAGCCAAATTTCAAGATTTTGCATTTTACCCCAGCTTGGTGTTTTGTTGATGAGTGGTTGTTTCTTGTGCCCTCATCATGTGCATTGTCTTTGTTGGCTTTTTTTGTGTGTGTCAGTTTGGTAGTGGTGTTCGGAGATTCGTTGGTTGCCGAGATTGTGTTGAAGTCTTCCGTTGCAATCTTTGTGATCCCTGTATGATGTTGTCTTGTGCATTCATACTTGTAAAAATATATATATATCTTGGCTTGATTTGAATCCTTGTTTCCAAGGATCTCCAGGCGGGGCATTACATGTTCACGTGTTGAGTAAAAGGAAATGTAATAGCTGTCAAGTAATTCATAAGTGTTCAAGTACTAAGTGATTCAAGAACATGTATGTGCCAAGAATTTCATATTTTAATAGGTGTTGATAAAACTAGGAAACATAGTTGATGCTAAGTAATCCAGAAATAGTATGTATCGAGCATTAGTAATGTTACATGTGCTGAGCAACACAGGATCAACAAAAGAGTTTGTCCCATCACAAACCAAGATGTAAAATGATTATGTATGACTCAAGAAAGGATAAGGAGATAAGATTGAATCCTTTCATTCACCTATGAAATCAACATGCAACCAATTAGAAAATTGGAGACAACATGTAGCCAATAGGTGAAACCAAAGAATTTGTGCAAGAACATTTTAATCATGAATTCATAACTAACCAAAAGTCTTTAAAAGGAGATCACGACACCATTTCAAGAGTTGTTAAAAGTGTTTGTAAAAGCTAAGGCTATTACTAAGGTTGTTGTACAATAGAGGTGTCAAAGACTTAGTGGAAAGGACAAAATCTATACATCTAGTTTGATCAGAATAGGATAGGGGACACATTTAGAGATCAAACCTAGAAGAGATCAAAAAGAAAGAGTAGATCAAGTGCCCGAATCAAGCAATTTGAGATTGCATACAATTAGGTTAAATGTTCTAATACTCTCTCACAATTGTATTAGAAGTTGAAATCCTATGTTGATAGGTTAGCTTAATAGCTAGGTAGAAGATCCTTTGAAGAAGGATAGGTAAGGGATAAGAGAACCTTTGGAGAAGGTCATGAAAGTCTTATTAAGTTAGGTGGGTTTAATATCCTTTATGTAAATCCTTTAACAGGGAAAACCATTAGAAGTGGTTGAACTTGTTGCTACAATAATTTTTGTGCGTGTCATCCCCACCCCAATTTGACCTTCTTATTCCTGGAGGGTTTCTAGGTCACCAAAATCTCTCGTGTTATGTGGTGATGCATGCTTTCATTTCATGTTTTCTTAATTGTTTACTTGCATGCATGTTAATTTCAATTATATGTTATTAAGGATTTGAAAAGGATAAAAAACTAGAACTTCTAATTCACCTCTACCACCCTCTTAGAAGCACACTTCCCATTTGGATATTCCAACATATGTATATATTATTTAGTACAAGTAACATTTTATTAGACAAATATATGTATTATAATAATACTAATCCCTCACGAACCCACTAGCTATCGCAAATAACCACTAAAATATGTCCTCAAGTTTGTTTAACATCATCCATACCTAAAGTGGAGTTTAATACAGAAATTTATAAAGAGAATGAATTAAATACAAACTTATATTTTATTAATCAAACACGTTTATTATGCTAATGTCAACTATGCACCCCCATCCTAACAAATAGCTTCACATTAATCTATAACTAAATTTATATACTACCACATTCACTCTTAGATTAGTAATATCATTCTAAAACCACATAAATAACTATTTCATTAATAATACTTACTACAATAAACAAACTAATAGCTGACCACTAACTAGAAACTAAAATCCTACTTATCATACTAACTACCCCAAAAAAAAATAATGTAACTCTATGAACAAACCCCCACTAACCACTTAATTTCTATACCTAAGCACTTCCCATCCTTATTTTCTTCGAGTATCTCACACATTCCCCATCTGCCCACTTATTCTCCTTACACATGCCCTTCTCAACTCCTAGGTGCATGCACATTCTAGGCACATAGTCCTAAGCCTAGGTGCCTTTTCAAGGAAGTGGCCATATCTAGGATTGAATAATTTTTGCAAGTCAGAGAGGAGTTTAATTGGGAGGGAGAAATTAGGGACATGAGTTGACTGTTGTTAGTCTTTTCATCCCATGAAGGTGCTCAAAGGGTAGCAGACGTGTATGGGGAAGGGGTAAGATGGGACCCCACCTTCCCTCTTCTAAACTTAAGAGACTCTTTTTTAAAATTTTCATTTTCTTTTCGGTGATAAACTAGGAAGGTTGCCTAATTTTTTTGGATGCTAATTATTATTAATATTTTCTTTATGGGTTTATTATTTTATTATTTTATGTCTTAATCAACCACCTAATTGACCTTTACATGGGGATTTTCTTTCTTGATTTACTAACTACCCTATTTAAGACATAATGAAATATACTTGGAAGATGTATCCTTAGGATATATATTATATTGAGAACATACTAAATTATCTAAATATTTTTTCTATAAATTTCACATTTAGAAGATTCCATGGCATAGTCCTTTGAATATTTTATTAGTCTGTATTAGCTAGGCATGATTTTCACTTCCCCATACAAACTCTAGAGAGTTAATGAGCACCTACAACACATCTATTTTCCATGCACTTATATAATTCCATTTCATCTATTGAATTTCTACCTCTAAGGTCTACAATATCCTTCTTAAGTTATTACAATGATAATTTGGACTTACTCATTAGGCTAAGTGTGGTCTAGATTAATGATTCGTTTACCATTTAAACATTAAACTTAATGCAACAGATATACATTTCATGACAAGGTTATATATGAACTATTTGAATTTTTTTAATCTATGACTTACAAAGTTTAGAAACCATTTTCTCAAGGATTAACATTGTATTCTCATGCAAGATTCAATTCAAATATACATACACAACTATTATGCAACAGAACTGAGATGATAATAACGTTCAACAAAGATAACCTTTATATCAATACAAAATCTTCTATGATATCAAATTTAGTTTGACAATCTTTTTCATACCACTCAAGAACATCAAGTATTTAAATCCTTGATTAATATAGCAATATTATTACAATAAATTTCTCTTCCATGATACTCTCAGGATACACAAAAGGTGGTGGAATCAACGTATCAAAATATACACAATGGAAATACTTTTTACCACATATGAAATCTCACAACCTTTCCATTTAACAGTTGAACTAAGATAGTAACATCCTCTTACAATACTTTTAGACTCACATAACAAGATGGAGTTTTCTCCCTATCTCATCACAATGCAACAATGTCTTCTTCTCCTATGCACATGGAAAGACAACAAGAACTCCAAGTTTCTAAGATCTTTCAATAAGAACCTACAAATGAGAGATAAAAATGGTGAACCATGGAGGCTCACCTCGCAACCTAGGCTTCAAGGAGGCCACCCACCAAGCTAGGGGAAACAAGGTTCAACCGGGATACATTCAAGCAAAATCACAAGACAAGAACTAACATGGATCCAACATCTTTACAACATAATCACAACTTGAACCAAGGTTTGCACAATGATTCACAAGTGGAATCATAAACATTGGGTGAAGGTGGGCTCTCAAAAGAGGAGAATTCCATATCCTTATGCATTAACAATTCTTGCAATTGCATTATGCCCAACAAGGCTTCCAAGAAACATATGCCATCCAAGGATATCAATATTCATATGCCTCAACTAGGCTATATATACTTGATCCTTTGACATATCCTCACTTATACCTCCCATAGAACAATAGAAAGGCATATGGCTTTCAATGGAGCCCATACTCCATGAAAACTATCCTCTCACCAACAGAAGGATTTCTCAACTTCAATGTAAAGCCCAGCTAACCCCTTCACCCTAAGACTTATCTTCCCTCCCAAGGGTGAGTGAAGCCTTCACACCCAACACAAAAAATTCAAGAAACAAGATCAAATGCAAGTAAATTCAACATGCTCATTTACATACACAACAACTACTACATACACCACATGCAAAACATAAACCTTATAGGAACACCCTTGCAATCTCCATTATTCAACTTTCAAGAGATAAGAGAATTCATGGCATGAAGAACTAAACTCCTTCCAAGCTAATGGCTATGAAGTGGTGCTGATGAACTTCCCTCCTTTGGCTTCCATGTTTTTTCCTCCAAAACCCTATCTGTCTCTACAACTAGATAGTGGGTGAACAACCACTAAGTTTGGCACAAGCTCCCTAAAATGACCTCCACTTTCACCCTCACCTATCCCTCTTACACCCTTGTACCTTTCTACCAATAAGAACTTACCCAAGTGGAGGGATGAGGACAGAAGTCATGTGACACTCTGATTTTCGAATTGTCTTGAAAATGACTAGTTTATAGGGTCTCCTAAGTCACCTAGACCAACTTATGGGTATATTTAGACTTCCAACCTATACTACTACCATTTGGGTGACTTATTTTCACCAAAATAACACTTGGAAAGAAATTTTAGGCTCTCTAAAGTTCCTCCCAAGTTTGAATTCGAATTTCAACAAGATGGTGACTCCTCCTAACACTCTCCAAGGTGGGTTAACTTAATTTCATAATGGGGATTAAATTTAGGTTAAGTGACTTCATGCCCAGAAACTCTATAGGATATGTCATTTACACATAGACAATACAATTGTCAAATGACACACACATAAAAATACTTACACATCATGATGACATGTCTCTAATTACTCATGATCTTAAATTTATAACACCCATGCACAATCATATTATGAAATAAACATAATACAATAAGGTTTTAAATCTTCCAAAGATTCACCTTGGCTTTACTATGTTCACATAGGTTTGAACCTTGTTTCCCCGAATCATTTTCGCGGTTCAACTTTCCTGCACACTCAACTTAATCATCAGTAGCCCAATGAAATATTATAGAAATACATACAGATAAGTGCAAAATGATCCAAAACCACATAATTTGCATTAACATACAATTAACTTTTATCTAATCATTTCCATAAAATATTCAGAAAATTGCAATATCAAAATATGTGTATCAAATTTATCTTCCTTAACATAACAAAATTACCATTCTAACAATATCACAATACTTGTCTATCATAACCATGAAACACTAAGGTCATGTCTATTACATCATTAAAACAAATAAATGGATCCTAGTATATGTCTTAATTGGAGATCACTAATATGGGAACAAGTAACTAGTATATTTTTAGTCAAGTTAAACATCACAACATTCCTAGCAATACTCCTTTATTACATTACAAGGGTGTGTGTGTGTATTCTAGGGTTACTCCCTCAAGCCATTAGAATGTTCCAAAATTATGTCGTCATGATTTAAAAACAATCTAAAAATGCAACCATTTATGTTTTTTTGTTGCTATAATCTACATCCATTGTTATTTCTCATGAGAGTAAATGTTAATTCATCTTTCCTAATTTGGCTACTGAATCACTCTATGCATCCCTTGATCAAGTCCCTAGCTTGAACATATAGAGTTTCATTTTCATGTGATCGTATCTATTCAACCTAATGTTATTAAATAGGTATTACACATATAATAACCAAAATCTACTTTAGTCTCTAATAGGATCTCATAAATCAATATTAACAAAAAAAATGTCAATCATAACCTAATTAACTCTTAATCATATTGATTTCATCAAGATCTATAATAGGGTACTAGTGTGGGCTTTACAATATGTTTCATAACATCAAACTTTCTTACTCTATCAGAATCATAATCAAGCATCCTTTCTTGAATTCTAAACTTTTCACCAACTCTCACATTAGCACTTTAAACAATAATCTTCAATCTTTGATTAAAATATCTATATGATTTACTTTCAGTGAATGTCCAAGAAATATTTTTTCATTGCTTCTAGATTTAAACTTTCCAATATCATCATCCCTCTTCATATATCATTCATTTCCAAAGATTTTAAAGTATTTCATAGTTGGTGTATGCCCAAACCAATGTTTATAAGGTGTCTTACTAGTGCCTTGTCTAATATGCACTCTTCTCATAGTGTATATTGTGGTATCATTGCTTCTCTCCAAAAGACATCTAATACACTATATTGACATTATAGTCATGTTTGTTTATTAGTGACTCACACTTAATAAAATGGTTAGGAACTACCAAGATTATCTTATAATTTATAGTGTTAACTGATTAATTCAAGTTCCACCAAGTTCTACAGTTGCTACTAAGTTCCAAAATAATTATACAATTTTCCTTGAGTAGTATCTAGCAAGTTGATGAATATCAATGTAAACCAAGCTTCATAATATTTATCAAGTTGCACAATTGAAACCAAGTTCTCTAGTGTTTACCAAGTTTACAAAAATAGTGATGTAAATCTAGTGTTGACTAAGCTAGGATGTGTCAACCAAGTGATTCAATTTATACTAAGCTTGTAGTTTTAGTGTTGATTGAGCTATGCAATGTTAGCCAAGTGATTTAGTTTATATGTTGAGTTTCACAGTGTTTACTGAGTCACCAGTGCTAATCGAGTTTAGACTACTTGGAAGTTATTAGTATGAACTAATATTTTATGTCTACTGGGAGCATGATGATGTTGAGTGTTGGTAATGGTTGTTGAGTATCAGAACCTCATCGTATTTGTCTTAAAAACCTAAGTACCCATAGTTGGGCTGATTATTTTGGTAAAACTTTTAACGTAGACAAGTATGATGAATATGTATATGTGTGTGTGTGTGTGTACGGTATCACATCCAAATGCATAAAAAGTATGAATATAGAAAGATATGTGTAAGAGAAGAAGTGTGAAGTAAGAAGGCTATAAGTAGTATAAGGAGTAGTAAAGATTTATCTATCACAACAAGGTGATCATTATACTCCAAAGGAATCTCAACTAGAAAATTAGAGTTGCAGATTAGAGATCACCAACTAGTTCATCCTAATAGGTGAATAGTTAAATCCTTTCACAAGGTGGACTTAATGTTGGAATTATTCAAGACTAAGCAAGGTTACTAAAAGGGGAGGGGTGAATCAGTAATGATTAAAATTTTATCCTAATCTAATCTTAATTGCAATAATCTAGTAATTATTTACTTCATGAAATTAGATCTAACTACATACATGATAAAATAAAATATAAACATTCATGACACATGAACACAATAATTTGGTTACCTAGAAACCTTCCAAATAGAAAGTAAAACTAGGGTGGGGATGATACCCACAAAACTTCAATACTACAACATAAAGTTGGCCAGATAAGGCTTACAATGATCTTCTGATGATCTACCTTGTTAGAGGCTTTACGAACATACAACAAAGTATGAACTCAATGAAGAGATTTGATAAAAGATTATTAAGTCTACCTTGTTAGAGGATTTTGAACTAGTTTACCTATTAAAATGAAACAATAGATCTCTAACTTACAATTGATTGCTGATAGAGATTCTTTGAAGTATTGATCACCTTCATGTGATAGATATGACTCTGTTGCTCCTTGTTATGGCCTTACAATATACTTTGTTTGTTGTTGATTCACATTTTCATGCTTACATTCCATTCACATTGTCTCAATATATACACATACATACATACTCACTTGGATATGATACAATACATTACATATATATATATAATCCAATTTACAAAATTAAAAAGTTAGCCAATATACAAGCTAACACCAATATTACAAAGTCAGCCCAAATGAAGCTACTTAGGTTCTAAAGACTAACTTGGTGAAGTTCTAATACATGACATCCACTATCATTACTCATCCTCATCATGCATTCAGTAGAAGTGGAGTCTCGATCCATACTAATCATCTTAGAGTAGTCTTGAACTTAGTCTGCATTGGTGACTTAGTAGATACTATGTAACTTGGTAAAAATAGAGTTACTCATTTACCATGACTACACTTAGTAAACACTAATCATCTCATCACTTGGTTAACACTAGCTTTGCTTCACATGAATTGATGGCTTGGTAGAAACTACGAAGCTTCGTAACCACTGAACTGCTCGGTAAGAACTGTGGGACTTCACACTGCCTGGATTTACTTGGTAACCACTGGAATGCTTAGTAACCATAAATAATCAAATAATTTTTGTCACTAATAACAAACTTGACTTAATTTCAACAATCTCCCCCTTTGGCATTACTGACAAAAACACTTATCAGCCAAAACTTATATACACTACAATGTGATACTGGCTTGGTACTATTATACTATTTTTTGAATTTTCAAAATTTGTCTTTGTAATTATATATATTCCTTTCCCTTTCTTGATTCTCCCCCATATAATATACATATATATACATACTCTATTTCTTCATCATGTATATTGTTTCTCCTATTTCTCATATTTCTCCCCCTCTTTGACAATAATGCCAAAGATTTATTCAAAACTTATATACATAGATACACTAATTTAAGAAAGAAATTTAGAATGTACCTTAAGTATTACTACTAGAGTCTTATCCCAATTCTCTTGTAAAAGTTTACACATCTGTAGAGAAATTTGCACTTCTGCAAAAGGTTCTATCATGTGATCTGCAATTGAGAAGTTTTTCTCATGGATAAATATTTTTGAGTAAACAATGTGCTTCTTCATTGTGTCCATGATGGGAAGGATCATATTATGAATATATATTAGTCAAGACCAGATCCTTGCTTCTTCTCTCAACAACTCTACTTGCATATTTGAAAAAAATATGATTTTCATAAGATGTGCATAGCTTGAACTATGGTCAAGTTGCAACTGTTGTGCACTAGCCTTTAGATCATCATGAATATTTGTCAATTTTCTCTATATTTCCTTTGTAAACTTGGTAACATTGCATAATTTTCCAAAAAGAAATGTTATATCTATGCAAGAGTTTTCAAGATTGGTCAAAATTGAGGAAAGCTCCTCTTGTTGAATAGCAATTTGCGAAGAAATGTGCTCAAGCACCTTGTTATCAAATTTCTTTACTACTTTCTCCAGAAATTTTTTTTAACCACTAGAGTCCTCATTGAACTTCTAAACTACCTCTTCTAATTGAAACAATATGTGTTGAGAAGTATCAACTTCAACACCTATCACCTTAGTTAAGATAACCTTAGCATTTTCTATGATTTTATATTCATTGTCTCTTTCCTCTGTCAATTTCTTTTGCTTTGCTTTCTTGAGGAGGAGTTGACTAATTAATTGCATTTGATATTTAGTGGCATTATCAAAATCTAACTTTGGAATCTCAATCTCCTCATCTAGATCAATATCCTCCTATATCTCCTTTCCACTCAAAATTCTTATACATGGTTGAGCCTTAGGTTCAACTGACTTTGTACATACTACCTTTGAATTCTAAATGTAAACAATAGTAGCGATAGCAAGACTAGCAGTAAAAACTAATATAGTACCAACAGATGGAATACTGATTGGAATGCTTATTGAATGCAAAATTGATATACTTACAAATGTACCCATAGTTGTAGAAAACAAAACTATAGAATCCAAAATTATAGAACTTGAAATTGTACTCACTACTGATGAACAAAAAATTGTAGAACATGTTGTACTCACTATTGATGCTGACTCAAGAACTAAAGAAGAGGTAGGTGGTAGCTTAGTAGATGAAGTGGTACACACTTCCTTTGATGTACTGAGTTTTGAGGGAGCAAAGAGTGATTAGACATTTGATGTATCTATTGTAGTCACAATCAAACTTGTTGAAGTTGTCTTTGAACTTGATGTACCTACTTATTTTCTTGGAGAATAAGGAAGTGAGGCAATGAATTCTACTGCTATACTCATAGGGTCAGTCTCCTCATCATCTTCTTTGACTTCCTCAATGGCTTCTTCCTCTATATCTTCTTCAATTTCTTCATTGTCAAATTGTATTGTCTCAAAGTTTGTTTCTTCTTCCTCATCATCACTATCATTATCCTTGATTTCTACTAGAAAGTCACTCTGTTTATGCAAGAGATAAACATTCTTCCACATACTTGTACCATTCCTAACTACATGCTCTATATTTTTTAACAAAATTAAACAAGTATTGAATCTAAGAGTCATCTTATCTTCATTCTTCTTCATAGAATCTTTTACCTTAGCATTGGTAATGCTCAATAACAACTTTCTTAGGGTTTTTTCATAGATATCCTTTGCTATTTGCATGGCTGAGTCCCATCTTGGCTTCAATCTTTCTAATAGATCTTAGGAATCTGATAGGCTATCTGATCAGGGGAATACTTCCATTTACCCATCTTGGTTAGCACCAATTCCTCAATCTTTTCCTTCTTAGCCTCTATCCTAGTCTCATACTTTAATGGTTTAAAGTTGGTTATTCCTGCACCTTCTTCCATTTTCTTTAGTCTCTCCTGGAAGGTGGGAGGAGGCTTACTCAACACAACTTCACTACCTTTCTTTCTAGATCTCTTAGTAAATACTGCAGTGGATGGCTTGGGTGGCTTGGTGATGATCACCTTGTCTTTTTTCTTCACTGGTTCTTCTTCCTTTTTAAAATTTTTTCATCCTCTACATCATCACAATATTCTCCTTTACCTTTCGTCAACAAAAGAGGTGTGCTAGATTTGAGTTTTTCTATTCTCCTCTTTCTTTTGTTAATCGCATGTGGAATCTTATTGCAAGCTCTATTCTTGTCTTGGCCTCATCATATGCTCCAAAGTATGGTGCCTTTGGATCAAAATATTTGTTTATTAGGGCTTCAATTATGTCTTTCACTTCATTAATGTTCACCTTATAGGGAAGAGGTTTTACCCATACAACTCCTCGTATGACTACCTGAATGTAGACTCTATCACTATCTACCATGAAAAAAATATCATCTAAAGGTCTTCAACCAATTTCTTGGGAATCCTAAATCTGTTATTCATTTTCTCCTTGAAAACATCAAAATAGTTATCCATTATGCTGACAAAATTCTCACCCATTTTTGCAATATACTCGTTAATCTGATACAAAACTGGCACATCCTTTCTCCATATGACTGTACCTTTAGAAGGGAAAAACTTTTGTACATAGAAAAATAGCCATGGTAAAAATGAACCAAAATTGCAACGATTGTTCTTGGGTTTCCTTATATTTTCCATGTTTTTGTTCAACTGTTTCAATTACAAGTCTACAAGATCATATGATAAATTTTTCTTCATGACTTTGAATGCCAAGTCTACTGCTTCACATGACACACTATTTAGATGACTTGAACTGTAGAATTTATGAGCTATCATATGTATGCCAAATTTTACTTCTACATCTATTACACTACTAATCTTCATACCTCTATCATCCCACTCGGCTAGGGTTTTCTTCTCCAACTACATCCAACCTAGGGTTTGAGTAGCTTTGGCTTTAGAGAGATTTTTTTTAAAATACTCCAAAAGGCTTCCCTAGCTTGAGATGCATACAATATACAAATTATGCTACCAATACAATATATTTTAAGTTAATAATAGTCTTAATTGTCTTCAAGCTTGGTCTTTGTGCAATAAATCATCTTCTTAGTGATTAAAACTAGTTTCTCAAGCCATAAATGACCAGAATGAACTCAGCTTAGGATGTATCTAATCCATTTGATTTGGAAACTTTGGAGGGATTTGTGATTGTGCTCCATTTGGATTGAGGGTTTGAACAATTGCTGGTACAAGTTTGAAATCTGGTAGTTTCCATTTGACTCCTCAGACCAACATTTCTAACCCTTTCTTTGCCTTACTACTATTGCTTGATGCTACCATGGCTACTCGGTAGGATACACAAAACTTCAAAGATTGTATTGCAAATTCTACTCAAAATCGCTTGAACACTTTTGCAATTCACTTGATTGCAATAAAACTACAAGATTTTGGTAAAAAATGAATTCAAATTCTTTCCTTTTGATAACAATGTTTCCATAAATGCTCAGTTAGAAAGTATTTATGGTCATATCATTATGTGTGATAGACTATCATCCACTGTCTATTCAGACTACTCGATAAATACATCATAAATCAGTAAACAAACATTAGTTACTCCCAACCTTTCTCGGTAGAGTCCATGACTCAACCTTACATAGTGATAACTGATACTAATCTTCTGTGATCCCCTTTTATCTTGAATACTGATTTGGATTTTTTCTTTCTTTCAATTTTGGAATTGTTTAGATGTGATCATGGTAATGCAGTTCCAGTCCTTCCTTAAGAACTTAGTTTAAAATGGCAAAGTCACCCATTTCTTGAGTGACATGGCCAGCATTTCTCAGACTAGCTTCCTTGATGGATTTAGGAATCCATTGCTACCTCATTTTCTTTCTTATATTATCTAACTTTTCTTTCTTTTCATCTTCAATTCTACCTAATTCTTGGCCAAATGACCAAGTTCTGTACAAGTGTAACATCTTATGGTGGTACCTCTCTTCCTTGTATGATGTTTAACATAGTTCATGCCAATGTGTCCATATTCACCACAATAATGACATCTGTATGAGGTGTTATAGTCCTAACCAAATATTTCTTTCACAATTTTCTCTACTAGATTGAATGACTTGGTTCTACAGTTTGATGCCTTATAACCTTGTTTCTTGCATTCATGGCATTTGCCTTCAAATTTTGGTTACTCTTTGCATCCATTAGCCTTGTGACCATACTAATTGCAATTGTAACACTTACCATTGAATTTTCCTTTCAATTACTCCAACATTTTTTTGATGTATGACCTACCTTACCATAGTGATTGCAAGTGGGTCTTTGATTCCTTTTAGCATCTTATTTGGAGAATTCACCTTCTTATTTGTATCCAAGTCTTGCTTTACCTTTTTCTTTATAGAGATTGTATTCATTTTGTTGATTCAACTAATTTATTTCTAGTTGGGATTTCATCATTCTCTCATTGAATTACTTTTAAGTGTTTAGATCATTTTGCAATTTTCCACTAATTTTCTTTTTAGATCTCATCTCACTTCTTATTCTTTCATTGATTTTTCTTTTTGAATTTAGATCATTCCTTAATTTTTTATTGTTCTATTTTTGACTCATCATTTATTCATTTGCATTAGAGATTTGATCTATAAGATCTTTATGCTAAAAAGATTGGCTCTGGATCTTATTTCTTCTTTCATCCATTTCTTCTTTCATCTTTTTCCTTTTCTCCAAGATTTAACATAACCTTATTGACTAAATTTCTTGTTCTCTTTTGAGCTTACTTACTTCTTCTTGCATGGAATCATTCATTTCTAAGAGTTCTTTTATTTCATTGTTTGCTTCATTTGAACTAGTTGAAGGAAAAAGATCTTCAATATTTTCTTCAATGTACTGGTGATCATTCATTTGATTTGCAAGTTCCTTCCTTCTTTTCAGGGATTGGGAAAATTTCTCCTTAGCTTTCTTGAGTTGTGCAATGGTCATTTCTAGATCTAGCTTTTTATTGTCAATTGCTTTAGTCTGAATATCTCCATTGTCCTTGATCTTTCCTCAACCTATCAAGCTTTCTCCTAAGAACCACAAAGCTTTGATACCAATTGTTGGAAATATTCAAGACTAAGCTAGGTTACTAAGACGGGAGGGGTGAATTAATAAAGATTAAAACTTTATCCTAATCAGATCTTAATTGCAATAATCCAGTAATTATTTACTTCATGAAATCAGATCTAACTGCATACATGAGAAACTAAAATATAAACATTCATGACACATGAACACAATAATTTGGCGACCCAGAAACCTTCCAAATAGAAAGTAAAATTGGGGTGGGGATGATACCCATAAAACTTCAATACTACAGCATAAAGTTGGCTAGTTAAGGCTTACAATGATCACTTCTTATGATCTTCCATGTTAGGAGCAATTAGGACTATTAGGACCATCTTGTTAGAGGTTTTACAAACATACAACAAACTATGCACTTGGTGAAGAGATTTGATAAAAGACTATTAAGTCTACCTTGTTAGCGGATTTTGAACTAGTTCACCTATTAGAATGAAACAGTGGATCTCTAACTTACAATTGATTTTTTGATAGAAATTCTTTGAAGTAATGATCACCATCATGTGATAGATATGACTCTACTACTCCTTGATGTGGCCTCACAATATACTTTGTTTGATGTTGATTCACATTTGCATGCTTACATTCCATTCACATTGTCTCAATACATACACATATATATATGTACTCACTTGGATATGATACAATACATTTTATATATATATATATATATATATATATATATATATATATATATCAATCCAATTTACAAAACTAAAAAGTTAGCCAATATAAAAGTTAAGACCAATATTACAAAGTTGGCTCAAATGAAGACACTCAGGTTCTAAATACTAGGTGAAGTTCTGATACATGGTGTCCACTACCATTAGTTGGCATCGTCATGCATTCAATAGAAGTGGAGGCTTAGTCCATACTAATCATCTTAGAGTAGTCTCAAACTTGGTCTACACTAGTGACTTAGTAGATACTAGGTAACTTGGTAGAAATTGAGTTACTCATTTACCATGACTGCACTCGATAAACACTAGCTTTTCTTCACATGAACTGATTGCTTGGTAGAAACTATGAAACTTGGTAACCACTGAATTGCTCGGTAAGAATTGTATGACTTCACACTGCTTGAATTTACTTGGTAACCACTAGAATGCTTGGTAACCATACCAAATTGAATAAGTGTTGTCACTAATAACAAACTTTACTTAATGTCAACACTTAATAGTATTTTGTAAATCTCTTTAACAAGTGCATACTTCATTGTATGTTTTGTAAATCCTTTCACAAGGTGGACCTAGTAGTCATCTTTGCTCCTAATAGGGTAGATCATAAGAATTGATCTATCATAAGACTTAACCAAATATATTTATATTGCAGTAGTAAATCTTATGGGTATCATCCCCACCCTAGGTTTACTTTCTATTTGAAAAATTTCTAGGTCACCATATCTTGTGTTAAAGTGTTATGTATGTTTTAATGCTTTTAGTTTTCCATGCATGCAATTAGATCAAAATACATATGAAGAATTAATTGGTGAATTAGAATTAAGTTTTTTTGGTTCTTAATTCACCCCTCCTTTCTCAGTAACCTAGCCTATCTTATATTTTCAACAATTGGTATCAGAGCTTTGTGGTTCTCAAAGAAGAAGTTTAATAGCTTGAGCAAAGATCAAAGGCAATGGAGGTATTCAGATTAGATAAGGATGTTGACAATGAAAATTTGGATTTGGAGTTGGCTATTGGGAAACTTAAGAAAGAAAAGAAGAAACTCTCTCAATCCTTGAAAAGAAGAAAAGATCTTGCAATACAAATGAATAAAAAACTCTACACTAAAGAAATAATTGAAGATATCTACTCAGAAAAAAATTTAGATGAAGCTAATGTGGAAATTAGAGAACTATTAGAAAAGAATTATAACCTTCTAGAAGAAGTTAGAAAGATGAAAAGAGAACAAGAAATTTAGTCAGTAAGATTGTGTGAAGTCATGGAAGAAAAATACAAGGCCAAAGAAGAGATAGAAGGAAAGAACAATGAAATTCAACATCTATCCCTTCAACAGGAAGACTTCATTGATCAACTTACTAATACAAATGAAGAAGTCATGAATCTAAGGTTAGAGAATGAAAGATTAAAAAATGATCTAAACTTTAAAAACAAAACCAATGAGAGGATGATGAAATCTCAGGTAGACATGAATTAGTTGAATGAAAAAATTCAATACAGATAGAAAGGCAAAGTAGGAATAGGATACACAGAAGAAGGTGAATCATCCAAGCAAGGAGATCAAAAGAATAAAAGGCTTACTTGTAATCAATGTGGTAAGTTAGGTCATACATCAAACAAATGTTGGAGTAATGGTAAAGAAAAACTCAATGGAAAATGTTACAATTACAACAAGCATGGTCATAGAGCTAATGAATGTAAAGAGAAACTTGAATTTTAAGGCAAATGTCACAAATTTAAGAAGCATGGATAGAAATCTTCTAAATGCAAAACTAAGATATTGAACCCAGAAGAATAGATTGTGAAAGCTATATTTGGTTGCAGCTACAACACATGGTGTAGATGCCACTACCCTAGAGAATTTGAACACATTGGAACAAACTATGTGAAACATCACATGAGGAAAAGAGACACCACTAGAGGATGTTTAATTTGTATAGAACTTAGACATCTTGCCAAGAATTGTATGAAAACTAGAAGGATTGAAGATGAAAAGAAAGCTAAGTCTAACAACATCAAAAAGAAAATGAGGTAGTAAGGAATTCCAAAATCTTCTGAGAATGCAAGTTTAAGCCATAATGCACATGTCACTCAAGAATTGGGTAACTCAAGCATTTCTACAAAAATATGGCAAAATGATGCCAAATATGGCACAAAATCAATCCTCTAGCTCTTCAAATCCTAATTATGGTTCATAGATTGTGATTCAAAATGTTAATGCAAAAATATGGCACAAAATTGAATCTAGAATATGCATCTCCCTACTATGACTAATTGTGGAAATTTGATCATGTTAATCAAGCATTTCTATTTGATCTCCCATAGAGATAATTGGAACTAAGACTTTGAAGTAGACATCATACATCAGTTCTAGTTAGCTAGAAATAAATATTCATATTAACATTCAAGATACAAAAGGATCACTATGTGTCTAAGGAAAATATATACACTACCAAGCTAGGTTAGGTTGCAAGACCTTGCCAAGCAAGGTTGTGATACACTAAATCATTTTGTGAACACTGAGTTGTGAATGACTCTATCGAGCACTAAGGTTAAATTGAGTAGAAGATGGTTTGTTATTGAAAAAGCAATCGTACCAAGCATTTATGGTGATTAGAAAGTGAAAATTTTTAAAAGGAATGGAATCAAATTTATTTATCACCGTGAATTTTTGAAGAGTTAGTTGCTAAGAGAAATTTATGCGCTTTCAAGTGATCTGTGCATTTTTTTGCTAAAGATTTTTGTGTTTCCATAAACCCTACCAAGCATGGCATCCTCCAGTAGAAAAAGCAAGAAAGGATCTAAGATGTTGGTTTGATGAGTTGATTGGAAGGCACCAAACTTCAAGTTGAATCTGCTAATATTAAAAGTACTTGATCCATCTAGATCTCAGTTAGAAATTCCATCAAAAGTACTACTTGTTAACAATATTTGTTCACATTTTCACTGTTTGATACAAGACATTAAAACCCAAGGGATGGATGAGGCTCTAGAAAAGTAATGTGTGAATGGTGCATTGAAAATTGAGCATCAACACTTGGAGACTGAGAGTTTAGCACACATTATGCATATGCCCTGTGAATTCTAGATAAAATGGATAAGGTTTATCCTTAGTCATGTACACAATGGGAAACTATGGTTGGAGTAGCCTATTCAAATAACAAAGAAAATGATTCATTGAATCAAAACACTCCTAATGTTAAACAAGGAAAATAATACTAAAAGCCTATGTTAGGTAGAAATGGAAAGAAAAAATCTTTCCAAATGGGATGGAAGAGGTATGAAGATCAACAATGTGACTTGAATGGAGCTGAAATTTTGAATTCATGTAATAGCACATAAAATATATAACTCCATTTGTCTTAATAGCATGTCATCTGAGGCAGTTGATCTGGCTCTCAAGGTGGTGAAGAACATCATATCCTTTGACCTTGCCAAGCTAATGTTGATTCAATTCAATAAGAACATGGAGAGACCATAACTTTAAAGAATAACCCATGTAATTTTGGTTCAATCTTAACTTGTTTATTCTTCTTTGTGAAAAATGTTTTCCCTTCAAAAGGTTTAGTCATATGGAGAAAAGATGTACCAATACTATATCAGATTAATGAGTATATAGTAGAGATGGGTGATAACTTTGTCAGTATCATGGATAACTATTTTTATTCATTCAAGAAAAATATGAGTAAAAAATTCATAATTCTTAAGAAATTTGTAGAAGATTATGAGGATGATGTTTGTTTCATGGTAGACTATGGCAAAGTATACATTCAAGCAATTAAACCTAGAGTGGTGTGGGTTAAGCCTCTAAGCTATGAGGTTAACATTGATGACACCAAGGTTATCATTAAAGAATTATTGAATAAACTTGTGGATCCCAAGGCCACATATTTTGGTGCTTATAATGAAGCAAAAGGTAAAATAGAACTTGAAATTAAGATTCCTCAAATAGTCAGCAAGGGAAAGAAGAGGATAGTAAAACTAAGGAGAGAAAGTTCTACTCTCCTATTGATAGAAGGAAAAGGAGATGATATGGAAGAAGATAATATAGAAGATGAGGCAAAAGAAACTAAATCGGAAGAAGAGCCAATTAGGAAGAAATGTAAGGTTATCATAGCTAGACCTACCAAGTCATCTACTACTATATTCACTAGAAGAGCATCCAAATCAAGAAAGAAATTGAAACTAGCTGAAGAAGAAGTAGAGGATATTATTTTCAAAAGACCTCCACCTATATTTCAAGAAAAATTAAAAGAAATTGATGCAGGAGCTGGCATGGCAAACTTCAAATCTCTTAAATATAAAACTAGGAATGTAGATGAGAAGAAGCAAGTTCAAGACATGATTATGTCCAAGTTAATGAAATAGAAATATTCACTTGATCAATTTTTATAACAAATTTCCAATGAACTTATGGAAAGAATCAAGTCTAGATGGGAAAATGCTAAGAAAACTACAAAAGATATAGTTGAATAGACTCTGAGGCAGCTCATTCTTAGTCTTAGTGATAAAGAAGTAATAGAATCCATAAAGAGGAATGAATAAAAACTCACTCTAAAATTCAACACTTGCATTATATTGGTTAATGACATTGAACATGTGGTGAAGATAACTACAACTAGATGGAAGAATATCTACAATCTCCATTAGCAGAGTGATTTTTTTGTTCATGTCAATAATAAAGATAATGGTGAAGATGACAAGGAAGAAAAGGACAATAATGATGAAGAAGATATAGAAATAGGTGATGTAAATCTGGATGATGAGGATCAAGAATAGGAAGCTACTAAGGGGAATCTCCCTGAGATTTAGAGTATTGAGGAAATCGACCTAGAGAAGATTGCAACAATGGTTATCACCTCATTTCCTCACTCTCCAAGAAAATGTTTAAAGTCATCAAGCTCAGAAAAAGATTTTATCAAGTTGGTTGTGGTATCCACTACAAATTCATGCACCCAACCAATCTCTACACCTATTTAGCTAAGTACTATATTGACTGAAGTGACTAGCACTTCATCTATCGAGCACCTAGTGCTTCATCCTTCATCAGATTTGGCTATACAACAACTAGGTATTTCTACTATTAGTACTATATCTACTTTTGTTGCTAGTCCTTCTATGTCTAGTTTTCTTATAATCCCAAGTGTGCAAATAGCTAATAAAAATATAGTTGAGAGCAAGCCTCAACGAAGTACCAAATTTACAAGCAAGGGAAAAGACAAAGAAGAAGACATTGATCTTGATGAGGATATAGTTATTCTAAATGAGGATATCTATATTCTGAATCCTAATCAACTACATATAGTAGGTGAACTATTGCAAAAGAAAGATAAGTAGCAAATGCTTAGAGAAGAGAAACGTAGAGAAAACCAAGTGCTAGAAGATACGAAGAACATACTTGTAGATGCACTTAGTATCGAGGTTGATAGTTCTCAACCAATTTTGGTTTAGTTAGCAAAAAGTTTTCAAAAACTAAATGAAGATCTGAATGGGGAAGATAAATTGCTACAACAAGTAGAGAAGAAATTTGAGAATAAAGAGTTGGAGCTAGTTGCATGAAAAATTGCAATATGTGAAGTAGACTTGTCTACTATCCTCAGCTCATTGGAAACCTCTACAAATGATGTTACTTCATTATTCAACAAGCTATGTGATACATCTATCTTCACTCAGTAAATCAAAGATAAACTATCTAAGATAGATGAAGACTTGAAGGCAAGTGCACACCAGTTGTCACTTGACCCAAGTGGTAGTTCAGCTCAATAATCAAAGATCATATTTCTAATTAATATGCAAGCATAATTATTAAGGGAAGAAGCTAATATTAGGGCCACACTTGTAGACATTTAAGACATGATTCTTCCAAACATGGATGCATTTTAGAAACACATTGTACATGCCAAAACTCTCATCCATAATAATAAATTCTCCATAGTTGATCATATGAAGTATTTATCAGAAGAAGTATAGATTGCATTACATGTAAGCAAGGTGTTACAAGAAAACTGGGATAAGACAATGTCATTGATTTTGAAAGTACATTTTGACTTCTTGTCACATTTCGGAATTACCATGTAGCATAAACCTTTGGCATTAATGTTAGAAAGGGGGAGAAAATAAGAAGATGCAATAAGGTGGAGAAGATGAGAAGATGTATTATAAAGACATGAGATACATAGCAAGTAAAATGTGTATATACATATGTATGTATGTATGTATGTATGTATGTATGTATGTCTGTATGTATGTGTGTGTGTATGTATATATATGTATGTATGTATGTATGGGGGAGCATCATAATATTATACATACACATGTATAGATAATCAAAAAATATCTCTTATAAAATAAATTTTGAAAAATCTCAAAAATAGAGTATGTTACTGAGTTGAACCTATTTTGAACTTGAAATTTTGAGAATTTAGCTTTTGATTCATAAGTGTTTATATCACTAATGCCAAAGGGAGATATTGTTAACATTATAGTCAATTTTGTTTATTAGTGACTCACACTTAATCAAATAGTTAGTAGCTACCAAGCTTATCTTACAATTTACAATGTTAACTGAGTAATTCAAGTTCTATCAAGTTCTATACTTGCTACCAAGTTTCAAAAAAGGTATTCAATTTGCACCGAGTAGTATCTAACAAGTTGATGAATATCAATGTAAACCAAACTTCATAGTGTTTATCAAGTTGCAGAGTGTAAACTAAATTCTCCAATGTTTATCAAGTTTGAAGCACCAATGATGTGAATCTAGTGTTGATTGGGCTAGGATTTGTCAACAAAATGATTTATTCAATATTGAGCTTGCAATGTTAGTGTTGATCGAGTTATGCAGTGTCAACTAAGTGATTCAATTTATATGTTGAGTTTTGTAGTATTCACCGAGTCACCAGTGTTGACTGAGTTTAGACTACTTGAAAGTGATTAGTATGAACTAAGCTTCTATGTCTACTAAGAGCATGATGATGTTGAGTGTTGAAAATGATTGCTGAGTATCAGAACCTCAACAAGTTTGTCTTCAAAACTTGAGTACCAACAGTTGGGCCAACTTTGTGTATTTTGGTGAAATTTGTAATATAGTTGACTATGATGAATTATAATTTTTATTGGTATATATATAATGTATGGTATCACATCCAAATACAAAAAAAAAGTATGAAGATGGAAAGATATGTGTAAGAGAATAAGTTTGAAGTAAGAAGGTTGCAAACAATATAAGTAGCATCAAAGATTTATCTATCACAACAAGGTGATCATTACACTCCAAAGGAATCTCAACCAACAAATCAGAGTTTTAGATCAAAGATTATCCATTGATTCATCCTAATAGATGGAAAATTTAAATCCTTTCATAAGGTGGACTTAATAGCCTTTTGTAAAGCTCTTTATCTAGTGCATATTTCATTATATGTTTTGTAAATCCTTTCACAAGGTGGACCTAGCGGTCCCCATTGTTCCTAATAGGGTAGATAATCAAAAGTGATCAATTGTAAGCCTTAACTAACCAACTTTCTACTACAGTACTAAATCTTGTGGGTATCATCCCCACCCTAGTTTTACTTTCTATTTGGAAGGTTGCTGGGTCACCATATCTTGTGTCAAAGTGTTATGGATATTTTAAAGTGTTTAGTTTTTCATGTATGCAATTATATTAGAATACATATGAAGGATTAATTGGTGAATTAATATTAAGTTTTATTGGTTCCTGATTCACTCTTCCACTCTTAGTAACCTAGCCTATCTTATCTTTCCAACACATTGTTCTCAAACATTATTTCTCTAGCTCTTTTTGTCACTAATATGTTCCTTCCTTTTGTTATCTCATTGTTTTGTAGAGTCTAAGGGATTGAAAGCTATCTCTTTATACCATTATCCTGATAAAAGTTGTTAATTTTGTTTGAAATGAATTCTAAACCTCTATATGATATTAAAAATTTAATCTTCAAACTACATTCATTCTCAACTCTACTCTTAAATATCTTGAATTTATTAAAAGCTTTATATTTATCTATAGGAATTACAACCCATATCATTCTAGTGAAATCATCAATAATAAGCATAAAATACCTTTCACCATATAAAGATCTTGTTCTTGTAGACCACTTAGATCTATATGCACAATCTTTGACTTTGTTGAAGTATTAAACATGTTGCTTGGAATAAACATTTCTTCTTCTTTTCCAACACGCATTCTTTTCACACCATATTGGTAGGTTTAACAATCTTAGGAAAATCTCTAGCTGCAAATGTGGCACTCACCTATATAATGTTATCAAAGTTGATATGACAAAATCTCTTATTCAATAACCAACTATCATTGACTTTATCAACCAAACATTTCATTTTAGTAGGGTTCAACTAAAACAAGTGACCTCTTGTTTTTGTATCAATACCAATCAATGTACCATTCTTATCCTTCATAGTGTAACTCCTCTCTATAAATTGCAACTGATATTCCTTGTCAACAAGTTGTCCAACACTCAAAATATTATGTTTCAATCCATCTACAAAGTAAATATCCTCATTATTAGTCTTTTGATCAAGATACTTTTCCTTTTATGTCACATGTTGCATTATTTCCAAATCTAACTATTTCACCATCATAACTATTGAATTCACAAAAAAAATTCATATCTCCAGTCATATGATGGAAAAACACTATCAATAATCCAATAAGACTTTTTCTTCTCGATCTATAATACTAGGGCTTTATCTTCTTTTACTTCCTCTTTTATTTTATTTTCATGGATTTATTATTTAATAGCAACAAATCCTATCGCTTCATCCTCACTATCACTATCATATAGAAAATTCATCATCTTAAAATTAATTCCATCTTCCTCATTAAAAAAAAATCCTTAGGTATTCTTGACGTGTAAGGCTTTCTAGACTTAAACTTCTTTTCTCTTTTAGAATATTTAGAAGAATAATGGCCAAGTTCTTTACATATTTAGCAAACAAGAATTATTTTACCTTTAGGTTCTCTATTCATAAGCAGTGAAATTCCTTCATTAATCTTCTTATCTTCTTCTTCCTTTGTTTCTCAGCTACTACTAGCATAATCTCCACTTGTACTCACACTTCTTCCCAGTGTAGGTCTATCCTTTTATACATTGAAAGTAGCTTCCACTCTAGGAAAACCTCCATTTTGCTTCATCCATAATTCATATGTTTGTAACCTCACAAGAAGAGTCTCTCATGTCAATTTAGGCATGTAGGGAATAAATTCTTTGGTCATATGTGCCTTCTAATGAAAAGTATGTGCCAAATTCTTCAAGATTTTCCATATAATTTTTATCTTCCATATTTTCATCTCCACAACTTTTAATTCAAACTGATACTCTACCAAAGTAACCTCTTATAGTTTTATCTTCCTTCATTTTAACACCTTCAAACATACATATCCAACTCTGCAATATAGCCTTCTTAGCATGTGACCTCTCGAGAAATTTGGATGCTTCACGTATGTTAGAATCACCTATATCTAATGGATGTTAAGTGTTTTATTTATTCTCATGAGAGATAAATTCATGTGTGAATCACTACTCATGAAATATGGGTAAATGATTTTGACTCATAATACTACATAGTTAAATCTTGCTATAAATATCACAATTTGACTTGTTGTGGAAAAAATCTCCTACTTATAATTCTATTTCTACTAAAAGATATGACTAATTTACTATTACTCACTTTCCATAAACTCTCTATGAAAGATACCTCTAGAAAACATCGCATAACTCTATCATTTCTTTACATCTCTTTCTCTACAATCAACTGTAGCATATATAGACATATCTAAAAATCTCCTTAAATGCATGGAATCCAACTCATAATCCTCGAACTATGAAAAATGCATATTCCTTTCTAAATCTAGTAAACTTTAGAGAATAATATATATGTTGACATTAATGAAAAATAATGTCATAAATGCAACACATAAGCACTCAATCATGTCTCTATAAATGCTAACTTACCCCCCCATAGGAATATCATCAAAATTAATGCTAATAGGGATGCACCATGTTCCTAAAAATCAAGTCCTAAAATAGGTACTAGATATGAGAAATCAAGTATAGTTTACAAGATATGACTGTCATAGTGCAAAAAATAGATTCGAATGATTGGATGAAGGAAAGGGAGGGCCTAGATGGTCAGATCCTTGTTTGAGCTTTATGCTAAGAGAATAGGAGATTTAAAGAGGATCAATTAGGTCTTACCCCAATTCCACCTAGAAGAAATAAAAAGGAAGGGGGAAAAAGGAGGAGAGATGTAAGGATATGATGAAATCACATGAAATAGGTTCTAAACCATCATTAAATTGAAGTGCTTCAAATTTAAGATGCTACATTTAGTCCCTACTTTAGTGAGAGTGTGCAATTGATCTAAACTCTTAGTAAAGTAGAGAAAATGACATAAGATAATCTTATTATAATCAAGGAGACAAAAATTTTATCAAGCCCCTAAAGGGGTTGAGTCTTTGCTAACTCTAAAATCATAATAAGAGAGAAATCACTGACAAAAAGAAGTAGAGAGAGAAGGGGTATGAAAAAGTATCCAATGAGACATGCACAACCCATTTTGAATCACAAAATAAAAATAAAAATGTGTTACCTATGTATGGGACTTAACATGTTGTGCTTGAATTCATTACCCACATATGAGATTTAGAAAATTTGTATGCACTACCTGTATATAAGATTTAGCATAGGTGTATTGATGCATTACCCATGTATGGGATTTAGCAAGCTTGTACACATTACCCACATATGATATTTAGCATATATGTGTGTCAAGGATATAGAGAGACCTGATATTAAGGATTCTTACTCCCTACATTGAATGTATGCATGAGGAATCCATTCTTTAGGATTGTGCATAATCCATGAAGGGGTTTCCAAGATGTGTGGAAATAGAAGGATGAAGTAGCAATGCATATATTTGAGGATAAAATAAGAAGCATACCAAGGGTCTAAGGCTAAAGTGTGATAAGACATACTCATAATCCATATTTACAACTCCATGATTTCAAAGAATAATGAGAAGAGAATATGCCCCCACATTAAAATCATTTCTAACACTTTAATAGGAGCAATGACTTTAACTAAGTATACATACATCCACTAAGAGACATTTCCACTTTGAAATGCCCCCAATAGAAGAAAAATCATGAGAAATTAGAATATAACATATATAGAGCACAAAGGGATCTACTAACTTTAGGGATACTATGACCATCAGGCATGAAATAATATCATCCCCTAAAGAAAATAGAATAACAAAAATAAAGGAATAAAGACACGTAAGAATTACAAAGATGATTCTTTTTGGAATACTACCATGGAGAACAAAAGGGATTAGTGCTACCACATAAAAATCCAAGAAAAAAAAAAGGACATAATAATAAACGCTAGCACATGTATAACATATCATATAAAAAAATATAGAAGAAGTGAGACACAAATAGAATGATGAAACAACATTTTGATTCCTTTATCACCTTGCACTAATGGAGCAACAAAGGTCATCTAAAGAAATATAAGAAAACATATATCAAGAAAAATATGAGGGAAGCACATCACAATGAGAAAATACACAAAAATATACTATGCTAGAGAAATCAATCAAGTGTAATCCCTTCCTCACCTATCTTGATAAATAGTATGTAGAGATGGTGGACAACTTGTAAGAGGAGAAACATCCAACACAATAGAAACAATAGTTGGGTCTAAAGTAGGACCCCCTTGAGAGTTACTATGCTCAAGAGTAGATGTAAGCATAATATTCATGGAAAGAATGTTAGGAAAATCAACATCAAGATCAATAATCTCATGCTCATCACTGTCTAATGTATCTTCTTCATCAAGATTAATAGAAATAGAATAAAAATCATGAATATAATATTTATCTATCTCACTAGTATGATTAAATTCCTTTACAAACATGGCCTATTGAGAATCATGCATACAATCTTCAGAACAAGCCTAAAAATTATTTGGTCATTAATGAGCATGTCAGTTATGATTAATCTTACTAGATTTTTTTGAGAAGAAGAAGAAGATCAACAACCATATGTTCTTTACTACCATTAGATTGGTTAATAGGAGGAATTATAGTTGGTTGAGAACTAGAAGGAATAACCACACTACAAGGAGGAACCATCTTAGTAAGAGGAACCACACTAGAAGGAAGGACCATTAGATGCAAGGTGTGGTTGGCCATTAGAAATAGAAGAATCATAACAAATTTGTGTGGAAGGTGTAGGAAAAAGACCATGAGACTTATCTCTAGGCATACTCAACTCAACAATATTTTGACATTTATGATCTTGATAAGATTGAAAAGGATAATTAGAACAAGTAGGAGGTGTAGTAGGAATAGAAGGCCAAAATAAATAAAGGGTATCACAATTTCGAGGCCTAGAAGGATGATAAAGAATATGATTTATCATCTTAATCTCGTCATCATAATGAAATTTAATGCATTTACAAATAGGAAAAGCAATGGCTTACATGGAAGTCAACCAAGGTAAAAAGGGGTTCACTTGGAACTGAATAGAAGTAGGAATGACAACAAAAGTACTATTCACTACTTTACCATAGAGCTTAATAGGAAAGGAAATGGAACCTTGAGCTGGATACAAGAAACCATTACAAGCTTGAATCCAAGTATCAGTTAAATCAAATAAATCATGTTATCTTTGTTTAGCATACAAATTTTTCTTGGTGATAACATTAACCCTGGAAGTAGGATCAACAAGATAACCAAAAGAAGGATACAAATAAATCCAAGTAGCAATATAAAGAGGGTCATAAGGAGTTTCAAAAATATTATAATCATTAAATAAAATAGAAATGTCTCTAGCATGATTAAGGTTAGATTTAGGCTTAGGTTGATCATGAGATGTAGATGACACTTTATTCTTAGGTTGAAGTATGCATTCCATAGTGTTAATAGTATGATAATTCTCTTCCTACAAGCTATCATAAGAAACATTCAAAATACAAGAAGAAGAAGAAGATTTTTCAATGGTATTAGTAGTGTGTTGAGGTAAATGATTGGTATATATTTGAAGGTTTTTACAAGGATGTGCTAATATTTATTCCATTATTGTGACTATAAACATAAAACATTAAAATTAAAAAAATTAAATCTTATGTTTCAGAGTATAACATGCCTTAGCATCATAGCTAGATTGACAATGATATTGACAAAAGTCTTTAGGATTAAAGTGCAGACTTGATGTAGTAAAAGGGAGAAGTGATTTAATGGGAGATAGTATAATAATACTAGCACTAACCAACCTTCCCATAATGGAATTCAAATATTTAGAATGAGGGGTAAACTTATGATTCATATGAAAAATAGAGGAAGAAGCAAGGATACTTCAGGATGTGATAGCTACTTGTTCATCTAGTATATTCATGGCACTGTTAATATTGACATAATTTTTAGGTTTCTATATTTTTTTGTGATTAGGTGCAACATCACTCTTATCAATGGGTACATGAGCCGTTCGAGTGGTGCTCTCAATCTGACTCACTTGTAATTGATAATGATGAGTCATTGCACAAAGGTATAAAAATGAAGTAAACTCAATAAGAAAAAACTTATCTCTCATGTCATTTTGTAAATTCATATTAAACATATGTAGAATATCAATATTAGGTATATGATAAGAAATCTAAGCATGCAAATTCTTAAATCTACCGATAAATTAGTCATTTTTTGTTAGGACCTTATTTACAATGCATTAAATCAATTAAAGACACTTAAGGACCAGTGTTATTCTTTTTTTTTTTTTGGATAAAGGCATTAGAGAGTTTATGAAATGAGTCAATAGAATAAGGTGGTAAAAAGAAATGTCATTACAAATATTTGTCACAAAAGGTACAAGAAAACAACCTTGCCAAATTCTTATGATCATGAAAATAATGATGACAAAGAACTTGGAAAGTTTTAAGATAAGTGACATGGTAACCCTTACCATTATAAGTATCAAGGTGAGACATATTAGCTTGTTGAGGACCAATGGTATGGATATTATCAAAAGAATGGAAGCAAGTTTTTGTTGTAAAGAAGAAATAGTTTGAGAAAGACTAATGATGCTGGAATCATTAGAGGAAATAAGTGGAAATAAGACATTCTATACATTGGGAAGAGTGTATGAATTAGATGGAACAAAAGGTGCTACAAGTGGGATACTAGTAGCCATAGTAGCAAGATTAGAATAAGTATAAGGAACACTATTGTATGAGGGTTGTGAGGTAGGAAATGAAGTAGGTGAAATACTCATAGGTAGAGAAGGAATAGAAAGACTACTAATAGGAGGATTAGATATTTGAAAATAAGTAGTCACAATAGGAGCAACATAAGTAGGAACACTAGAGGTAGGTGAAAAATAGGAAAGGTAGGTTCAATAGTATTGATAGGTGGATCCATTCCTATCTCATATGTGGCTTGAGCCAAATGCTTAACATGAGAAGGGGCAAGCTGAGTAAGACCACATAAAATATTAACTCCATGCTCATCATTATTGATCACTTTCTTAAGAGCATCAAAAGGAGAAATAGTATCAATATTTTGATTCTCTTGAAGAAGTTGATTGTGCATTTTATCAATCTCAATAGCAAGATTATGAACTTGTTTAGGGGGAAACCTTAAAGAAACATCCTCATCACAAGATGAGTGATAAGAGTCATGCACCATAGAAGGATTAGGATCATGAGTCTATAAATTCTCCTAATGTGAATATTATAAGTAGGACTTAAGGCAATAATCTCATACACTAAATAAGGCAAGAAGAAATAAAATAATATAACATTAAAAATATGAACTAAATAAAAAATTACACAATATAATCTAGTGAAAATAAGCATGCAAAGTTAAATATAACATTGATCACAAAAGAAAGATTTAAGAAGTTCATTTCACCAAAGAAAGATGAATACAAAATACAAACAATATAACTCGAATAACAAATAGGCACGAGTTTGGGTTCACCAAATATCTTAAGGGGAAAATGTGAATCAAGGAAAATAAACCTAGTTTTATTACATAAATACACTTACACAAAGTCAAAAATGGAGTTAAGGAAATTGATCCTTTTAGTCCCAATATTAAAAGCCTAGATCTAGAAAGCTCAGTGGTAGCCAAGTGATAAAGGAACACTAATGCAAACAAGATCTTAGTGAGTAGAATAAAGGAAAATATGAAAAAGTCCTCAAAATCTTTAGTCACAATGATAGATAGGATAAGATATGTAGATATAATAAGTAGATATTGTAGACTTAAACTTTGGATCTGATTTTATGCTTGCTTTTTTATTCCAAACTAACAAATAATGTCAAATCTAGGTCTAAAACTATTGAATCTACAAAACCCAAAAATAATTCAATGATCTAGTAAGGGCCACTTTCTCCTAAAGAAATGGTGTAGTGCATCTCTGATCAATTGTGTCTAACCTCAATTTTAAATTTGTAGTTCTATGGAATGACAAAAAAGGTATTCAAATCTACAATATGTTTGCCAGTATAAGATCTAAAACCTAGAATAAAATTTTTTTTTTTTGTTAATGGATAATTTTCCTTAGTCAAACCCAAGTTTAGGAATTAATCTTGAATTTAAATAATTGAATTGCAAAAATATAAATTTAATGTATGAACTCACTTTACAATACTAGGATCTCATTAATCTAATGCAATGAGACTTCTTTACTTAGTGGATTATATCTAGAATGTGAATGAATAGATGTAGAAGATGAAATAAAGAACCTTTAATGGATTAATGGAGATATTGAAGATAAACTCCTTCAATTGGTTGAATACTTCAATCCTTGAATCACAATCTTCAATGGAGAAATTTTCTTGAAGGGTTCTTGAAGACTTAAATGCTTGAGAAATTGAATGCTTGAGTAGTAGTATGTGTGAACACTTGTGTGTAATTGAACATATGAATGATGGATGCTTGTAGATTGTGGACAAATTCAAAATGGAGCAAATGGAGGGGATTATAAAGGGCTTGAAATTAACTTTCTCCTAGAGGCCAACCTACCTCAAATTTTGCACCACAAGTAAACTAGAATTAGGATCCAAGAAGGTGACCCAAGATAGGGCCTAGTTAGGGACACACTAAATCCCTAATGAGCCTATTAAGGATGAACTATGTTCTTAATAGGAAACAATGTTGGAAATACAATAGGAAAGGTAAAATTCTAGGAAGGCGGTGTGAATCAGTAGTTTAACCTTTGACCCATAAAACATTCACAACACATCCATCTCATACATTCAATAAGTAAATTGAAATACCATGTAAAGAATGTATATCTAAATCATGTAAACAAGTAATCATTCACACATATATGACACCAAATATGATTACCTAGGAATCCTCCAATGAGAAGGTAAAACTGGGGTGGCGATGATACCCACAAATCTTTACTACTGCAGTAATAAAGTGTATCTAGTGAAGGTTACAATATTTGATCATGAGACATGATCTACCCTATGAAAGGTTTTCCCTATTAAAGGCTTACAGAGACTATTAGGTCTTACTCTGTTAAAGGATTTCAACACCCTGTTAGAAGTGTGCCTTGTTAAATGACTTGAGCTCACAATTAAGTAAGCAACTTGTTAGAGGATTTCAATACAGCCTATTAGGAGTACTGTGTTAAGAGATTTAACTAATTCACCTATTAGAATGACTCAAAATCAATTCTATCATTAGTACTTTGTAGCTTGATGATAGATCACCTCTAAATTGATGTATTCTTGATCCTTCTTGATTAGATGTCTCTCTATTGTTTACTATTTCCTTCCTCTATTCTCCTTTAACCAATTTTGCAATGCAATTTCAATTCACAACTCCTTAGCCACCATGAACACTTTTTTTTTGTAGGTAAACTACTATTTTCACTCCTTCCATACACACATGAAGTTTAGGGTTTGTCCTCCTTAAGAATACCTAGGTGACGTAGGGTTAGGTATGAATCAATAGCTATGATTCATCCAGTTTACCACTTAAACCTTCCCTTTACTTGATTGAATGCATGTATTTAATAGGGATTCCAACTTAAGATTTATGCTTATCAAAAAAATATCATAATTCAATATGTAAGTTGGCTCAAAAATAGTTTACATAGTAGTTTGTGCCAATACAAACAACTATGACAAAACTGTGTTACTCAGCATCTAAAGTCTCTGATGCTTTGTACATGCTAATTTCTATACTATGACTTGACATCTAAATGATTTAGCATGCACTACTTACTCAACTCCTAAATCACTTGGCATACACTATTTTCTCAGTTCTTGAGTGACTTGGCACTCACTGTGGACTCAGCATGATCTATCATATACATGTTTTTCTTGACATATACTACTTGTTTGGCATGAACTAAGTAAATTCCTTAATGTATAGATGCTCACTTGTCAACCCCAATCTGAGATTAACAATATCCCCCTTTAACATGAGTGTCAAAAACACTTGGTCATGCATTGATATCCTTATCATATCTCTTATTCGGCTATTGTAAAAACTTTCAAAATATCAAAATTTTGCAACTAATTATACCTCAAAATCTTTTAACTCTCCCTGAGTTTTTAGATCTAGTTTTGTACTCAAAATGTTACTCCTGTTAAGTAGATATGCCTCAACTGATACTCTTTTTGATACTCTTTCGCTTCCTTGTTGTTCTTTCCTAATTGATGCTCTTTCATTTCATACTTGCCCCCCCATACTCTTATACTATCTTAGTTGAACTCTCTTTCTTACCTTTTTCTTAAGCTTTTACTTTATCCCCCTTTTTGACACTAATGTCAATGGGCTACACACTAATAGTGTGTTTGTCCAAGAAAGACTTATGGACCTAAAGGATAATTTTAAGAGAGACATCCCAATTGTCACAAGCTAGATCCAAAGACTTTATTTGGATGGCTAGCTCAGTAGCAAGGTGAAATATGAAATTTCTAATGTAGAAATATTGGGGTCTTTCTTCATAATATTTTCTACATAGCCTAACTCCTTGTGCAAAATTTCCATGTGAGGAGTCAATGCAGTTTGGATGCTAATCAGTTTGGCCCATATATTGGCTTCTTCTATAGATAATGTTGCTAATTGACTCTAGGTTTATAATAAATTCTTGAAATACTTCTCACTTTGAGTTGGATTCATGGCCAATTTAGCTCCTAAAGACTATATGTTACTCTTCAAGCTCTAGATGTGATTCCTTGTTTCTTGTGTGAAGAGTTTGGGATTGCACAGTTTGGTGTATAGTGAGAAAATATTCTCAAGTACCTTCTTCACACTTTCTATGTTAGTTGCCAATGTAACTTGTGTAACTACTATATCACCATATATTTTCTCATTTACTTTATTTTGAAATTTATTTTCAAACTATTGTAATAATTTTGCATTAGTATTAAGTTTGGCATCACTTACCTTTTCCACTATATTTGTTAGTTGTTCAATAAGTGGCTTTGTTTCATCTAGAGTAGGTAGACTGAATGCATATAAGAAGATATCGTTAATATCAACCAAAGCTTGCTTCTACCTATGCTCCCTTCTGAGTAGTTATTGATTTTTCTTCTGGCTAGGGCTTCTTGTAGTATACCCATGTACTCTATTGTCATTGTGGCATAATCATATTTTGGAAAAAAAAAATCATCATCTAGGCTTAAATTTCCATATGTTATTTCCTCTTCCGACTTTGATGAACTTGGAATTGGTATTGAGAATTTCAAAGGTGTTGCATCTGTGCTCAACCTCTAAAGAGTGTGATTAAAAGGAGTGCCATATTTTGGTAAAGTTACTAGGGATTGAATTAATGCTTGCTTCTTTAGCTTGCATGTCAACTTGGTCTCTCCAGGCTTGTCTATTTTTGCCACAATACCTTGAATTGCACCTTGAACTTGTGCTGGAGGTGTAGATAAATCTATCTGACCTATTTGACTTTGTGTTTTAGTAATGCCTTGAGTTTCCATTTTATCCTCTCCAATTGTATCGACCTTTTCTGATGTAACTTCCGGTACTTTATCTAAATATTGTATATTAGTGACTTTAGAGGTGATGGTAGGTGGTTCTTGTGTTTCTACCTCTTCCCTTGTAGTGTTAGTCACCAATTTTTGAATTTCATCTTTACTCACTAATATAGGGTTGTCACATAATTTATCCTATAGTGTAGTTTGATCAAGTATGTTTTTAAAGTCTTCCTCTATTAAAGGGTTGATGTTCTGAGTAGTGAGACTAGGAACATCCTTTATTGTAACTATTTCAATATTCACACTTGTTATTTGATGGATGAAATTTGGAAATTGTGTATCTTGTACACTCTATTCTTGTTGTTGCTCTACCTCAACTATTACCTAATCATCTACATTCATTTTAGTACCTTCCTCAATTCTGCCTTCGTTGTTGTCATCTTCTTCATCATCTTTAACCTCAATAGGTTCATGTTCTCCTTCTTTTACTATATCTAGTCCATATATAATTTTCTATATTTGTGTGCTCTTCTTTGCAAGATCCTCTATGTTATTCTACAATATGCTACAAGCTCTATAGTTAGGGGCAAATCTAACAACATATTTCTTTATGACTTTGGCTATCTATGCTTAACTAAGTTTAGGCATAACTTGAGCAAGTGACATCTCCCTAATTTTTTTGGACTAATTGCCAACCTTCCCCTTCAGGATTCATGACATGGTTTAACTGCTCCTATGTTCTATAAATCTAGTGGTTGTATCAAGCATTAATAGATTGATCTTTTGGTGCATCAACAACTCTATCTTGTAATAAGTGGTATTAGAGCTTGGTCATAGGTTCAAATCTCCTTGGGTAACACTGAGGGGGGAATTGTTGGACAAAATACTAGCCTTCCCCTTTAAGATGTATGACATGGTTTAATCGCCTCCTATGTTCTATACATCCAGTCATTGTATCAAGCATTAACAAATCAATCTTTTGGTGCAACAACAACTCTATCTTGTAACAAATTTTCCTTTCTAGGTTCAAAACTCTTTCATTATGATTTTAGGCATAGAGTTTGCAATATCTAGAGGTGCTTTCTTAAAAAAATTCATCATGGCATATATTGCCTCCTCCACTTGATTCTTTTCAACTTTTCCAAGATTATCAAAATCAATATGAGAAAATCTTGATAAATCTACCCTATTTTTAACATTCTCAAATAGATTGTCTAAATCTGAAGATGGATTATGACTCACCACTTGGAATTGGCTATTATCATTAGATTTTTTTTTTTCCTCATCAAATTTAGCTTGAGCAATATACTTTTTCCTTGGTCTTTTTTTTGCTCCTCCTTCCTGCTCTATAGGTTTGGCTTTCTCCTTAGCCTTTTGTCCAATGACAGATGCACTATCCCTTGTGGTAGGTGTTTTATTTTTGGGTTGGATTGGTTTAGCAACCTTCTTGATTCTTTTCACTGCTTGTGCCTTAGCCTTTTTCTTCTTCTTATCAGTACAAGTAGGTGTTTCCTTGGCTTCTTCTTCCTTGGTACCTTTTGCGATTTCTATTTAGTCCTCTTTCTAATTTTCAGCCTTTCCTTGTGTTAATGTAAGTGGTGCTTAGGCCTGAGTGTCTTCTTCCTCTTCATCCTCTTCCTACTCAACACCTTCACTAAATTTAACTTTTAATTTATTTACCAAATTCTCCTTCTTCTTGATGATAGAGGAAGTATTTAATTTCATGGTAATCTTAGATTTTGCCATCTCATAATTACTAAATACTTTTGCATCTTTATCTATATCTTCTATAAGTAATGTTGTTATTGTTGTAGAGGCCTCATCTACATTAATTTCATAGCCTAATGGACTTATCCATCTTACTCTTGGAGTATTTTCTTGAACAAATGTAAAATTAGCATCAATTTGGAAATGAACATCATCATGTTGTTTTTCAACTAATGATACTAGAATCCTCAATCTTTTCTTTGTAGATTACTTGAAGTCCTCAAAGTAACTGGTCATTACTAACTCAATTTTTTTACCTAATTGTTCAATGAACTCTCCTATTTGAATTTCCATAGACCTATTTGTCTTCCATGCCATAGTGCCAAATGTAGGAATTGTGTTCTAAACATAAAAGAAGATACATATCAAAATAGATCCAAATTTTCACTAAGTATTCTTTATTTTCCTTATTGCTCCTAGTTTTTCAATCAATTTTTGTAGCTATAGCTCAATAATATCATATTTATGATCCTTCTTCACAATCTTGTAACCTGCATCCACTATAATATAGGGTACATTGTTCAATCTGCTTGATTGGTAAAACTTATATACACTTACCCTTATTGCAAAATCTATCAGAGGATCTATAATGGTGTTAATTTTCATTCCCCTCTTATTTACATAGTCCCTATGTTTTTTTAATAACCTCTTTTGACTCACTCCTCATAGTCTTTGGCTGATCTAAGGTTGGATGCCCTATTAACCTATGGATTATTCTTTTGGTGATTTTGATTGGCCCATTTTCTAACTGTAGTGAGATATCATGAACCCTACTCAATACAATACCAATCCATTCAATTTTGAAAACATTAGGGAAATCTAGAGCACGAGTTAACCCTTTCTTTTCTACAATCTTGAATTCTTCCCTTAGCACACCATTTTCACAATTTTTTCCATATGCTTCTCTTATTTCCATGTCACTAAAACTCCGAATTTTAAAATTGTAACATTTTCTGACATTCTAAATCAATAAAACTTTTGTTGGTATCGTGGATAACACACGAGAGGGATCTTTTTTATATGCAATGTCTTGTATTGCTTTTAAAATAGGTTGTTTTACTTTGTTACTAACCAACTAAACATTCAAAACCTCTTTACTCTCTCACCCTTTGAACTAGATGCCATTTTACAAAAATAGGGTTTATGAAATAGGAAACAACATATCTTGACACACAATAAAAGCTAGGTGCAAAATCTAATGAAATGGTTTCAAATTGCTATTCAAATCCCCTGTAATCACTTTGGATGAATTTATAGATTTCCTCTAGCTCGTCTTGTTCTTTCTCAATTTTGAATGATGGTAAATGAGTAGAAATTGATCAAATACCCCTTTGAGATACTACAATTAATGATGAGTGCTTACAGAGCTATAAGCTTGGCATCAAATAATTTTTGGCTCACTCAACATCCACTAGTATTTTCATTCATACCACAACCATTACAAGTTCAAAAACAACTAGAAAGTCTGTTAGCTTGGAATCCTCTAAAATTTCACTCAGCAATCATATAAAACTTTTCATGCTTGTCAATAACATGAAAAAATTAAAGAATTTTTATTTTATTCCTAATAACATCTTGCATCTTTATTCATTCTTATGTGGAATTTTTAGTACTACATTCTTTGGAACTAACGTATGATATAACTTTTGAATATTAGTCCCACATACCTCTTGATTGCTTAGTTTGAAGAGGTGTTATCACCTGACCCATTGGGTGAAGTGATCCCTTCTCCACTTGATGTGTTGCAATCCTCCTTTTTCTTCCATGTCTTGTTCATTTCAATTCTAACATTTTCAATATTTTCCTTGCATTTTCCTTTACCTTTATTGAGCTCACAATTTGGTGCCTTTGACCTTGTTGACAATATCAACTAATGTGACCAATCTTTAAACAACTAAAACATGTGGTTTACTCAACCACCTTTTGTAGTCACTTTTGAAGTGAGTCCTAATACAATTATCAAGAACATGTCAATACTCTTGATAATAATGATAGTTATACCTTGTATTATAATCCCAGTTGTAAGAGTTACCATTTTTCTTTACCTTTTTTGTGACAATTGTAACAATATCCTTCAAATCTTTGTGTATGCATAGTCTTAGTTCTAAATTGATGTGTTTGATGACCTTATTTGTTGCACTTAGGGTAGTGAACTATGCTATTATGCTTAACATTCTAATTTGCAATCTTGCTCCTATGCATATTAACAACATGTCCTTTCTTACCACAATTATGACAAGTAGGTTTGAAATTATTACCTTTGTTGCTACTTTCTTCAACACTTTTGGATGACTCTCCTTGTTTAGTACTTGTATATCCTAGTCTAGATATATCACTATTGGATCTAGGGGATCTCAATAATTTCTCAAAGTATTGATGGTTTCACTTGGTTTATTGAAACTTTTAGCAAATTCCTTTTCCCTTTTTAGGTCTTTATTCAATTTCTCATTCTACAACTTCAATGTTGTTATCTAAATGTCCTTGAAATTCAATTCATAGTTGGAATTCATCATTTGACTAAGAGTATACAATTGCATGTTAGCAATCTTAGTTAGCTCTAATGATTTCTCTTCTAGTCTATTGGTCAAAACTCTTTTGTGATCTTCAATCATGGCTTTGTCTTCCATAGTTTTCTTTTTTATTCAATAATCTCACATTGTAGTATGGCTTGTGATTCTTGCTCTAACTTGAGATTTTTTATTTCTTTGGCTTGGGCTCTATTATTTTCCATTAGATTTGCAACTGCTGCATCAAATTCATTGGAGTCTCCATTAGCAAATAGCTTAGTAGTTTTAATCTCTTTGTATTATGTATCATTCTCCTCAATTGAAATTTCCTTCCTTCTATTCAAAGATTTCTCTAAGTCATATCTTTCTTCATTCAGTTGATGTAGAATGAGTTGTATTTCAATTCCCTGATTCTTAATAATCTTTCCCAACCTATAGACTTCTGAGAAAGGGGTGTGGGGGGCACTGAATCAGTAGTTTAACCTTTGACCCATAAGACATTCACCACACATCCATCTCATACATTAAATAAGTAAACTAAAATAACATGTAAAGCATGTACATCTAAATCATGTAAACAAGTAAGCATTCACACATATATGACACCATATATGATTACCCAAAAATACTCCAATGAAAAGGTAAAACTGGGGTGGAGATAAGACCCAAAAAAATTCACTACTGTAATAATAAAGTGTATCGAATGAAGGTTACATTTTTTGATCATGAGAGATGATCTACCCTATGGGGTCTACCCTGTTAAATGCTTACAAAGACTATTATGTCTTATCCTATTAAAGGATTTCAACACCCTATTAGAAGTGTGCCTTGTTAAAGGACTTTAACTCATAATTAAGTAAGCACCTTGTTAGAGGATTTCAATACAGCCTATTAGGAGTACTCTATTAAGACATTTAACTAATTCACTTGTTAGAATGACTCAACATTAATCTTGTGGTTAGCACTTTGTTGGTTGATGACAAATCACCTCTAAACTGATGTATTCTTGATCCTTCTTGATCAGATGTCTCTTTGTTGTTTACTATTTCCTTCCTCTATTATCCTTTAATTAATTTTGCAATTGAATTTTAATTCACAACTCCTTAGCCACTATGAATACTTTGTTTGTGCATGCAAAATTCTCTCTTCACTCCTTCCACATATACATGAAGTTTAGGGTTTGTCCTCCTTAAGAATACATAGGTGACTTAGGGTTAGGTATGAATCAACAACTATGATTCATCCATTTACTACTTAAACCTTCCCTTTACCTAATTGGATGCATGTACTTCATAGAGATTCCAACTTAAGATTAATTCTTATCACCAAAATACCATAATTCAATATGTAAGTCATCTCAAAAATGGTTTACATAGTAGTTTGTGCCAATACAAACAACTATGAAAAAATTGTGCTACTCGATATTTAAAATCTTTGATGCTCAATATATACTAATTTCTATATTGTGACTCACCATCTAAATGAATTGGCATGCACTGCTTACTTAGATCTTGAATCACTCAGCATACACTGTCTGTACAACACTTGAGTGACTCAAAAATCACTATGGACTTGACATGCTCTATCTTATACATGTTTTTCTTGGCATATACTAAATGTTTGGCATGAACTAAGTAAATGAGTTGATTATATAGATATTCACTTATCAAAACTAATATGAGATCAACACACATATGCACCTTGTCCCTATCAACCAAGGACCAAAACCCTAGTAACTACTTTGAGATCCCAAAATAGGTCGTAGATCCCCAAAATAAGGTATAGTTAGTGAGATAGGACCATTATAACATGGAAAATAGATTTTGAGTGATTAGATGAAGGAAATGGAGGACCTAAGTGGTTATATCCTACCTCAAGCATTATGCCATAAAATAGGTGTTTTAAAGAGGATCAATTAGGTCTTACCCTAATTCCACCTAGGAGAAATGAGAAGAAATGGGAAGAAAGGAGGACAAATGCAAGGAGATGATGATCTTACATTAAATAGGTGCTAAAACTTTATATCCCTATGAAATATAAGTATGTAAAGAATCCTATCAAAAGAGAGAGCACATATTGACTCAACAAAGGAGGTTTTAGGTTGTTCTTTGGAGACTTGTAGTTGTGCAAGTTGATTTCTAATTTCTTGCATTTCTTCTCTCAAAATTTCTGCCTTAGTGGGTTCTCATTTTTTTATTATCCTTTACATATCAAAGTCCTAAGGGAGTTCCCATATCTTTTCTACAATGTATTGGAAGTATTGGTCCCCATTTTATTCCAATAATTTGAGAATTATCCTTTGGGCTTCCTTGTCTTGTTGAAATCTCATCACATCTTCACTAGTGATTTCATCATTAGTTTCACTTTCATGGTGTGATTTTGAATTTCTCGGTGGTGATAGGCATGCTCCTACATTTACTCTAGGATTCCTAAGAGGTGTATTGTTTCCATAATTTCCACCAAAAAAGATGTTATTAAATGGTTTACTATAGTAGGCTTCCCTATTTTCATCACTGTGTGCATGAACATCATACTCATCTTGATGATAGGCTCTTTCTATTAGAATATATAGTCTATTAATATAACGAGGGGGTGAATGAGTTATCAAACTATTATCACAATTATGAA
Source organism: Cupressus sempervirens (assembly GCA_028749045.1). NCBI lineage: Eukaryota > Viridiplantae > Streptophyta > Pinopsida > Cupressales > Cupressaceae > Cupressus > Cupressus sempervirens. The sequence continues at coordinate 124,104,509 of CM053788.1, forward strand.
TCTTAAAAAAATTAACCATATAAGCCATATAAACTAAAAACACAATAAGATACTCATATACAACTAGGGAAACCCTTGATCAGAGGGAAACCCAGGTGGGGATGGTACCCACAATATGATGTACCAATATAATTTATTTTTTAGAGGATGGACACTATTAGGAGTTTATGAATACATTTAGTACATATGAGTCCTTGCTAGGAGACTTCAAATCCCTGTTAGGAGATTCCAACCCTATTAGGAGTTGTGCCAACCATGTTAGGATTTGTGGAAGATAGTTGGACCCACTACCCAAACAACTTCAAGGGCAAGACCAATGAACCCACTGTCTACATGATCTATGTATTATTCCTTGTAGAATAATAGAAATGAAATGTATTTCATTCATCTTCCTCTATCCTATCACTTGGGTCTCTACTCCTTCTAATCTTTTAACCAAATTACATAAATCACACCCAATAATCCCTTGGATCACTTAGTCTCATTTACCAAACACTCATCTCCTTTTCACACTACAATGGATACAATACAAACAAGGAAAACATATTTCCTTTATACCACATCTTCAAAATAATTCCTTGAGTTGGCCTTGAGGCTTTCCCAACTAATTATAATAAGATAATTAATTAATTACAATTACAATAGTACTGTCAGCTCACAATATACAAAAAACTTCACATGTGTGATACTAGGGTTTGCACACTCACTAACATCACCAACAAAATGTCCTTTGCCACTTCCTGACTGTGCATGCTCTTATTGCATCTCAGATGTAAGATCCCAATACATTGTCTCTGAACTACTCTCTATAAATCAAGTACAACTTTTGTACATCTTCAACTTAGACTCTACGCACTTGACCATGTCATCAAGATACTATGCCAAACATGTCTATAACTACACATTACCAAACAATCCAACTATAGATGCTTAAAATTGTCCCAAACACTATATTAGTTTATTTAATATTTCCCTTGATACTATAATTAATTAATTATATTTTTCATAATCTTCTACTTATTTAATTGAATTTATCTAATAGGTTCACTTCCTTAATGTATTTAAATTAAATTTAACTGCATGCCCTCTAATGGGTTAAGTTTATTTAATACATAATGCTCTATAAATCCCCTTTTAAATAAATTTCAATTTATTTAACTCCCTCCACTTTATTAAATTCACTAATCCTATGATTAAGTTAAATCCTATTTAGTTTAATCATAATCCCACCTAAAACCTAGTCTACCACCCATCACTCTCATTCTTCTAAGTCTACCCATTAGTTAATCCCACTTAATTATCTTAAATAACTTCCTAGATACCTTTTAGCTCCTAAGTGGTTTCTCACACATGTGTGAGCAACTAAAAATCCAAGAAAGCCTCCCAATTATTATTTTATCCAAAAATCCTCTTACACTCTTACACATTTTTCCTCTTTCCCTTCTTCAAGGTTGCTCACACATGTGTGAGCACACCTTGAACCATATTAATCACCAAAAAGACTTATGTTGACCTTTTCATGGCTTGTCCCATTAGCCCATATTTTTTCCTTGTGGTACCTATGTGAATACCACAAAGATGCTACCTCCTCAAAACCTTTCCAAAGGTTATAAATAGAGTCCTTGTCTCAAGCATTATTCATCTCCCTCATTTGCATTGTAATCATGCTAGTGTAATTCTAGAGCTCTTGGTAGTTCTTATGCATTTTTTATAACCTTTTGTAGTTGCTAGCATCTTTTTTTTGCATGGTTAACTTAGTTTACTTTCTTGCATCCATATTCACCATCCTTGAATGTTTTGAGCATGGTTGTATCCATAACCATTGTTTGAGGCCTTCTCTTCACATCTAGTTAGTTTTATACATCTTGCATTTGATTTCAAATCATCATGGGATTCATTCAATAGTTGTGTTTTGGAGAGCACATCCACATCCCTTACTATTGAGAACTCCAACAAGGCCTCATGTGGATGCCTTTGTTGAGCCACTTTGAGGTTGCATGGGGACTCTTTCTTTTTGGTTATATTAAGTTATAAAACTCAAGCGTAGAATTAGTTGTATTTTTATTAACTTTGAATCTTTGATATATATGTACAATTAATGTTTTCTTGTTTACATGTGCTCATAATAGGTTAGGTTTTCTTGTATATACAAACCATTTTCTATACTATTAAGATCTCTATTGGCTAATTAGCTAGCCTTTATAGAAACCATGCTATGTTGATGTCAATGAAAAATATGATCATGAATGAAACATGACAATACTCTCCAATACTTAGAATACTCCCCCAAAGTAGTATCATCAAAATTCATGCTAACAATCTCCCCCTTTGGCATTGATGGCAATATAGATGAAAAATCATCTAAGTTTCAAGAATAACAAATAGTGTTTTGTTCTTGTTACTGACCAACATTAGTTGTCCACATGCCAAAAAGTATCAATACAATGGGTGCTTACTCCTAGTTCTTTGACAATAATTATTTACTTCACACTAAAAAATTCACAGTAAACTAGGTATATATTGTTTCTTTCCTTCATGAATCTTTCTAGATTTATCTAAAGATATATCTCTCCCTTATGCATATTCTCTCCCCTATACTTAGGAGTTATTCTCTCCCCCATACTAGGAAGTTGTTTTTCATGCATAATCTCTCTTGCCTATTGACATCAATGTCAAAGACCTCAATGTTACAACATACCAATTGTTACATACCAATTGCTAATATGATGCTCCAAGACTTTAACTATCTTCGAGTGTCCAAAGACACTATTCAAAAAAAAATACCAAGAGTCCTCAATAACTCTACTCATCACAAATACTCCCCCATATGAGAAGCATCAAAATTCAATCCAAGATAGCAATAGTTCTTTATACCACTGGGAAATTGAACTCTCTATATCATCTACTCAGACGTAGACAAGAACATAATGCCAAGCATACCCCTCAAGTACTCATATGTATCTTTAGGCAAAGGATTCATAAATATATCTATAATATGATATTTAGTACTCAAAAACTCTAGTCTAATCTCTTTTTATATTTATTTCTCTCTCACCACATGATACTTAATAGATATATTCTTAGTCTTAGAATGCAATACATAATTCTTACACATATTCACCATACTTGTTGTAATACCCCAAAATTGGCTCATTGCAATGACAAACAATTCTAGTCTATCTTGATCATTTCTAAAGTCTTATTTTGCTAGGAAATTCTCATTCTAATTTTCACTACTTTACTTAATTGTCAAATGCAGAAAACCCTAATCTACATTAATCATCCTACTAATTTAATTTCTAAAGTATTGACTCATATTAGTCACATTAAACCTATTGATTAAGATATAATTTAATTTGAAGTTCTTATACTTTAATTAAATTAAATATATTTAATTTAATAATGCTCTCATTTTGATTAATTGAATGAAATTAATCAATTAAATGAAAAAGACATGTATGAGGTCATATCTCATTTTACTAAATTAAATAACTTTCCCAAATTCCATTCTTCTGTTCAAAAGTTGAACTTCTAAGTTATCTACTTCTTGAATTGGAATTGACTTAATTCACATGTTCTCACACTAAAGTGAATTGTAGTTAACTATTCCTTGCACTCAAGATCTGAGTTAGTTAACTATACCTATATTGGGAATCTTCCACTTTGACTAAATCTTAGCTTCAATCCTGACCGTTGATCTAAATTGATCTCAACTGTTTATGGATTTCAATATTCTATTTAAGAGACTCCTAATTCCTCATTAAGGAGGTTGGATTTGGTGATTTTACATTGAATTGTTGTCATATTACATATTCATCCTAGTCTCATTATTTACGTAAATTTTATAAGGTCATCTAGCATAATAATGCATACATCTAGTTTAGTCTATTTTATTTCTTAATAGAATAACTTTCATAATCATATAGATTAACTACATATTCATAATTTACATTTAAACCCTTCATTCTAGAAGGGTTCAGTTGCCTACATCTTGATTTGAGAGTACAATAGGCAAAATCCTTCTAGTTAGAAGTCAATAGGTCATGCTATTGGCTGTCTTGGATAAACAATTCCATGTTTATCCCACGATGACTCAACAGGTAATGACCATGTTGAAGTTTGTGTGAGAAGTAGAGATCACATTCCACATATACATTTCTGGCCTCCTCTATCTTATTTGCTTATATTTTCATCATTTTGTCATACTAGTCCATACAGTATTCTAGATTTTCATGCCAAAAATATAATTTTTGTGCAAAGAATTGAGGGTTTCACCTATTTTTATACACTTTCTCATGCATAAAAGTGCCCTATTGCATGGATTCTTGTGTGGTACCTCATTTTCTCATGCACATCAGTGAAAGAGCTCACACAAACCTTTGCAAGATTTTGTGTGAAATCTTGAAACAACATGGTTAATATGCAATTTTTCAATATGTTATTTTATTAGTTTTCACTAATGTATTTTCTCTGAAACATCTTCATTTTGGATTTTTTGGTTTTCTCTAGCCTAATAGTTGTTTGCAAGATGTTTGACAAAGACTTCTTTATACAAACTCTCCAAACATGAACTAACCATGTGTTTGTAGGATGCTATCAAAGATACATTTGTCCAAGACCAACTTTAAAACCCACTAAAATAATGTGTCTTTTTTCTCCCTTTCTAACCATAGTCTAATTAGGGCTTGTGAACTTGACATGGTGCAAGATAGGGGAATAGGGGAGTGTGCTCTTTGCCACTTGGAAGTCATGACCAATGGTAAATCAAAAAACTAGAAGCCTCTGAAAGATGACATTTGAGGGAGGCAAGAAACTTAGTGGTTCTCTAGTATGAATTCTTTTCTATGAAGGGATGATGATTTCCTTTCAATGAATGAAAATCTTGAGAGATTGATTAAGCTAAGTTGGTGATTAACATGTTCTGTGTGTTTGGGTGAGGTGACAAGGTAGAGGAGTATGGCCTTTCCCCTTGAGTGAAATAAAAAAATTTGGACCCTTAGATCTAGACCACTAGTCTAAGTCAACTTTTAAAGGGCCTGTTGGAGTGATCCAACCTTTGAGAACAACCCAAGTGAGCACACTCCTTTTGCTGGAGATTCCAACTCTTTATAATAAAGAAGCTTTGTAGAGTGAAAGACTCCAAAGCTAGATTAATTTCATCTCCTTCACTCTTGATATTGCATGTCAAGGAGAGGCTCTGTCTGTTGTACTGGCCGGCACCAACCCCAATCTTGCTAAGTAATTGTGTGCACTTTTAGATGCTAGTGTGGGCTACTCATCTCAACTCCACTTGCAGAGCCACTTGAGATTAATTTGAACAGAAGACAAGTAAAAACCTTTAGTAAGAAGCTACCTGGTTCACCTTTGGAAGGAGGAAAAATCCTTGTGTAAGGAGGGGGAATAATCTCTCCTATAGAACTCACCATAAGCATGCTACTAGGTGTTGGAAGGTGGTATACATGCTTGACCCCTGCCACAAGAGTGTTCATTTAGTGTATATGTTATTCAGCTCTTTGAATACACCAAAAGCATGGGTTCCCTCTAGGGGTTGACACATCTATGTGAGGTGAATGGATGCGCATAAGTTGTGGGACAAAGCTTTTTCCTTCTCCACCATTTTTTGTTTTAGGGATAAAGTGTGTTTGTTATCAAGTCTTAAAAATGTCCAAAACTATCTAAAACAAACAAACGTCAAGACTCCCTTATCCCTCCAAGTTGCTTTTTCCTCGGTTGGATTGTATTCGACTACTACTTGCTTCCCATGTGTTATTCAAAACACTTTATCTTGTTCAAAAGAAAAAATTGTTCAACAACTTGAAAGTATACCTTGCTATCTATTTGAGATTAGTCAAACAAAACAAAAATCTCTCAGTAATAGTCTAAAAATTCCAAATTCTCTTCAAAACCCAATTCTATTGTCAGTCTAGTCTTGATTTCACACATAATTTTCAAAACTTTGTGTGATCCCTTTCTGTCCTATCAATTCTTCACATGGCCCTATCCAGGTTCTCACACGAGTACTTGCATATCTCCATGCAAGATCTTTCCTTACCATCCTTATCTTCTTTGTTAAAACTTTGCACTTCTTTTTACAACATTTAATACTTCCTAGTTCGAGTTTAAAATGTTGATCTAAGTCTTTGCTTCTGCCTATGTACTTTCTCACGTGCCTCCCAGAGGATCTTTGTGTGGGATCTTGAGTCTAAACTAAAAAATCAATTTGTTAAAGCTATTTTACCTCTGTGTCTAGTCTATTTCCTACATCAGTTTGTATCTTCTCTATCTATAAATAGTCCCAAACAACAATATTTTTCTTAGCTGATGAAGTGTGATCCATACTTTGACTAGTCTCATCTTTTAGTTGTCTTAATTCTTGTCCTTTATTGCTTGTCATACTCCATGTCATGATAGTCATGATCTTTGGCTTTTCTATCCTTCACTCAGACTATTTGTACCTTAGTATACAACACTCTTATCTTGTCCTTTTGAGACTATGTTCTAGTGTGATCCTTGTCTAAAGTTTTTTCTTCTTGTCCTTGTCTATGACTATTCCAACAAGGAGTGGAAATGTGTTTTATCCCCTTAGGCTTAGACAAGGTAGAGCTAGGCTTCATAATCATGGTAGAGGTCACTTTTCAACTTATACACAGTTTGTATCTAGTTCATCTAGTGAGGAGACTTCACAATCTCCCTCACCTATTAGACAACCTCATGTTTAGAGATGATTCTCTATAAATTTGATACAAACTAGGAATCCCTTGTACCAAGAGGTTCCTAAAACCAAAAAAGATCGTACACCTCTAGATAGCATGACTAAATTCTTTTCTAGGGAACCTTTCCAATCACAACATACTGAAAGTACTCAAATTCCTACAATGGTTGATCATTAGCCTGAGTTTGGTGAACACAATAGAGACCAGGAACAACCTAGGAATGATAGATAGAAAGACACCTTCACTTATGATGAAGATGAGGAAGAGGTCAAAATAAACTCTAAACACATTGAAAAGTGTCATAATGAAAAACATTTTTAAAAGATCATGGAAATCATACTCAATGAAGAGAAAGAGAAATACTTTCTCAAACTTGCACAAGAGGAAGCTAAGCTATCTCATCACTTCAATGTCAAGACCATTATCACACTTGAAGAGGAAATTGAAACTTTTAAACTCCAAAAATAGCTGAAAATCATGCAAGACCAACTAGCTCAAGTGATGTGAGACAAAGAAAAACCTATAAAGACATACACCCTAGATGCTCTTTGTTTGTTCCCATTCAACAAGAACATAGACATGCCTTCTTTTCCAAGAGGAGTTCAATTGCCTAAGTATGATAAATACTTTGGAACTACCAATCCCCAAATCACTTATAGGAATTTAGAGCCTTGTCCATGGAATTCATGCATAACCATACATATCTCATGCATTTATTCCTTAGGAGTCTAGGTGGTTAGGCTATGGAGTGGTTTTCACACTTACCTCTAGGTATTAAAACATTTGATGAGATTGCCAACTTGTTTGTACAGAAATACTCACACAACATTCAACATCTTGTTATCATCTAAGATTTGTGTAATCTTAAACAGAGAGTTAGGGAACCTTTCCTCACATTCCTGCAAAGGTGGAGACAACTTTATACTAAATACTCACATAAGATTCTTGAAATGGAAAAGCATGAAATTTTCACTAATAATCTCCTACTTGATTTGACTATAGAGTCTAGCTTCAAGGTTCATGCACCTTTGACGGCATGGTAACACAAGCTATCCACATAGAGGAATTCATGGTTAAAAAGGATGAACTCACCCTTCAAAAGGACATAGAACAAGGGTCCACCTCTAGCAAAGAGAAATCCAAGTATGTCAATAAAAACTAAGAAGTTGTACATGATGGAGTTGTTGAAAACATAACTCCCTAACCTGCTAAGGAAACCTTCAATCTAACAGATAACCTCTAAGCATCTAAGCATGTTGAGAAACCTCCTCCTTATAATAAAATGTCTGGAAACAAACTAAGAAATTCATGGGCTACACATCCTAAGAGAGAATATACACCTTTGGGTGAACCACTAGATGTGGTTTACAAAACATTGTTGCAAAAAAAACTCATATTCCCATTGGATAACTCTCATCCTTATGATCTACAACCTTGACCATTGTGGTGGAATGAAACAAGGTCAACTACACATACTCTAATGATGACAACATGATTAACATGGTTGAACTTGTAGATGTTGAGTATTGTGATGTCATTATCATTAAGGGCAAATAATATAATGCTAAACCTAAGACATCATTCATCTTAAGGGGCCCTACTTCAAACAAGTCTGATTATGAAACATATCAATCTTGTACTAATGTTGTCACATGTTCTCATGCTAAGTTGGTCCTCAAAGGCCCTATGCCTTCTCTTGAACTAGAACAACATAAGGATGAAACCCTTGTTGGTCCATCTAGAAAAGGTGAAAAACTTACTATGAATGTTGTAGCTACTAGCTACAATATTCTTTATTAGCTACAATGAACTAATGCTGAAATCACAATATTTGAGCTACTTAAAATCTTTCCTGCTCATAGGAAAATTCTTGACAAAGCCCTCATCTAGGCAAACATTCCTTAAGATCTTAATCTTCAGCAATTCCAATCCATGGTAGGTCACTTGACCTCACCTTATTACATGTCTTTCTTCAAGAATGATGAAAATTCATTGAGTCACCCACACAATCAACCTCTCCACATCGAGGTCATGAGACATCAAAAATGTGTCCATTAGGTGCTCATTGATAATGGAGCTAGCTTGAACATTGTCTCTGCAACTCTATTTGGACAACTAGACTATTCTGAAAAAATCTATTGATCCTCATTGCAAGATCACCATCAAATCATATCATGAAGTTGAAGAAAACTCCTTAGGTCTTGTAGTGTTGTCTCTTCACATTGGTCCTATAGAAAGGGATGTTACTTGTCAGGTTCTTGACATTCCCTTAGCTTATAATATCTTGCTAGGAAGACCGTGGATATATGAGATGTGTGTTGTGCCATCTACCTATCACCAATGAGTCAAATTCTCATTCCATGGCTTTGAAGTCACTATTCCTACTAGTATAGCTACACTTGCAATATGTTAAAAGCTACTAAAAACTTTATACCTACCAATAAAGAATCTACCGATTACCACGATAACAAGTTGAAGCAGATTTAATAGTCACTCTAATTGAAAGAAACTAGAATGGGAAAATATCATATAGAACTAGTCCTATCATTGGCTACTCTTCTTGAGTCTCCTCGTCATTATGGGAGACCATCTGAAGCTAAGAGGCCATTTGTATTGACACCTCAAGCCAAATTTAATGGTACTTTTTTAAAGACTATAGTTCCCTTAGAGGATGAAAGTGAAAATAGAGCCACTATTGCATGGCTTTACAAGGATGAGACACCAGTTGATCTCACAAGAATAGGTTTGTGAGATCACTCTTGAGAAGTATGGTCCTAGTCTCAGACTCATGAAGTGCTTTGGCTATAAAGGAACTGATCCTATTGGATGCAATAATAATAGTTTGATAGACCCTATCAAAGTGGTAGCTCAAAGGAATAGAGACAATTCTAGTCTAGCCTTTAAGAAAATCCCCTTTCACTTACGGATTAAAAAATAATATCCAAACCTAAGAGTTCATCAAAAAATGAGTCACAAGATGAATCTGATGGCCTTGAAGACAATGATGATGATGAGGATCCTTATCCTTATCCTATTCCTCATGATTTGGAAAAAATCTTTACTAAACTAGATGATTTTGTACCATGTGTCAATGTTATGGATAGTACCAGTAACTCATCTAAGGACACTACTGATTCACATCATACTCAACTAGAACAAGGAGAGTCGAGTCAACCTTTGCGTATTGAGTATCTTTGCAAAAGTCCAGAGGAAGAAGGGGAGTACGTTCCAATTATTATAGAAGAATTCTATAGTCTATCACCTTATACCATAGACCCTAGGGAATATAAATTTGAATCTCTTTTAGTGGCTACTATAGAAAAGGATATCAACCAAGTTCATGTCTATGAAAACTAGCTCAAAGTAGGTGAAGCATATAGGGTTATGTCTAATGAGTCTGATCCAACTAGTGTTCTCGAGTCTCTAGTTGATGACATTAGTGCTCCTTGGCATTTGAACACACTTATAGATGAAGCCACTTTAAGTATCAAATTGCTAGTCTAGGCATTCAATATTATGCTATGACTATAGTCAAACCCACCACTACTCTTTAACTCACATATCTTGAGCTTATAGACTAGAATTCCAACATACCTAGTGAAGTCCCAACATTCTAGAATGACTATGCTCTCACCCACTATCTAAATGCTATTGAACTAGTAATATTTTCCACTAGTGAATGAAGTGTCAACATGACTAAATCTAGCATCAAATATCTTCTTCATACAATTAAAAAGAAGAAAAATAGAAGGTCTAATGGTGAAAACCACATTGTGGCAGTATTGAAACCAAAAAAAGTAAAACAAAAAGATGTATCAAAGGGTGAAAACCTCTCTAAGGTGCACCCATGGATGAGATAATTGATGTACCTACAAGTCATTTTTAGGAAAGATCATCAGTGTTAATAAAGCCAACATAGCCAATCAACTTGGGAATAGAGGAACACCCTCACATGATACATCTTGCATAGTCACTATCTTCAGAAGATAAAGAGGAGTTCATTACTTTCTTTCAAGAAAAGAAAATTAACTTTGTGTGGACATGTTCTAACATGCCAGGATTAGATCCTAATCACATCATGCATCACTTTTCTATTGCATGAGGCATTAAACTAGTTAGACAAAAAAAATTGGAAAATGCACCCTCATCTTCCATTTCTCATCAAATTTGAATTAGAGAAGCTCCTAAAAGTTGGTTTCATACATGCCATTGATTATGTTGAATGGATATCCAACATTGTTCTAGTCTCCAAGCATGACAAATGTATCAGAGTTTGTATAGAATTTTGAGATCTAAACTTAACATGTCATTGTTGGTAAATAGATTTGTTCTTTTGATTTTGACTCTTTAATATCCCGAAGTTCTAAACAATATCTGGTCATAATAGTTGAAAAGACATCTATAGATGAACAAGCTTTTCTCTGAATTAATCGGTATAGCTCCCTATGAGATATTTTCAATGAATTATTTTTATTCCTACAATATAATTGGGGGTGTGTTCTTAACCTGAGAATAGTAGAGGTATAACTGAGCAAGACTTAGACAAGATCTAACTTAGGTGAATAGAAATTGACATCATCCAATTGGTTTTATGTATTCACACATCTTATGAACTCATAAAAATTTTCCTACAAGCTAAGCTAAGAGAACTTAAATCTATACTTTAACTAATAAATTGATAACACTTATGATTTCTCTTAGAGTGAACAATAACAATACTTATCATGTCTAATCATTATACTACAAATAAGGGAAGTAAAACTCTATTTCTCCCTTGTTCCAATCCGAACCCTAAGAGAAAAATACAAACTTAAACTAACATCTACTAGAATAGAAAATAATCAATATAAAATACCCTCAATTATCTCTACAATAAAAAGTATTTCACACCAAAAACTTTTTGGACCCTCTATTCATCATTCAAATTCATACATATAGAGTGTGAGAGATGACCATTACAATAGGAACTTAATTGATTCATCTTTTGGGAATGGAAAATGGCAAGATGATAGTTTGTTGCATTACAAAATTTACAAAATAAAGTGAAAAGGAAGCATCATTTGAATCACTTGAACTTCTTCCCCTTTTCAGCTTTCGCCCTATATGCCTTGGTAGTAACTATAATTGGAACTAGTTCCTCATGACTAGGCACATGTATGTTAGTGAATCTTAAGAGCCACTCTGAATGTTGTTGAGCCAGCTCCTTCATAGCATTTAACTAATTTGACAATTCTTCCATAGCCATGTGTATGCATCCACCAAGTGTCTACAACTCTATCACTTTGTTTTCACTAATTGAAGCCATTCTAGACAGATTACTCAAGTATATGGAGAAGTTTTTCTTCATTACTTCTACTCCAATAAGACCTTTCCCTTGCCCACTCATTTGTGAATCAGTGTGTGATCCTCTCATAAGTTTGAATGCTCTGTCCTCAGTCTTCTTCACTTTATCCCCTATTTCACTAAGTCCTTTTTTAGCTTCTTGAATAATCTTCAGCTTAAATTGCATACTCTAAAGCCATTCAAATAGATGCTCAATCCATTTCTTCAAAATCTTTGCTTCAACTGCCTCCTTTGCCTTCATTTGGATCATCATTTTCAGGAGGGAACTACAATCATCACATCTTGCCTTCTCTGTAGCCAAAGTGTTGCAATTAGATATGATAGTATCCTTCTCAGTTTCCATTCAAAGGATAACATTTCCAATTTGATCAATCAAAGCAACTCCATCTGAATTGAGTTTCTCAATCCATTCCTTCCCAATCTGACTGAAATGTCTATCTTTTTGGAGCTATAATATGAAAGCCTGCACTTCTACTGCATTAGGATTCTGAGTAGTAGGTACACTAGTGATGGTTGTTAATGGAACAACCAATTGCCTAATAAACCTATTCAATTCTTCTATCTTGGCCTTCATCTTAATTTTTGACAATTTTAGGCTTTCCAATTGTCCTTTTAACACTTCATTATTTGATCTCCACAGGCCCACTTTTGTATCATGTCTAGCTTCTCCAAGACCAATTGAGTGTAGAGTGAAGTCATTAGGTGTCATATCTTCAATCCTCCCTACTTTGTTTGGCTTCACTATCTCCATGGTCAAGTGCCCTATTTCTGGATATTGTCCAAGTATTGATAGAGTTTTCTACTTCTTAGCTTTCACTATCACAATCCTAGAGTAAACTACTTGTGACACGATGTCCTTCATAGGTACACTCTCATCTTTTCTTGTCCTCTTCCTTTCTAAGGTGTCTTCTAACCAAGACTATGTACCAATCACCTTAGAAGCTACACTAAGTGACTCTATGCTAAACATTTTCTTCTTCACTAGAGTCACTGGCACTGTTGTTGCAGAGAAGGGGTTCTTTGGATCTTGAGAAAGGAGCCTAGATGAACTCAAGAATTTCTCCACTTCTTGAGTCTTCTTCATAGCTTCATTAGATTCAATGGACTCACTACTACTACTCTTTTCATTCCTAATTTCTACTATCTAAATGGGGGATCTAGTTGATTTCAGAAGAGAAGCACTTGTAGATGGAATAGGGCTATGATGGGGGGATGGAATTGGAGTGACATGAGGAGAAGGAAATGGAGTAGTGTGAGGAGATGGAGTAGGAGTAGAATGAGAGGGTGAGACTGGAGCAGTAGCACTATCCTTTGGTTCTTTCGTCCCCTTTTCTTCAATATTGGCTTGAGCTCCAATAACTGGTAGAGGACCACCTTGGAAAGTTGGAGTTATTGAAATTTTCCTCTCTAGAGGTTGATCGCCTCCTCTTGTAGGTTGGGCTGGTCCTTGAGCAACTGTACTTGTTACACTGGGTGTGGCACTTTGAGAAGAAGTGGGAGTAGTAGCAGCTAGAGAAGCTTGAGTAGTCTTGCTCTTACTCCTACTCCTTTTTGCTATCCACTTGACCCATTTTCTAGTTCTCTTGGTGATCTAAGCCATCATAACATCAAGGTCTTCTTCTATATTCACATATGGCTTGGAATTGATTGGAGTATTTCTTAATTTGGTCATATATGTATTACTATACATATTTTTCCTATCATCTTCTAACCCTTGCACATCCAGGTCAATGCCATATGCCTTTACTTGATCTATTATAAATTTGGAAAAAGCCCAATCTCGGCTATCAAACTCATCTTTACAATCTACCCAATAATCTTCCATGGTAGTTACATGCTTGATTATGCTTCCAATTTGAAGCACATCTCTAGCATACCCATTTGGGTCAAACATAGGCCTCACAACTTCATACTCTTCTAACTTGTATTTTTTCTTGAATGCCTTGAGCATGTTTTTAATATTAGATCAAGACTCACAACTATAGGCTCCAACTTTCATGTGCAATTCATACCCCTTCTTCCTCAAACTGGGGCTCATCACATTCACCTAAATTGCTTGTCTCATGATCTCAATGAGCACGATCATGTCATTTGGGTATCTAGGCAAATTTTGGAGAAATCCATGAAAAGCTGCAAGATGCAAAGATGAAAAGGATGAGAATTGAATAAAATAAATACCAAAAATACTAATGGCCACCATCTCTTCTAGGCTAAATCTTCTCTCCAGGCATCCCTGGAGTTCCCTACAAATCCTCATTGTAAATGCATCATTAACTTTGACATGCTCTACATAAATATTATGTAACTAAAAGCATGGATAAAGTTCATAACTCTTCACATCATCAGGAAAATTCTCTATTCTAGGGAGTCCTGACCACAATTGTAGGGAGGCTAACATATATATAAGAAAGGAAGACATATAAAATGAATTGTAGAACTTAGCTGCACTGGGATCTCTCAACAGATGTTCACTTACATCATATGCGTAGTTAACATACAATGTATCTTAGAAAATAATTTGTACCAAAAAGAAGTATTATTCTACAAAATTAAGTACTTCTACCTCACCTTTTAGTGAATGCAAAAGGACTAGGATGTCCATGATCTTGGGCTTGAGATTAGTGACAAAAAGGCTTTTAGGAACCTTACTCTTAGCTCCCCTTGGTTTTTGGAACCAAGATTTCATAATCTCTTTTCGCCACACCATTTTCTTTAGAGAGAACTTAGACATAGCTCCTCCTATTGTTAATTTAGAGAACTCTTCTTGTTCTAGAATTCATAAGAAATTCACTACTACTTGCCTATCAATTGATATTAATACTGTTTGATCAGGCAATAAAATTTTCTTAGTATCTAGATTGTAATGATTGACGCATTCAATAATCAGCTCTAGGGCTTGTACTGCTATTGGAAATCTAGCTACCTCTACTAGCCCACTTCCTTAGAGTTTCTGCATTATGGGGTGAATTGGCTCTATCCTCATCCTTCTTTGAAAATCTTGCATGTTGAAGAAATGGAGCAAAGTATTTGTGCTATTCTGCCATGTTGACTTGATTCCACCCAATCTATCAAAACCACTAATCTTTTTGCCATCTTGTCTAATATAGAGATAAACTAAAATTCAAAAATTGTGAATAGTGCAAGGAGTAGGCTTAGAAGCTTTTGAAAGTAATATTCAATACAATAATATGATAGTTGAATAGAGAAAGCAGTAGTTTGAAATTTTTTTATGTTCATCTTTATATAAGAACCTTTAATCTATGTGTTGATCTTCATGATCCACACCACACGAGCGAATTTAAGGAAAAATCCATTGAGTTAGTAAATGTGAGGGTTATAACAGATTTTTCCCTATCCTTTCACTAGTTTTGTTGGCCCAATGGTAACTTTCTTTAATTACAGACTTACTTTCCCATTTTTACCCAATTTTGGAGAAATGGGAATGGATTACCCCTTGGAAGAAAACCTTCCTGACTAAATTCTATTTAAAATACCTTCACATATGTGTTAGATTAGGTGAAAAACTAATCTCCCAAGAACACCTGCATGCATAATCCTGTCACATGGATGAGACAAAGAACAGAAGCAAGAAAAATTATGGAGGCCAAAAATCCAGAGACATCTTATGGACATGCAAAGAGAAAATTTTATTATGATCCAATAATTGAATTGAGAAAATACAAAGAGGTGAATCCTTATAAAAGGAATCACGAAACCCTAACTAGGTTTGCACATTATAATTAATATAAAATATTAATTAAATGCACCTAAAAGAAAGCTTAAGAACTAGAGTAATAAACCACTTAATTAATTAAATCAAGATGATCTAATTAATAAGTGAAACAAAATAATTACTCTAACACCCCCCCCTTAAGCAAAGCTTGGGAGGAAGCTAACCTAGCAAAGCTATGAAAGCAGGAAAATGGGTCTCGACAACAAGGCCTGATCAGGTACCCAATACAAGAAAAAGAACTAGATGAAGGAAATAAAGCCTCCAATCTAGGAAATATCCCGAAGAAAGGAACAAGAAAGAGCACAAAGCATCTCTAAAGTATGAAGCTGCAAACACTATCAGAAGAAACTACTTGAACCCCCACTGAAATAGTGCATGACCACGTAGAGAATACAAAGTCTGAAGAGCTAATCAATCGAAGAGGTGACCTCCAAAAGTAGGAATGAATGAGTGTCTATATAGTAGATGAACTATCTCACCAAAATGCATAGGTGCCTAGCCACTGCATTTGCCTAGTACATAGGAACAAAAACTAAATACGTAGATCACTCAACTAAACCAAGGAAGCAAAAGAGCCAACAGGTGAACCCCCCCATAATGCTGAACAGGGAGAAGGGTGACAGGAACACTGAAATGCAATGCCAGAAACATTTGTAAGAAGAAGAATCAAGAACACCAATAGTGTAAAAGAAGTACAAGCATAGGATAAAGGGTGGTGTCACCGACACACTGCATGGGCTAATGTCATGGAAGAAAAATTCACTTGACAAAGGTGGATGAGCAAAAAATGGCAAAACATCATGACCCCCCATGGCACTTTATAATTGATTGCAAGTACAAACAAACACAAGGTGTACAAGATCCCAGATATGCAAAAGCAAACACTTTATCTCAGTGCATTTACAAAAAAAAGAATGCAACAAAAGAGAAGCATACAATGCTCAGAATTCAGAAAGAAGAGTGAGCCAAAAGAATAGAAGAAGAGATCCCAGGACCTGTAGAATCCAAGTAATCCGCTAGAGTGCAAAAGTGAAAAATTTAGAGAAGAAAGAATCTGGAGAAAAATCTAGATAAAAGACCCCTACAAATGAATAACTCACAAAACTAGCTTTCCAACGATATCTGGCGAGCCCAAAAAAGAGTCCGGATGAGCGAGATATGGCTCCCAGAAGGCAAAATAGAATATCTGGCTTTGACTACCAAAACAGGCAACCAAACTGCATCAAAACTCAAAAAAATCTATACCATCATCTCTGTCTCGGAACCAACTTTTCAGTGCATTTTTTGGTTCAAAAAAACACGTCCATATGCTCAAGTTACTGAAAAAAACCTCCAGGCTCTCTAAAAATGCAAAAAAATAATTAAAAAACAAAAACCTTGTAAAAAAAATGTGCCACCCCCGCACCACCGATGAAGAGGTGGCCGAGGTGGTGGGAGGGTGGACGACCACTGCAGGTAGAGCTGTGGCAGGGCCGTGGATGGAGCCACCGGCGAAGCCGCTGCAGGCCGCTGGGCGGTGACCGTGGTGGTAACCATTAGTGATTCCACTACAATTAGTAAATCGCCAGTGCTAAAAACCATGCAATTTTTTTTTTTTGTGATTTTTAAAAAAATTTCCGCCTCAAACTACATCCCAAGGGGTCGTACGACCTTGTTGGGCTAAAAAATTTTGCCTTCCAGATCAAAGTTGTCCAAAATGGACAAGTTTTATATGGATTTTGACTATCTCGGGCCTTTCGAACACAACCGTGAGGTCTGTTTGAGCCCAAGGTGAGAAGAAACAAAACCCTTCTCAAAAAACAACATAAAAATTCTAAAACCCTTGAAAACCTCTTGCTTCTAAAATGCTTCAACAAAACATGAACAACGAGCAACAAGGTGGCTTTGATACCATGTTAGATTAGGTGAAAAACTAATGTCCCAAGAACACCTGCATGCATAACCCTGTCACATGGATGAAGCAAAGAACAGAAGCAAGCAAAATTATGGAGGCCAAAAAGCCAGAGACATCTTATGGACATGCAAAGAGAAAATTTTATTATGATCCAATAATTGAATTGAGAAAATACAAAGAGGTGAATCCTTATAAAAGGAATCACAAAACCCTAACTAGGTATGCACATTATAATTAATATAAAATATTAATTATATGCACCTAAAAGCAAGCTTAAGAACTAGAGTAATAAACCACTTAATTAATTAAATCAAGATGATCTAATTAATAAGTGAAACAAAATAATTAATCTAACAATATGTAACAAATTTGCTTCCATTATCTTCCCAAAACATCCTATGATCAATTTGCAAAAATAAACATGCTTGTAGGAGCAATTTTTTGTGAGATGCAAAAAATTGCTCTCGAGGGTAGAAAACCCACAGAGGAGAAGGTACTTTCCATTTTTCTGCTTTTGCCTTTGTTTTACCTTCTTTGCCCAAATCACTTGAATTTAATTCTTTGGAAAACATGAAAGAGGATTTGAAAGTGAAAAATGGGACCCATTGACTTACTTTACCTTTTCACAAATGCTTTTTTCGAAAAATTGACTTCTTGGTTCAAAGCCTACGAAGGAGAAGCTACTTCAGAATTTTTTGCCAAACATTATTCTAATCATCTTAGTAAAATTTAAATGATTTCCATGGTAGAATGTTGCAATACTTGAATGATCTATCCAAAATAGCCTGATTCTTCTTGTTTAAGCTCACAAATTGTATTCATAAATTTTTGTGGAGTTTCACCTTCAAGGTTCAAAAACTTGTCAAGGAGAAGATGAAACTAGATTTTCCACAAGCGTAATTCTCTTTATGCCCAAAGAAAAATAAGCTACAAGTAAGTTCATCTAAGATAACATAATCCAAGAATCTCCATTGAGCCTAGATCTAGACTACCCACAAGACTCATGATGATAAGGAAACCCACTTGGTTATGTAATGCAGAGGAAGGGGAAAAATGGAAACCCAATGGAGATATCACTTGAGGAAGAAAAGACCAACTAAATCAATTGGACTAAACATGATATGAGTTTAATTTCCACTTTGCAAAATTAGTGCAAGATGAAAAGTGGGGCAACAACTAGCTTTGATTGGGGACTTGGGTAGAGTATACCCAAGCAAGGAACTCAAAATCTCTAGTTTCGCAAAGAAAGATAAAAGGTGGCAACACAACAAAAACAAGGACAAAACAAGGAACAAGAAAATAGAAAGGAAGGGAAAAGGCTAAGCTAACACACATTAAAAACACTAATCCTAACTATAGTACAGTACAAGGGTTACCTATTTTCAATTAGCAATTTGATAAAGCTTGAGATCCTGACCATTATAAGTCAAGGGTAGTATTTCATTGTCCTGATATGTCAACTTAAAAGAATTGTTTTCAAATGCTTGATGAATTCCGAATGGTCCTTTCCATAGCATATCAAAATTCTTATGCATTCCTTTTGGGGCCTTTTATTTATCCCAAAGTAGCACCATGTCTCCTACCATAAATCTTCAGGGTCTTGTCTTCTTATCAAACAGATCTTTTGCTCGTATCTAGTTTTGTGTAATGTGGTCTACGATTTCTCTTCTCTCCTCTTCAAGTTTGTTCAGGTATAAGATTCTCTCCTCTAGACCATCTTTATAAACATCATCCTTAATTACTATTCTAAGTTTATTTGTTGCTAATTCCAAAGGAAGAAGTAGATTGGCTTCAGTTCTATATAGCAATTCAAAAGGAGATATACTAATTGCCCTCTTGGGTGTCACTCTATCTACCGAAAGTGCTTCATGAATGTTCTTCTACCAGGTCTTCTAAATATCCAAGACTAGCTTCTTAACAATATTCATTAAGTTCTTATTACTAGACTCTGCTTGGCCATTCCCTTGTGGGAAATAATTAGATGAATGACCAGCACTGAATGGCCAAAGATGCATTGTCCATTACTAGTTTAATAAGAACACCAAACTTGACCAATATTTTTTCTTTTATGAACTCATACACCACTTCAAAAGTAGTCTTCTTTGTAGCTTTAGCTTCTACCCATTTGGTGAAGTATTCAGTTGTAGTTATAATATACTATTTGTTGGGACTAAAAATTGCATGCTTCATTTTTAGTCACATTTTGAAAATTTTGGAAAATCATGTCCTAAAGTGCCTTTTATGCATGTGGTCAGTTGGTAGCTTGAGGCCTAGATGGTGTTTGAGTGGCTTAACACCTTTCATTTGACATATGCATATGATCCACAATGTTATTTTGCCATCCCGAATCATTCTGTGAAGTCCCATTTTGAGCTAGTGTCAAAATTTGCAATTCTACCAAGTGTCAAATAGCGATCAGAGGCCTAGTTTGCATCTGAATATCTTTTACCCAGGACTGTTTCATGACTAGTCACTTTGGGGATGTTTAGTGCGTATAACAAAGAACCTATGTTTCAATTTTCAAGTCTTTTTGAATCCGTTTGACTAGGTTTTGCACCCCGCAAAGTTGGTCATTTACTGTTTTGTGCATTTAACTAGTTGATCACAATTCTGGGAAGCTCTGTTCGACCAATCATATCTTTGACCCAGTTGACCCAAATGAAAAAATACTTTTTGCATTGTGTTCTAGGGGTAAGACACTTCATATGTTCCAATTTTGAGATCATGTCGAATCCATTTGATCAGTTTGCTAACATGATCAAAAACCCAGTTTGCATTGTTTTGTTACGGCTACGGTATCCAGATTGATCCGTACCCCTGTTCGGCATGTTATAACTTTGATCGTGTGATTGGCTAGCCTAAATGGATTGTACCATTGTGTTGTGTCCTAGAAATCCTTGAAGTATGCCAGTTCTTAAGTCATGATGAATCCATTTGCATACTTTTTTATGTCCGTACATTTGCCAAAAATCACTTTTGGACACATTTGCCAGTTAAAATTTCCAAGTGCCTGTTTTCGAAAATTCGCCAAATGTGCCCTGTGATTCTTCATGAGCCCAAAACATGGAATTATATTCTCTTCATGGCAAAGAACTTATATCCTAGTTTTCAAAACCCCAAGTGATCACTAACCCAGTTTATAATGCCGAACCCGAGCCCAATTTATGTTTTTTAACATTGTTTGCCTGCAGAGTAATTGAAGTATGGATGTTCGGCAATTAAAATCTCTTGACTGGGAATCCATCATGGGTTGAAAATTTGCAGTGTGATAGAGTATGCAGGATTGAACACTCATGCCGATTTTCGTGGCTTGGTAACTTGATTGGATCAAGTTCTAATTACAACCGGCAGGCCTCCAGACACTAATTCACAATTTGTATAATTGATTAAAAGTGAGTTTAAAATAATGAATTGATGATCATTATGCATATGATTCAATCTTATGACAAAGTAAATGGTGGAAATGGTTTCTTAAAAGCAAAATACAAGGAGCATGTGAAGATTCAAGAAAGAGAGAATTTGGAAAGTGTTCCATTAAAGAGGTTTAGAGGATCACAATATGATGCTGATTTGCTGGCAATTTCAAAAGATAGTATTAATCAAGAAATTTCCACATCAATTAAAATCCACGAGCACAATGAAGCTTTTTGTTGTGAGTTTGCACATTGAATTAAGGAAAAGATTGCATAAAGGTTGCTCTCTCCCACATTGTAGTCTCAATTTGAAAGTTGCAGCTGAGAGGTAGTTTTCAACATAGAAGATGTGCTCCATGTCTGGAGAAAACAAAGAGGACAGCAGCAAACATCCACAGAGGAAGAAGCATCCACGTTTTTTAGAGAAATGAACAAATTTGTTGGTGAAACAAAGCTCAAGGTAGCATGTGATTCACGTTTTTGCAGCAAGCAATCAATAAAAGACCATATGTGCATAAAAAAAGAAGCAAAGAACCCCCATTTTTCAAGCCCATGGCTTCTCTAAAGGTGCAGCCACGTTTTTGAAGGGAGTAGCAGCATTTTAAATGACCATGTGCATAAGAAATGACCATTACAATGAAAAGTCTGTAGATTCATAGCAAAAACGACCAGCAAGATGGAGTTTCATGTTTGGAATAAGAAAACTAATGCATTTAGCAATCACAGCAAACACAAAGAGCAAGAACCATTGAAGAACATTATCCCACATTGAGCAAGTGGGAAGTATTTTTAGTCTTTATATGCTTTTGCACCCAAACATATAGTGTCAATAAGACAAAGCATTTTGAAAAGGCAAGGTAGGTGCACATGGGTCCTAGTCAGCTAGAAGGAGTGAAGTAAATTTTGAAAGAAAATGCATGCCCAAATGATGACATCAGCAGCTTATAGGCGGCCGGAAAAGTCAAAAATCCGGCAGGTCGCTATGTCGCTTGCCGGAAAATCTTGAAAAATTCGGCTAGCGACATAGCGAGGTCACCAGAAAACTCAAGAATCCGGCAAGAGTCAACAGCCAATCAGAAAGTGACACGTGGCATTGGTCAAACCTGGAGTTGACCCGAAATTAAAGAGGCTAGAAAAAATAAAATGATTTTAAAATTTTCATTTTAAAATTATTTTGCCAAGAAACTGACATGGACTTTTTTTTTTTTAAATAAAGTTTGAACTTCTGATATAGTTTTAACTTTTGAAAGTTCATATATTTGTGAAATATTGTCATAGAGACATAAACAGAGGCCTAATTTTCAAACGGCCATATCTGGGGAAATTTTTAACCGAATTAGGCACTCCAATATACCGTTGGAATCGGGAGAACCTGAACTTTCCAAATCTGGAGTTTGTTTTTGCACAGGTGCTTCTTGGTTCAAGTTATAGGACAATTTGTGAAATCAAAGGCATTGGCGACAGAACAGGCTGAGTTCTTCAGTGATAATTAAGATTGGTTAGAGGATGGTTTTAGGGGTTAGTTGCAATCTTAAGGTGAAGAAAATCAATTTGAGGTTGTTTCCTTGGCTTCTTGAAATCACATTGTAACTAGTTTTTCACTTCTTACCGTGAATGCATCAAGAATCAGTTGAATCTTTTCATCATTACTTTTTTAGATATTTTGATGCCTTTGAGAGGTATAATGATGAAGATTTGATCTGCCAGTTGATAGAGAGAGGGAAGAAAGAGGTTTTTCAGTTATAGAGGATTGGATTTCAAGTGGACACCTAGCAATTGCATATCAGATCCGGGAATTCATTTCTTGCTATATCTTTCTTTCTTTCTTCACTTTTTAGGGGTTCCAGTTTTTGGGAAGAAAAAGTTCATTGCTGTGATACCATTGGGGATTCCAGTTTTTGCACTGTGAGACCATTGGTTCCAGTATTTTGACATGTTTCCATGACTGTGACACCATTTTCTTCAGCAGAACTCTCATGTGAACAGCATTGTAGAGATAATATAGATAGTTCTGAGATATTAGGTTGTTTCGTGTTTTAATTTTATGCATCTGAATGTATAGTTTCAAGGAAAGGAATACATATGAGCAACAATTTCACTAGTTTTGTTTTGGTTCTTGTCTCTTGTCTCAGCAATCTGTAAGTCTTATGTGGTTTTGGAACAAAGATTTGAGACCCATTTGCATCCCTTTCAGGTTGTATGTTTGATGTATTTTTCTGTTGGACCAAAGGGCCAAGTAAATGCTCAATATGTTTAAACAAGGTTACTGGTTGTTTGAGAAGGATATTTTGTGAGAATGAGACCTAAATGAACACTGATGTTTGAATCACAAGGTGGTTGGATAGATCTGATGTCTGGGTATATGAGATACGCCCTGATGTCACAGATGTATGTTTTGAATTCATGGAATTGCCCAATGGAGTAGGCACTGATCAGTTATAGGATCACTAGTTATACTGTTGCATTTTTGAAGTTTTGTTGAATCAACATCTTTAATCAAATGAATTTCCCTTTCATGTTGAAGAGCTCTAAACAGAATGCCCTCACTCAGCTTATGAATTTCATTGTTTTGCATCTAGCTACTGCAGATATACGTTATTTCATAAGTTATTAGGAGAAATAAGGGTTTCTATCTGCTTTGCATTAGATTCAGTGTATGCTTTGACAACTGGTACCATATAAAGAATCTATAGGTCCACCCGCCTAGGTTTTGCAGAGCCTAAAGTGCAGAAGGAGTATAGCCTTATAGTTGGCCTGGTGTCTGAATGGATGTGTTGATAATGGGAGTTAGCTGCCCCTAGATGCATCTTGTTCTCATCAGGGTAATTGGAAATAGGTAACATTTTCAAACACCAACACTATTGACCAGGACTGGATATAGGATTAATCGGACTAATGAAATCGAGGCTCCATTGTTGAAGGGACCCTTCAATAATCACAAGTCTCAATGGTAAAGTAGCTAATTGAGGACATCCAGAAAACATCTTGCACTTTTTGCACTATGCTACCCAAGCATACGCATCTTTAAACATCCTAGGCTAGTAATAGCATTGCCTTAGTATCTTAAAGGTTGTGACTGAAGAAGAGAAATGTCCTTCACAAGCCTCATTATGGAATGTCTTCAATAGCTTTTCTTTTTGTTGCTTATCTACACATCTAAGGAAAGTGCCATCAATAGCCCTTTTGAAAAGTTTACCATCCTAGATCACATACTTAGCTACTTTTAGTTTAAGGTCTCTTTTTTGTTTTGCATTTAGACCTTCTAGACATTCTCCATATGTTAAGAAGTAAGAGATATTTTCAAACTAGGCATCATAGAGACCTAGAACCAACACTAACTACTTCTTACTTGATTCTTCTGACTCCTCGATGATTCTATTTTCTTAAATTTGCTTTGTATAGAGTGTTCCCTCTTATCAGCTTAGTAAGTTTAATCTCTATATCATATTCTTGTATTTTTGCTACCCATGCTCCTCTGATGTTACAACCTATATCTTTTTGTGTTAATACGCTTTTAACTACTATGTATGGGATGAATACTACTAAATGTGAATATAGAATATAGAACCTAAAAATTTTAATAGTCTTGACTACTACAAAAGCATGTTTTCCAATTTGTGAGCATTTCAGCTCATGGTTCTTTAAAGGTATGCTTGTAAAAGCTATGGGAGCTTGGATTCTTTCATCATTTTCTTGCATAAGGATAGCTGATAATGTATGTTTAGAAGCATAACAATAAATAATAAAATCTCATTTATAATTTGGATGACACAATACCAAGGCATTAGCAATAGTAGTTTTTATATCTTGAAAGGCTTGTTTTCCTACCTCATTCCACTTGAAATTTGAATTCCCTTTCATCATGTATACTATATGCTTAGTGGTTTCCGCAAAATTAGGCACAAACCTTATGAGGAAATTCACCTTCCCAAAGAAAGATTTAACCCCTATTATCTTTGAGGGCAAGCTTAGTGTCTGAATGGCCTCTACTCTTTCAAGGTCAATTCTAATTCCCTCCTAGGACACTATATGACCAAGGAGCTTTCCTTTTGTCATGCAAAAAATTGATTTCTTTGGGTTAAGAGATATTCCATGCTCTCGGAACCTTTCTAACACTTTCCTCAAATCTTCCATATGATATTTTCTTCTCTTCAAAAATATTGTAAGATCATCTAAGTATATAACTATGATTCGATCTTTTAGATCAGCAAAAGTTTTTCTCATACATCTCTGAAATGTAGCACCAACATTAATCAATCCAAAGGGCATTTTGTGATATGTGAATATACCCCAAGGAGTAGCAAATGCCATTTTATGATGATCTCTTTCTTCTACCTCAACCTAGTTATAACCTAAGAAACCATCAAGCATAGACATCATCTAAGATCCTGCAATTGTTTCTAAGAAATGATCCGTGTTTGGGAGAGAAAAATTGTCATTAAGAGATGCTTGGTTTAGATTGTGAAAATCAACACAAATTCTTATCTGCCCATTTTTCTTCTTAACAGATGCTATGTTGGATATCTAGGTTGAATGATGAATAGGATAGATGATTTTTGATTTCAACATTTTTTCAACTTCCCGGAAGATGGCGTCTATGACTTTAGGATTATAAATTCTTTGTTTTTTTCGAAAAGGAAACACATCTAGTTTGAGAGGAATCTAATGTTTCACTTATCCC
Source organism: Cupressus sempervirens (assembly GCA_028749045.1). Taxonomy (NCBI): domain Eukaryota; kingdom Viridiplantae; phylum Streptophyta; class Pinopsida; order Cupressales; family Cupressaceae; genus Cupressus; species Cupressus sempervirens. The sequence goes on from CM053788.1 coordinate 124,130,286, forward strand.
CTTCTATAACTCTGAAGATCTTTATAACTCCATGCAAAAATATCTCTATATTCCTCAAATAATTTCTTTGTGGCTTCTCTTTCTTCAAGAGAACAACACTTCCCAATATTAATCATTTTAGGATTGTGAATATCTCCAATATTCACTCCTTCATAGTCACCAATGGTAGGCCCTTTTTCTACCCTTTTCTACCAAATATAAGCATCATGTCTGTTAAAAAAATTCTTTAAGGCTACAAAATAAGGAGGAATAATATTACCTTTTAATTAAACTCCCATATTTTGGTTATGTTCTTTATCTGTACCAAAGCTTTCATGATCACTTCCACTGGATTCATGTTCAAAACTTGACTTATCATTTTCAAGGAAAAGTTGTAAACTCTTATCATTGTTGAAAACTTGCCAGGATTTCATGTTATCTAGGATAGCAAATCAATATATAATTTCAATCTGGTACTTCTTATCCTTAAAGTTTGGGTGAGGAAGCAATAGAGAGGCAAAAACTACAAGAGAGTCTACCTTTGTATTCATCTCTCTTGGCACTTCTCTAATAGAGAAGGCAGCCAAGTCTTCTATCTCATCCCAAACTCTATTCCTATAATTTTTAAGCTTGTGGTTCTTCACCAAATACTAGCCTTTGATTTTTCTTACAATTAACTCTGCATAACCCTGGGCTTACAAGATCTTTATTCCTCTTTCCTTTTTTGTTACTATCCCCAAAAATAAGGCCTCATATTATGCTGTATTATTTGTATTTCCAAATTCTAGCTTAAAATCCAGGGGCTTAGATTCTCCTTTTGAGGATATCAATACCATGCCTGCGCTTGATCCTGAAGAAGTGCAACTTCCATCGAATTCAAGTGTCTAGATACCTTATGCATTTTTATTTCTTTTAGACACTTTCTTACTTTGATTTTCATATTTTTTTTCACCTAATTTTTCTTCAATAAAAAACATGTAGTGACCAAATTTTGTCTCTTGGTATAAAATTTGAGCCTTGGGATCATTTAACTTCAAGACTATGAATTTGTCTTTTTCCTTAGGTTCTAATTTAACCTTCCTATTTCCTATAGGTATCACTGCCTAAGACCAATCCAGTTTTATTTCCCCTCCTAAATCTTGACAGAAACTTTTGCTTAAAAGGATTCCTTAACTTGCTAGGATATCAACTACCTAGATAGTCAATAAAAGCTTCTTTTCTGGATGTGAGGCTAAGGCCACCTATGCATCTTTAATTTTCCCAAGAAAAGGGATTTTTTTGGAATCTATTGAGTAGCACCTTCCATGCACTTTAGTAATATTAAGACCTAAGGCTTTGGCTATGGAATATGGCATGACATTATCTGATGCACCCGAATCTATGATACAATTACTAAGTTTACATCCATTAATATATAATGATATATAAAAGGGCTTAGGATTTTTCCTAGGGGATGTTGCTAAGACTATTGATTCCTTTTGGTTAAATATACGAGATGTTAAGGTTTCATCTTTTTTCTCAACCATTATGTTACAAGTTGTATCTAATGTGTTTCCTTTACACCAGTCTATTAATCTTTTTAGCTTAGAAGGATGTGATTTCAAATAATCAATAGTGGAAATTTGAATTTTTGATTCCTCACGAAATTGAATGAAGTGAAAGGATTTTTTATCCTTACCCGCATATAAAGTAGATGTCCCTTGATCAATAGATGCATTACTTGTCAAAGGACTAGAGTCATTTCTTTGAGTATGACTAAAGGACCAATTCTTCTTATTTTTTCCTTGAGTAAGTATTGTATATGAAGTCCCATCAATGGTTGCATAGAATTCTACTTTGGATTTAGAATCTGACTCATATTCTAAGAATAAATTTCTAGAGTCACCATTTTGATAGGATTCGAGCTCTGAACTATGAGTTGTAGTATTCAATTCATTAGTAGACAATAGTTGCATCATGCAGGCTATTTCTGGATAGTTTTCACTATCATGATCTTTGGTCAAATGAAAGATACACATATTTCCTTTCTTTGGTGCTACCTCAATTTGCAATCTAGGTGATGGTCCCATAAGTTGTGGAAGTTTACCCTCATTGCTTCTTCTAGGAGAATTTTGGTAATTCTATTAGTAGGGATTATTAAATCTAGGTAGCTACTTCTTGATGGCCACTAACTCATTTGATAATTTTTGTATCATATCTTCAGATGATGTAGTGCTACTAGAACTTCCTTTAGTATGAAGTTCTCATTTCCATTTTCCTATAGAAATTAGATCATCCTCACACTCAATTTCTTTCTTTTGTGCATCAACCAAATCAGTGGGATGTGCTCTTCTTAGATCATAATTAATATTTGTAGGCATCACACTTATGGAGAAAGTCATCAAATTACCTATAGTTTGGCTAGCAGTAGTTGGAATCATGTTGATAATCTTATTGAAATTGGTAGTGAAATCTCTCTTGCTCGTAGTGGGTTGCTTCTTGATAGATGTAAGTTGTGTCAACAAGACGTGTTCATCTTCTATAGTTTTAAACCTTTCTTCAAAGGCTATCCTTAATGTATATCAATTAGTGATTGAACCATCATCAAAGTGATAAAACAAGTCTACTATGCTATTAGTAAGGGTCTCCATGAACAATATTATAGCTACATCCTCGTGTTGAACACCTAGGATGTGAGTGGTTGCAAAGAAAGCTTTAATATGCTCATCACTGGTAACTTTCCTATCACCTAAAAACTTTGGGAAATTATTCCTCGATCTAGCCAAAAGTGGGTGATAAGAATTTAAGGGTAAGGATCCTGTTGCCATAGCCCATTGAGAAACCATGATTACTCTGGTAGTATAAGGTGGAAAATTAACAACTAGTGGAGGTGTTACCCCGTGGAGTGCTAACACCTAATAGGTAGAATGATAAGTGCTAGTATCTTGATTTCTAATAGATGAAGATGGAATGCTTTGACTTTTTTCTTCACTTCTCTACTTTGGTATGTCTAAGATAGGAAAACTGAGCTCTATAAACTTATCAAAGATAGGGTCTTTCCCACCTTGTTCCTTGGTACTTTTGATAAATCTAAAATGTTGAAGGATGTTGGGTTGAGTTTATCTTTGAGATTTTTGCCTCAATTGTCTTTCTGCTCTTCAGATATTCCTCCTTTGGATAGCTCTCTCTAAGGCTTTGACTCTTCTTTCTTCTTCTTCCAATACCTAGTTTGCATTTCTATAATGTTTTGCATTCCTCCTATATCTCCAAACAACTGTGTTGAGTGAAGAAATTTAATCTTCTTAATCATCTTGAAAACCAAGATTGGGTTGAAGCATTGGAATAATGTTTTCATGAGGTAATACCATTTTTCCTCATGACATAGGATTTTTTGGTCAAGTGACTATTTGTATCCCCAACAGAATCACCAAAAATTTGTTGGTAAATAGATTTGTTGTTTTGATTTTGACTCTTAAATATCCCAAAGTTTTGAACAATATTTGGTCGTGCAATAGTTGAAAAACCATCTGTAGATGAACAATCTTTTCTCTAAATTAATAGGGAGGGTGTGTTCTTAACTTGAGAACAGTAGAGGTATAACCAAACAAGACTTAGACAAGATCTAACTTATGCAAACAAAAATTTAGATCATCCAATTGGTTTTATGTATCCACACATCTTATGAACTCATAAAACTTTTCCTGTGAGCTAAGCTAAGAGAACTTAAATCTATACTTTAACTAATAAATTGATAACACTTAGGGTTTCTCTTAGACTAAACAATAACAATACTTATCATGTTCAATTTTCATACTACAAATAGGGGAAGTAAAACTCTATTTCTCCCTTGTTCCAATCTGAACCATAAGAGGAAAACACAAACTTAAACTAACATCTACTAGAACAAAAAATAATCAATATAAAATACCCTCAATTATCTATGCAACAAAAAGTATTTCACACCAAAAAATTTTCCAACCCTCTATTCATCATTCAACTTTGTACATATAGAGTGTAAGAGATGACTGTTACAATAGGAACTTAATCGATTCATCTTCTGGGAATGAAAAATGGCTAGATGCCAATTTTTTGCATTACAAAATTTACAAAAGAAAGTGAAAAGAAGGCATCATTTGAATCACTTGGACTTCTTCCCCTTTTTAGCTTTCACTCTATATGCCTTGGTAGCAACTATAATTGGAACTAGTTCCTCATGACTAGGCACATGTATGTTAGTGAATCTCAACAGCCACTTTGAATTCTCTTGAGCCAGCTCCTTCACAGCATTTAATTGATTTGGAAATTCTTCCATAGCCATGTGTATGCATCCACCAAGTGTCTGTAACTCTACCACTTTGTTTTGATTTCTTGAAGCCATTCTAGATAGATTACTTAAGTATGTGGAGAAGTTTTTCTTCATTACTTCTACTTCAATAATAGCTTTCCCTTGCCCACTAGTTTGTGAATCAGTGTGTAATCCTCTCATAACTTCAAATGCTCTATCTTGGTCTTCTTCACTTTATCCCCTATTTCCTTGAGTCCTTCTTCAACTTCTTGAATCATCTCCAGCTTAAATTACATACTTTGAAGCCATTAAAATAGAGGCTCAGTCCCTTTCTTCAAAATCTTTGCTTCAACAACCTCCTACCTTCATTTGAATGATCATTTTCAGGAGGGAAATGCAATCACCACATCTTGCCTTCTCTGCAGCCAAAGTGTTGCAATTATATATGATATTATCCTTCTCAGTTTCTAATTGAATGATAACATTTCCAATTATATCAATTAGAGCAACTCCATCTAAATTGAGTTTCTCAATCCATTCCTTCTCAATTTGAACAAAATGTCTATCTTTCTAGAGCTATGAGATGAAAGCCTACACTTCTACTACAGTAGGATTCTGAGTAGTAGGTACACCAGTGGTGGTTGCTAATGGAACAACTAATTGCCTAATAAGCCTATTAAATTCTTCTATCTCGGCCTTCATCTTAATTTTTGACAATTTTAGGCTTTCCAATCGTCCTTCTATCACCTCATTACTCAATCTCCACAAGCCCACTTTTGTATCATTTCTAGCTTCTCCAAGATCAATTGAGTATAGAGTGAAGTCATCAGGTGTCATATCTTCAATCGTCCCTACTTTGTTCAGCTTCACTATCTCCATGGTCAAGTGCAATATTTTTGGATCTTGTCCAAATATTGTTAGAGCTTTCACCATCATAGTCCTAGAGTGAACCACTTGACACAATGTCCTTCATAGGTACACTCTCATCTTTTATTTTTCTCTTCCTTTCTAAGGTGTCTTCTAACAAAGACTTTGTACCAATCACCTTAGAAGCTACCCCAAGTGACTCTATGCTAAACATTTTCTTCTTCACTAGAGTCACTACCACTATTTTCGTAGAGAAGGGGTTCTTTAGATCTTGAGAAAGGATCCTAGATGAACTTGATACTTTCTCCACTTCTTGAGTCTTCTTCATAGCTTCATCAAATCTAGTGGACTCACTACTACTACTCTTTTCATTCCCAATTTCTACTATCTAAATGGAGGATCTACTTGATTTCAGAAGAGAAGCTCTTGCAGATGGAAGAGGGCTATGATGGTGGGATGGAATTGGAGTGATATGAGGAGAAGGAAATGGAGTAGTGTGAGGAGATGGAGTAGGAGAAGTATGAGAGGGTGAGACTAGAGTAGTAGCACCATCCTTTGGTTCTTCTATCCCCTTATCTTCAATACTGGCTTGATCTCCTACAACTGGCAGAGGACCACCTTGGAAAGTTGGAGTTATTGAAATGTTCCTCTCTGGAGGTTGATCACCTCCTCCTATAGGTTGAAATGGTCCTTAAGCAGTTGTAGTTGTTACACTAGGTGTGACACTCTGAGAAGAAGTGGGAGTAGCAGTAGCTGGAGAAGCTTCAGTAGTGTTGCTCTTGCTCCTACTCATTTTTGCTATCCACTTGACCCATTCTCTAGTTCTCTTGGTGATCCAAGCTATCATAACATCAAGGTCTTCTTCTATATTCATGTATGGTTCAGAACTGATTGGAGTATTTCTTAATTTGGTCAAATATGTATTATTGTAGAGATTTTTCCCATCATCTTCTAACCCTTCCACATCTAGGTCAATGACATATGTCTTTACTTGATCTACTATAAATCTGGCAAAATCCCAGTCTCAGTACTCCAACTCATCTTTACAATCTACCCAATAATCTTCTATCATAGTTACATGCTTGATTACACTTCCAATTTGAAGCACATCTCTGGCATACCCATTTGTGTCAAACACAGGCCTCACAACTTCATACTCTTCTAACTTGTATTTTTTCCTAAATTCCTTGAGCATCTTCCTAGCATCAGATTAGGACTCACAACTATGGGCTCCAAATTTCATGGGGAATTCATACCCCTTCTTCCTCAAACTAGCACTTAGCAAATTCACATGAATTTCTTGTCTCACGATCTTAATGAGCACGATCATGTCATTTGGGTATCTAGGCAACTTCATGGGAAATCTTTCAAAAGCTACAAGACACAAATATGAAAAGGATGAGAATTGGATAAAATAACTACCAAATTGACTGATGGCCACCATCACTTTTGGGCTAAATCTTCTCTCCAGGCATCCCTGGAGTTCCCTGCAAATCCTCATTGTAAATGCATCATTAACTTTGACATACTCTGCATAACTATTCTACAATTGCAAGCATGGATAAAATTCATAACTCTTCACATCATCAGGAAAATTCTCTATTCTTGAGAGTCTTGGACACAATTGTAGGGAGGCTAACATATATATCAGAAAGAAAGATATATAAAATGAATTGTAGAACTTAGCTACACTGAGATCTCTAGATAGATGTTCACTTACCTTGTATGCCCAGTCAACATACTCTGTATCTAATAAAATGATTTGTACCAAAAATAAGTATTGTTCTACAAAATTAAGTGCTTCTATCTCACCTTTTAGTTGATGCAAAAGGACCAGGATGTCCACAATCTCAGGCTTGAGATCAGTGCCAAAAAGGGTTTTAGGAATCTTACTCTTAGCTCCCCTTGGTTTTTGGAACCAAGATATCAGAATCTCTTTTTGTTACACCATTTTCTTCAAAGAGAACTTAGACATAGCTCCTCCTATTATTAATTCGAAGAACTCTTCTTGTTCTAGAATTTGTAAGCAATTCACTACTACTTGCCTATTAACTAAGATAAATGCTATTTGATTAGGCAATAGAAATTTCTTAGTATCTGGATTGTAATGACTAATGCATTCAATAATCAACTCCAAGGCTTGTATAGCTACTAGAAATCTGGCTACCTCTACTAGCCCACTTCCTCAGAGTTTCTCCATTATGGGGGTGGATTGGCTCTATCCTCAGCCTTCTTTGGAAATCTTGCATGTTGAAGAAATAGAGTGAAGTATCTATGATATTCTGCCATGTTGACTTGATTCCACCCAATCTATCAAAACTAGCAAATCTTTTTTCCATCTTGTCTGATATAGAGATAAATTGAAATTCAAAAATTGTGAATAGTGCAAGGAGTAGGCTTAAAAGCTTTTGAAAGAACTATTTAATACAACAGTATAATAGTTTAATAGAGAAAGTAGTAGTTTGAAAATCTATTATGTTCATCTTTATAAGAACCTTTAATTTGTTCATTGATCTTCATGATCCGCACCACACGAGCGAATTTAAGGATAAATCCATTGAATTAGTAAATGTGAGGGTTCTAACAAATTTTTTTTGTATCCTTTCACTATTTCCATTGGCCCAATGGTAACTTTCTTTAATTACAGACTTACTTTCCATTTTTTACCCAGTTTCAGAGAAATAGGAATGAAGTACTACTTGGAAGAAAACATGCCTGGTTGAATTCTATTTAAAATACCTTCACATATGTAACAAATTTTCTTCCATTATCTTCCTAGAACATCCCATGATTGATTTGCAAAATAACCATGCTTACAGGAGCAATTTTCTGTTAGATGCAAAAAATTGCTCTCGAGGGTCGAAAATCCACAGAGGAGAAGGCAATTTCCATTTTTTTTCTTTTGCCTTTGTTTTACCTTCTCTACCCAAATCACTTGACTTTAAGTCTTCAGAAAACATGAAAGAGGCTTTGAAAGTGAAAAATGGGACCAATTGACTTACTTTACCTTTTTACAAATGCTTTTTTTGAAAAAATGACTTCTTGGTTCGAAGCTCACCAAGGACAAGCTACTTTAGAATTTTTTGCCAAACATTATTCTAATCATCTTAGTGAAATTTGAATGATTTGTCCAAAATAACCTTATTCTTGTTGTTTAAGCTCACAAACTGTATTCATAGATTTTTGCAAAGTTTCACCTTCAAGGTTTGAAAACCCATCAAGGAGAAGATGAAACTAGATTTTCTGCAAGCTTAATTCTCTTTATTACTGGAGAAAAATGAGCTACAAGTAAGTTCATTTGAGATAACATAATCCAAGAATCTCCATCAAGCCAGGATCTAGACTACCCACAAGACTCATGATGATAAGGAAACCCACCCGATTATGTAATGCAGAGGAAGGGGAAAAATGGAAACTCGATGGAGATATCACTTGAGGAAGAAAAGATCGACTAACTCAATTGGACTAAACATGATACGAGTTCAATTTCCTCTTTGCAAAATTGGTGTAGGATGAAAAGTGGGGCAATAGTCCTAAGGATGATTTCTCACTCCCTAACATTGATATGATAGTGGACATGATGGCAGGATATGAGATGTACTCACTCATGGATAGATTTTCTAGTTATAATTAGATCAAAATTGCACTAGAAGATCAAGAAAAGATAGCTTTTACTTGTGCATGGGGAACCTTTTTTTGGAATGTGATGGCATTTGGTCTAAAAAATGCTGGTGCTACATATTAGAGAGTAGTCACCACAATTTTCCATGACATGATGCATAATACCATGGATGACTATGTGGATGATACCTTGGACAAGAGTGCAAAATGTAATACTCATCTTCAGGATTTAGGACCTATCCTTGATCTCATGGAGAAATTTAGTCTAAGGCTTAATCCCAAGAAATGTGCATTTGGTATCACATTAGGGAAACTCCTAGGATACATTGTGTCTACAAAAGGAATTAAGGTGGACCCAGAAAAAGTTCAAGCGACCATGGATATGCCTCCACCTTGTAATATCAGTCAAATGAGAGGCATATAGGGAAGACTTCAATCTATTCATAGATTCATCTTACAATTGGTGGATAGATCACAACCTTTTACAAAGACTCTACATAAGGGTGTGAAATATAAGTGGAGTCAAGATTGTGAGCAAAGCTTGTAACAAATAAAATAATATCTCACTAATCCACCAATCCTTATGCCTCCTATCTATGGGAAGCCTCTAATTTTGTACATTTTAGAAACTAAAAAATCTTTGGGTATCTTTTTAGTTAAAGAGGATAACAATAACAAGGAAAGAGCCATTTATTATCTAAGTTGCATATTGATCTCTTATGAGATGAACCTACAGTATCATTGAGAAAGCTTGCTTGGTAGTTGTCTTTTCTTCCCAAAAGTTGAGACACTACATGCCTTCTCACACTACATGACTAGTGGCTAAAATTGATCCACTGAAGTACTTACTCAACAAGGTAGCTCTAACAGGGAGACTAGCTAAGTGGGTCATGATATTGAGCAAGTTTGACATCCAATATGTTGAACAAAAGGCTATCAAGGGACAGTAAATTGTTCATCAGCTAGTAGATGCATTGATGTAGAGTCTTCTCCCAATGAATATCAATTTTTTTGATGAGTCAATCTTGATGCTCACACACCAAACATGGGTAATGTTCTTCCATAGTTCCTTCACACAACAAGGATTCAATGCTAGGATACTTTTCATAACACCATAGAGATATTCACTACCTAAAGCATACAAGATTTTTTTCCTTGTACAAACAATATTGCAAAATATGAGGCTCTGATTAATGGCATGAAGATTGCGGTTGAATGGAGAGTGGATTAGTTGAATATCTTTGAGGACTCTCAGCTCATAATCAACCTAGTTAATGATGTCTATCAGATGAAGGATGAGAAATGCTCCCTTACATACACATGGTTGATGACATGAAGAAATATTTTTCTCACATCACCTTCCAACAAATTCCTTGAGCAAATAACAAAGTGATTGATGCCATGGCTACTTTGACTTCCTTGTTACATATGCTAGAGAATGATCTTTGACATGAGTTCTTGGTGGAGATGTTACTCTACCCTGCTTATGATACCCCTAAATCAAGGATGATCTATTCTATTGTAGGACAAGGATCATCTTGCTACCATCATATATACTCCTAGATACGTGACCAAACCATTCTGAATGGTCTAACCCCAAATGAAAAGCATCATCTTATGTGCAATACCTCACAAAATGTCATTATTTTTGATGACTTGTTTAGGAGAGCTCTCAATGGAACACTCCTTAGGTGTCTAGAGTCTGAAGATTCCAAATGCAAATTAATTGATGTTTATAAGGGCATTTGTGGGTCCCACTCAAATGGCTTGACACTAGCTTGTAAACTTATTAGAGCTAGTAACTATTGGCCAAATATGGAGCAAGAGGCAATCAAGTAAACCAAACACTAAAAATAGTGCCAACTCCATGGGAATCTGATTCATGCTCCAACCAAGGAGATAATTCCATCTCTCACACTGTGTCCATTTCAACAATGGGTCTTCGATCTGGTGGGTCAAATTCACCCATCTTCTTCTAATGGACACAAGTTCATTATTATAGCTACAGACTACTTCATGAAATGGGTAGAGGCAGTACCTCTCTCAACAAAAAATGGAAAAACTATAGCTCTCTTTATCAAAAACTACATCATATGTAGGTATGCTGTACCTTCCTCCATTATTACTAACAATGGAGGATAGTTCAAAAACAAAGACATCAAGGAGTTATGCAAAAAGTTCAAAATTATGCAACATTGGTCTTCTATCTATTACCCCTAGGGTAATGGCCAAGCAGAGGCATCCAACGAGGTGATCCTTAAGATCTTGCATTGCATAGTCAGTAAATTTTGGAGGGACTGGCACCTTTAGATTAATCTAGCTCTATGGGAATATAGGACAAGTATCAAAACCCCAATAGGTATAATGCCATTTTCTTTGGTTTATGGAGCAGATGTTGTGCTTTTAATATAGGTTGAGATTCCTACTCTAAGAATCTCTATGAAGGGCCTCATCACTTATGAAGAATAAAAAATATCTTGACTTCAAGAGCTAATACTATAAGATGAACATTAGCAAGTGGTGTGCGATCATCTTTGAGCTTATTAGCAGTGAATATCTAGAAGCTACAATAAGAAAGCTAAACCACATGACTTCCAATTGGGTGATCTAGTTCTGAGAAAAAACCCTAAGAATCAACAACAATGACTTCAAAAAGGGACATTTGAACCAAACTGGCTTAGTCCTTACATAGTTACTATAGTGTTTGGCTTTGTTGCTTACCAGCTTTCAATAGTTGAAGGAGAGGTGCTCAAGGAGCCTATCAACACTCTCCACCTGACATGATTCTATAGCTGATATGATCTTAGAAGCTTTCTATACATATCTAAATGTCCTAAAAAAAATCATTACCTAGGTGAAAACCTAGCAATACAGAAAAAATTCAAAAATACAAAAAAAAAAAATCAAAAATTCAAAAAATACAAAAAAAATTTGAAAAAGAAAAGAAAAGTTCATTGATAAAAACTTGGAAATAGGCATCATGGTAGCAAAAAGGATAAAAAAAAAGAAGTTCTACCAAAAAGGTGAAAACTTGGTAAAAAAGCGCCTCTTGTTTCCTAAAGCTCCATCTTGCAGTGCATCTTTGGGCTTTCTATACAGTTTCTTTCATGCTTTCACTTCCTACTTTAGTTTCCTACTTTCTTTCTCATGTATCCACAAATTGAATCTTGTCATAACTTAGGGAAAACACCCTAACGTGTCATAGAATCTTTTTCATGACAGTCACTAGTTGTTCAACTGCATCTACCTACTATCGCTAGTGTCACTCCTTTTTGAGATTCTCCTAATAGAATCTCTGTTGCAACAATCACCAAGTGTTCAAATATGTCTACCTACTATCACTAGTGTCATTCCTTTTCAAGATTCTCCTCATAGAATCTCTTTTGTGACAAACACTAGTTGTTCAACTATGTCTACCTACTGCCACTAGTGTCACTTCTTTTCAAGATCCTCCTCATAGAATCTCTCTCACAACAGTCACTAGTTTTTTCAAATAAGTCTACCTACTGTCACTAGTGTCACTCCTTTTCAAGATTCATCTCATAGAATCTCTATCATGATAGTCACCAATTTTTCCAACTGCATCTACCTACTATCAATCATGTCACCTTTTCAAGATTCCTTTCATAGAAGATCTCACTTGTGTCAGTCACCAGTCATTCTAGCTATGTATATCTACTATTGCTCAATTCTACTTAGGTTCTTCACATTGAAGATCCCTCTTTGACTTTAGTCACTAGTTTTTCTAACTATGTTTGTCTTTTGTCATCACCCTATTGAAGAGACTTCTTTCAAAAAATGTTCTAAACATTGACACTTGACATCAATCCTATAACATAGAATTGTGAACTCAAAATGATGAATTTATTTGGATGTACTAAGCTTTTCTTTTTCTTTCTCATGTCTCTTTGAGAAACTCAATGATGTCAATTTTGACTAGAGAAGTAATGGTTGGGGGAATTATCTTTTATTTGCTTTCTGTTTGTGGTTTAGTTCTGAATAATCTAGAGTATTCATATAAGAGGGGTTTCCACTATAAGAGCCTCCATCTCATGTCAGATGGTCATGTGTACCTCAACTCTTTTTAAATGAATGAATTAGTGAGGTTGGTTCTTCTCCTTGTTTGTTGGAGTGAACTCTTTATGCTACAGTAAATTCTAATACTCATCCTACTAAGTGAATGTATGGGTCACTGCGAGTATATATGGTGAATGTTTATCCTAGGTCACAAATGCAAAGGCCATTGTAGATAAAATACTTTCTAATTACTTGGAATAAGAGGGATCTCCTATGTATCTTGTGTGTCTACATGCAAGTGACATTCTAGTCATCCTAGCATTTATGCTTTAATGCTTATATTCACTTGCTACAATAAAAGGGATAAATGTTTTGGTCATTCTGGCTTCTTTTGCCTCAAATGCTTACATGTAATCTTGAAAAAACTATAACATATGTCCTATTCATATCTACATGATTGTAATGTTAGTGGGAATTGTACAACATATAATAATTTTTCTATGCTTAATGATGATAATTTTCGAAGCTTGGTAACTAAACTTAGGGTTGTATCTAGCATAGGTTTGCATTGCATACTTTGCTTACATAAGCACATGATTCAATTACAAATCTACTTCCATCCAACATGATGAGGGATTTTTAGTCTCTTCAAAGTATCATGATTCTTCATGACTACACAAGTGTTTGATTCTTTGGTTCATCCTCTCACACTCCTCGATGGGATACCTGTCACTATCAAGAAAAAACATGCAATATTACATGAGATGTTAGTCAATTTACATGTGCATTTCATCCATAGATTCATCATTCATTTCATCTACATGACATATACAAATCAAATAAAAAATTCCTCCATACATCAGATCATGTTTTTCATCTCATAATCATAGCATAAAACATCTCATGTACGTCAAATTACAAAGACAATGACAATGAAAATGATACTCAACTCAAAATCTCATATATATATATATATCGGTATCAAACGAATGTGTCAGTACAAAAATGAGTCTCACTCGAACGATGTTGATAAAAAATGGTGCTAGCACACCAATCAATACATAGTTAGATAAAAAAATCAGAGACAAAAGCATTGAATCTAACTTTGTCCAATGCTCTCACCTCCTGGAGGAGGAGGAGGTGGCAACATGTCTACCCTAGATAGTGGTCAATCACCCTTAACTCTTATGCATACTATGAGTACCTCAACACCTATTGAACCTCATCAGGCACCACTATAAAGTAAGCTACGAAGTAGTAAGCTTCTTGGGCTGCCTGTAAATGGACCTTGTCCTACAGCTTCTCTACCCTCTACTTAGCTACCTATAGTTTCTCTAATAACTAGCTAAGGATCTTATGATCCCACTATGCTATTTGTGTGTCTTGCACAACCATCTATATCTAGAGCTCTCCTAGTTTTTAGGAGGCCTGCTGCCATATCCAGTTTCGCGCTCTCCTCAGAGCATGCTTAGGTCAAATAGTAGGTTGATCCTACATCTCCTCATCTAGCATCCCCACCTATTACTTAGCTAGTGCCTACTCCTTTATATGCGATCTCTACCACCAACCCTACTTTGCACCACTACCACCATCACCTAGATCTGACCCCATCTGTTGAGGGGGAATTTGTACCTGCCTCACTCTATGCCACATGTATTATGGTGGACCCTATGATAGCTACTACTATGTTGGCTATATGGGTGCCTATTGAGGTCTTTGTGGCAATTGTTATTGTGCTAGCTACTGAACTAGAGCCTATACAAGTGCCTACTAAGGTCCCTATGGCTTGGGTGCTACCATCCCTAGTGGATCTATGAACCATGGGAAGGGATGGCTGACAAAATATGCCTAGTAAGTAGGCTTCATCTTTGCATCTACTATATCTGGGAGGTAATCCCACTGTGTCACAACTAAGTTGCACACATCTATCATCAATCTCCCAGGATCTAACCTCATTGACCATCCATAATCCAAGTCTCATGCTAATCTAGCATAGGAACAATACTCATATGAGATGTCCTATGGCCACTCATACTATCACTATACCCAAGTGATGGGAAATCTCTCTACTATCTAGGTGGCTCGACCTAACAGTGGCCATGAGGCAAACATCCAACTAATCTCCTAAGGAGTGTTTTCCCAAACCTTTGTCTCTCTCTAGGGCCTCCATATGATGGAGACTAGGTCATCAAGATGTGCTCTCCAATTCTTAGTCTTCCCCAAACTTTTCTGGGTAAGATAGCCTATATACTTGCATATGTAAGGCTTCATCAGCTCATGTGCATCATCAAAAAGGGGTCACATCACTCGTAGGTGCTCCATGCCTAGATCTATAGAATGTAAACTCTGGCAACCATGCTCTTTTGCTCATGGTAGATTATCTCATGCATCTCATGATATATATTTGCAAGCATGCACAATCCCCACCCAAATCTCTCCAAGGAATCCAACATCTATTGTAGCATCATGCCCCAACCATACTCTAGTCTATGTTGTCCTCTATCTGGTACTAGGAAGAAGTTGATTAAAATGGCCAAAACTGAAGCCAACCTATGAGTACGCCCATATCTATGGATGAGTTCATCCCATGTGATGGCTCACCCTATCACTAGATCTCTCTAGAAAATGGTCTATAAGGCCTCGATACCTGCTTGGGGCACTGTGTCATATACCACTCACGACCCATGGAATGAAATCCTCAAAATCTTATAGATATCCTCAGGGGTGATGGTCATCTCTCCTTGGGGCAGGTGGAAAGTGTCCATCTCCAAATTGAAACTCTCCACCAAGACAATCAATAGGCTGTGATTCACCAACATTGTTGGGATCTAACATAGATAAGATAATCCCAATTGATCAATGTGTGCCATATCAGCATCATCTAAACTCTACAACAAAGCTTTGTAAGGTAAATAGTGGGGCTTGAATGAAATTTCATCGAAGACAACCTACACACATGATGAACAACAACAAGCAAATAGTTAGTCTTTTCTCAAAAATCATACGAAATGAAAAAAAATTGAAATTTTAATGCTGAAAAGGACACCAATTTTTTGGATGAGAAAGCGTATTCTCATGTGAGATTTCATGTCTTCATACAAGAAAACACTTTCTTACACAAGAAATGACAAGACTATGTGCAAGATGCACACAAAATCTTGTGCATCTTGCGCAATAGGTGGATATCTCCCAGGCAAGATTCCCCACCTGTGCATGCGAAGAAACAAGATAGTGCTATATCTTCATGTGCAGAAAGACTAACTTCATGTGAGGAACAAAATCCCCATAAGAGAACTGACAACCCTAATTGGAAAATGTGCTAAAAACATGCTAAATCATCCTAGAAATGTGTAAAAAATTAAATTCAAAGTGGGATCATCGACTACTCATCAGAGGTTCGTAGTTCGCCAATCTGTTGTGTCATTGGGAGTGCTCAAAATGATGCATTTGCATAGGAACTGTCATCTTCATCTCAGAGCTCACTTCTTCACTAAAGGAAAAAAACACAAATGATTTGAAACCCTTATATAGGTTTTGACCTAATTTTTCAAAGTGCTCCAATTTGTGTAAAAATCACCCCCTGGCTAATTTGATTGATCCAAATCCATTTTTGGGATTGAATTCAAAATTTGACACACTTAAGCAACTCAAAAATGGATTTTCAAATTTTGGGATTGACATGATCGAACACTTGTACAGTCCACATTTTTTCGATACTTTGTGATCCTCAAAATATTTTCAACTCAAAATTCTTTAGATTTTCAAATTTTATTTTGGAAATAGTCAACTCAAGTCAACTATGGTCAAATTTGGTCAACTTTTGGTCACGCTTGGTCTTTTGGACCTTGAAATCATGCTAGATTGACTCTACATTGTCTTCTAATCATTCTAATATCTTCTCTACTCTATTGAATCTTGGATTTATTTTGTATCTCTCAATATACTGCTTTACATCATATTTTTGGTGTGTCATCTTTCGATTTCGCTCGTGATGGGCAAGATGATTACATCATTGGATCTAAATTTCAAATCAATCTGAATCTTCATTGCTTGGGGCATCTTGTTCCCATTTTATGTCTTCATTACTTGGGGCATCTCATCACTAGGGGCATTTTTTCCCCTCTTTTTGGCATCTATGTCATATGTCTACTCTTTTGAACAATTGATCACATCTTATAATGTTTCTAGTTCAAGTTTGATGGATAGGTATTAGGACAATCTAAACCCTGACTCCTAAGGATCAAGCCTTGTTCTAGGGATGATTCTACAACTCATGATTGGATCTTGTTATCTTCTATCAATTTAGGTATCTAGGTGTTCTATCTAGATCCATTATGGTTAAACTCCATTCTGGAGATAATCTTTAAAAGCTTGTTCATCTTAGGTATCTAGGTGTTCTATCTAGATCCCTTAAGGTTAAGCTCCATTCTAGAGATAATTTTTAAAAGCTTATCAATTCAAGTATCTAGGTGTTCTATCTAGATCCCTTAAGGTTAAGCTCTGTTCTAGAGATAATCTTTAAAAGATTGTCAATTTAGGTATCTAGGTGTTCTATCTAGATCTCGTAAGGTTAAAATTTGTTCTAGAGATAATCTTTAAAAGCTTATTAATTTAGGTATCTATGTGTTCTATATGGATCCCTTAACATTAAGCTCCATTCTAGAGATAATCTTTAAAAGCTTATCAATTGAGGTATCTAGGTATTCTATTTGGATCCCTTAAGGTTAAGCTCCATTCTAAAGATAATCTTTAAAAGCTTATCAATTTAGGTATCTAGGTGTTCTATCTAGATCCCTTAAGGTTAAGCTTCATTCTGGAGATAATCTTTAAAAGCTTATCAATTTAGGTATCTAGGTGTTCTATCTGGATCCCTTAAGCTTAAGCTCCATTCTCAAGATAATCTTTGAAAGCTTATCAATTCAGGTATCTAGGTGTTCTACTTGGATTCCTTAAGATTAACCTTCATCCCAGAGATAATCTTTAAAAGCTTATCAATTGGTCTCCGTTTGATCAATTTTAGAACCAATCTTATTTCTTGATCTAAACATCATGCTTTCTAATTTTCTTTGAACCAAACATGTTGCTCACACATTTTTTCAAATAGGGGCAAAATGTAATACCCCAAAATTGGCTCATTGCCATGACAACTAATTCTAGTCTATCTTGATCATTTCTAAAGTCTTATTTCACTAGGCAATTCTCATTTTGATTTTTGCTACTTGAATTAATTGTCAAATATAGAAAACCCTAATCTGCATTAATCATGCTACTTATTTAGATCCTAAAGTATTGACATGTATTAGTCACATTAAACCTATTGATTAAGATTTAATTTAATTTGAAGTGTTTATACTTTAATAAAATTAAATTATCTCCTAAGGTTAATGTACTAAGGAATATATATATTTAATTTATTAATGCTCTCCTTTTAATTAATTGAATGAAATTATTCAATTAAATGAAAAAGGCATTTATGAGGTCATATCTCATTTTATTAAATTAAATAACATTCCCAAATTCTATTCTTCAGTTCAAAAGTGGAAATTCCAAGTTATCTACTTCTCAAATTAGAATTGACTTAATTTACTCATTCTCACACTAAAGTGAATTGCAATTAACTATTCATTGCACTTAGGATCTGAGTTGGTTAATTGCACCTGTATTGGGAATCTTCCACTTTGACTGAATCTTAGCTTTAATCATGACTATCGATCTAAGTTAATCTCAACTGTTGATGGATTTTGGGAATTCTATTTAAGAGACTCCTAATTCCTCATTAAGGAGGTTGTATTTGGTAATTTTGCATTGATTTTTTGTTGGATTACTTATTCATCTTGGTCTCATTATTTGCATAAATGTTATAAGGTCATCTAGCTTAATAATGCATACATCTAGTTTAGTCTATTTTATTGCTTAATAGAATAACTTGCATAATCATATAGATTAACTACATATTCATAATTCACATTTAAATCCTTCCTTCTAGAAATGTCTAGTTTCCTACATCTCAATCTAGGAGCACAATAGGAAAAAACCTTCTAGTTAGAAGGCAATGAGTCATGATGTCGGGCATCTTGGATAAACAATTACATGTTTATCTCATGATGACTCCAAAGGTATTGACCATGTTGAAGTGTGTGTGAGAAGCAGAGGTCACATTTTGAATATACACTTGTGTTATCATAGTAAATGATATCAAAGTTCTTCAAACTCAATTCTAATATCCTTCAGCATCTGCTTCATCCACATAACTTGATTATAGTTATTTGTTACTGCAACATACTCATCCTTACATGTACTTTGAGAAATAAAATCTTTCTTCTTGCTTAGCCAAGAAACCAATCTTCCTCCAAGAAAGAATTCTTCACCAGTGGTTCTCTTTCTGTCATCCATACTGCCTACTCAATTTGCATCAAAATATGCACATGGAGTGAAATAACTTGATCTATCATACCAAATTCCATAGTCAGATGTTCCTTTCAAATATCTAAATATTCTCCTTACTACCGCAAAATGATACACCTTAGGATCAACTTGAAATCTACCTACAAACCCAACTACATTTTCTATATATGGTCTGAGTAGGTGTCTCATACTTGTTGGATAACTTATTATCAGTTATCATAGGTGTACTGACAAGTTTACAGCTTTCTAAACCAAACCTTTTCAACAAGTCATTCAGGTAATTAACTTGTAAAATAAAAATATCATCATTGTTCTTTATAATTTGCAATCTTAGGAAAAGCTTCATTTCTCCTATCATGCTCATTTCAAACTCATTCTTTAGCTCTTCATAAAGCTTATCACTTGCTTCATCATTACCTCCAAAAATGATGTCATCAACCAATACTACTATCATCAAAAAACCATTCTCAACTTCTTTCAAATACAATTTACTATCTATCGTACCTTTAGAAAATACAAGATTTACCAAATAAATATCTAACCTTGCATATCAAGTTCTAGGTGCTTTCTTTAGACCATAGAGAGCTTTCTTTAGTTTGCATACCATGTCTTTGTCTTCTAATAAAGGAAACCCTTCAAGCTGCACAATATATAAATCTTCTTCAAGTTCTCCATTTAGGGAGGCTGATTTAACATCCATCTAATAAACCTTGAAATTCTTACTACTTCCATTCTAGCTATATGTGTATATGTCTCTTCATAGTCTATGATTTCTTGCTGTGAGTAGCCCTTGCATACAAGTCTAGGCTTTTTCCTCACAAGTTCACCTTTCTCATTCATCTTGTTTCTGAATACCCATTTGGTTCCTATCACATTCTTGTCTTTAGGTCTAGGAACTAACTCCTGTGTATCATTCTTCACAATTTGACCTAACTATTCCTTCATTACTTGAATCCAATTATCATCTTTACATGCTTCATTTGTTCTCTTAGGTTCAACTTGGGATATCAAACATATCTCCTCATTTACTATGTTTCTTTTCATCACACCTTTGTCTTTTCTTCCAATTATCTACTTAGGAGGATGATTCTTTGTCAGATTTCTATTAGAGGTAAGATTTGACATCTAAACTCTTATCTCTTCTATAGGTTCATATGTCTACTCTCCTCTTTACTCAACAATTAGCATATCATTCTGCAAACTATTGTTAGTCTCAAAGAAAACTTTAGCATTCTGTCTAACAATTCTAGAATTATCTTCTTCATATGAATTATAATCTACCATCTTTTTCTTAGTTCCAAAATTTTCATCAATCCTTACATTTGCACATTCAACTATTGTCTTAGTTCTATAGTTAAAACATATGTATGCCTTTCTTTTCAATGCATAACCAAGAAGCATACATTCATCACTTCTAGGATCAAATTTACCAATGTCATCATCTCTCTTAATATAACATTTTATCCCAAATATTCTAAAATACTTAACTGATGGTGAATGACCAAACCATAGTTCATAAGGTGTCTTGTTGATATCTTTTATGATCTATACTTTGTTTAGAGTGTATACCATTGTCTTGACTGCTTCTCTCCAAAATGTCTTAGAAACATGATTCTCAAACAACATTACTATTGCTATGCCTACTATTGACATATTGCTTCTTTCAGCAATCTCATTATGCTCAAGTGTTCTAGGTGAAGATAGTTGTCTTTTGATTCCATTCTTTTCACAAATATGTTAAAATTTCTAGAGGTGAATTCTTCTTCTCTATCTGATCTCAAACACTTTATCTTAACACCAAATTCATTCTCAACTCTATTCTTAAATATCTTAAACTTCTCAAAAGCTTCAAATTTATCTTTAATAAATTCCACCCACATCATTCTAGTGAAATCATCAAAAAAAATCATAAAGTATCTTTCTCCATAGAATCCTATTGTTCTAGAAGGACCACTCAGATCTATGTGAATGATCTCTATCTTCTCTGTGGTAGTGAACTTCTTGCTAGGAAATGATACTTTCTTTTGTTTCACCTAAATACATTATTTACACACAACATTAGTAGGCTTTGTAATCTTAGGCAAGTCTCTAACTACAAATGTGCTACTAATCTTCACAATATGATCAAATTTTGTGACAAAATCTTCTATGCCACATCCAACTGTTGTCAACTTTAGCTACCAAACATGTCATTTTAGTAGGATTGAATTGAAATACATTACCTCTAGATCTTGAGCTTGTTCCAATAAGCTTACCATATCTATATTTGATAATGTTGGTCTTCTTAGTGAATTGCAACTAATAACTCTTGTCCACCAATTGTCCGACACTCAACAAGTTATGCTTCAATCAATCAACAAAATAAACATCATTAGTGTTAGTTTTACCATCAAGAGTAATGGATCCAATTCCTATTATATGTTAGGTTTCATTTTTACCAACTCTAACAATACCTCCATCACGACTCTTGAACTTAGAAAAATTATTCATATCACCAGTCATTTGATGCAAACAACCATTGTCAATTATACAAATCATATTTCTTTTCCACATGGGAAATTAGAGCTCTTTCTTCTCTAATTTCTCTATCAAGATCATCTTCCTCGACATCCACAAATCCCAATTCATTAACACTTTCACTTTGACCTTTCTCATTAGATTCTTCATCTTTATTTTCATACAAACAATTTCTATATCTATCTATTCTAGGCTTAAACTTTCCCTTATACTTTTTATCTCTTTTAGGAGATTTAGATGCATAATGACTATATTCATCAAAAGTCCAACATTTAAAAAAATTCTTACCATATTTTTCTCTTCTCATAAGAAGGGTTATTCCTTCCTCAATCTTGTTGTCTTCATTAGATCTACTTCTACTAGAAAAATCACCACATGTGAGTACACTCCTTGTCAGATTAAGTCATTTTTTTAGGGCACTAAAGGTTCTATCAACTCTAGCTAGATCTCCAAAATATCTTAGATCTACTTTTGTAGATTCTAATCTTCCAAGCAATTTTTCCTTTGTGAAATATTTAGTATAGGGAATTACTAGATAAATCACTGAGCTACTTGCTTGAATGGTGGCATAGAGCTTTTCATGATCTTCCATATTACTTCATCATCTTCCTTTGTTTCACCAAGGGACTAAATTCCTACAACAATTTATTGTATTCTACCAATATGCAGATTCATCTTCCATCATCTTAGCATCTCAAAATGCACATATCCAATTTTGCAATCTCATTCTATTTGCAAGTGTATCACCTTCAAAAGTATTTTTTAGTTCTTTCCAAATTTAATGAGATGTTTGAAGTGAATTTTACTTGATTGTATTCATTCTTT
Organism: Cupressus sempervirens; assembly: GCA_028749045.1. Taxonomy (NCBI): domain Eukaryota; kingdom Viridiplantae; phylum Streptophyta; class Pinopsida; order Cupressales; family Cupressaceae; genus Cupressus; species Cupressus sempervirens. Next base: position 124,152,781 of record CM053788.1, read on the forward strand.
GGAAGAGCTGACAATATAGATTCTCTATCTCTCATGTTACATATGAATAGATCTCTTTCTACTTCATTATATTCTTCAAGTTGTTTTTCATCCACAATCATCTTCTCACTCTTTGTCAAGATCCAACAACCTGGACCCATGCATGATAGATGAGTCTTCATCTTCTCCTTCCAACCATAATAGTTGGCCCCATTAAATCTAGGACTATCCTTTCTAAAAATATTTTCCATCAATCTCCCAAAGCTATTAAGCTTATCCTTCAAGGATCTAATGCTCTAATACCAATTGTTAGAATATACAGTCCACTAATATAACTGAGAGGAGGGTGAATCAGTTATCCAACTATTATCACAATTATTAACCTTAAACAAAATTAACCATATGAGAAATATAAACTAATATCACAACAAGATACTCATATAGAATAAAACCAGATATGTTAACTATTGAAACCCTTGATCAGATTGAAAACCTTGATGGGCATGGTACCCACAAGATGATGTACTAATATAAATATTCCTTGTTAGAGGATGTACCCTATTAAGAGTCTATGAATACATTCAATACATATGAGTTCCTATTAGGAGACTTTGAATCCCTGTTAGGAGATTCCAACCCTATTATGAGTTATGGAAGATAGCTAGACCCAATACCCAAACAACTTCAAAGGAAAGAAAAATGAACCTACTATCCAAATGATCTTTGTATTACTCCTTGTAGAATAATAGAAATGAAATATACATCATTCCTCTTCTTCTATCCTTTCAACTAAACCTTTTCTCCTTCTTATCTTGTAACTAGATCACATAACTCACATCCAATAATCCCTTAGATTACTTACTTACATTTTCCAAACACTCTTCTCCTTTTTTCACTACAATGGATACAATACGAACACGGAAAACATGTTTCCTTTATACCAAATCTTCAAAATAATTTTTTGAGTCAGCCTTGAGGATTTCCCAATTAATTATAATAAAATAATTAATTAATTATAATTACAATAACATTGTTGGCTCACAGTCTATACAAAACTTCACACGTCCAATACTAGGGCTTGGGCATTCAATGACATCACTAATAGACTATCCTCTATCATTTCTTGACTATGCATCTTCGCATTACATCTCAAATGTAAGATAGTGAAAAAACATCAAGAACTACTTTCCCAATACTTTGTCTCTAAACTACTATCTATAAATCAAGTAAAAATTCCATGTACATCTTCAACTTAGACTCTACAAACTCGGCCACATCATTAGGAAACTATGTTGAACATGTCCATAATTGTGCATCACTAGAAAATCAAACCATTGTCTATATCATTAAGATCTATGTCTACTACTCAGCCAGTCTTTATAAAAACCATGCTATGTTAACATCAATGACAAACACGGTCATGAATGCAATATGTCAATACCCTCCAATGCTTAGGATACTCCCCCAAAGTAGTATCACTATAATTCATGTTAACACTTTCTCTAGTGTGTATGGCCTCTTTGAATCTTTTTTTTTCTCAAGATTATTCTTCTAAGTGGCATTTGATCTCCTTAGAATGAATGGTAAGAAAGACAATCTTTTCATCCTAGGTGTATCAAAGGGTGTCCTAAATTGATTCTCAAAGCTATAAGGTGGGTTATGCCATATATTAGCTTCTTATTTATTATCAAAGATGAGATCCTCCACATTAGGTTTCCTGTGATGATGCCTAGTTGGAGTTTTCAATTACTTGAAGGTGAAAGAAAAATGAATACCTTTACTAACTTGGGACCTCATCACAACTAGCATGTAAGGAAATTTCATCCTTTAATAGGATGAGAGAAGTGTCTCAAAATTGAAGATTTTAGCATAAAAATGATCACTTGTCAAAGATAGAATAAGCAAGTGGCTTGTCAAGAGTGCTCAAGCATTTGTAACACTAGTGACTCAAACTAAGAGTGTGAGAAAGAAGCTAGATAGATATTAGCTAGCATAAAAAGGTAACCAAATCTTGAAAAGTGACCATTTTTAGGTCACATGTGATAGAATAAACCCATCTGATTAACTTATAACAATATCTAACATTGATATTTTTGACAAAAGTTCAAGAAGGATGAAGTGACGAAACCCCTAGATCAACTAAGACACAATTTAGACATTGTCTTGGAAGTGACAAAAACTAGGTGATACTTCTCAAAGATCAAGGTGATACTTCTCAAAGACCTAAGAGATATTAGAAAAGAAAAATGTATCATATGATAGAATTGACAATAACCAGGTGACACTTTTTTCCTAGGTGATACTCTTCCTTTAGGAGGGTGATACGTTTCACTATGGTAGATGATAGAACTTATAGTAGTCATGTAATACAATTTTGGCAAAATAATATTGTATGATATTTCTCCAATAGTCATATGATAGTGTACGAGTAGTTGTGAAAAAGAGAAAATTTTTGACCAAAAAAACTTATGTTTCAAGTTGACCATTGAATGTTTCCAAACCACAATGTTATGCAAACAGTATAGGAACTCAATTTTTGTCAAAGAATAGCATGGTTTTTAAATAGTAAAGGAATTTTTCATGTCACAAACAATTGAACAAGGGACAATGAAACCTTTCCAATACACACTTGTGATACTAGAACTGATTTCTACTAATGCTAATGAGATGTATGATTTGTAAGAATGGTTACACAAGTCCAACACATTTGAAAACACTTGCCAAGTAGATCTACGTAAGAGTCAAGGTTCATTGCTCAACAACTTGGTCCACACTAAGTTCCTCTTCACCTCACACCAAGTGTTTTCCCACAAGAGATATTTACTTTCTCATGGATATGTCATAAGCATAACTAAGGGGATACAAATGTTGAGTGTAAAATCATGGGGTTTTCCAAGTAATCTACTTGGATCGATCCTTGTACCAAGAAGTTAAGGGAAAAAATAAGGTAGCTACTAATCTAGGGTATTTAGAAAAGGCTTCCATTCCTAATGTTCCTCTTGCACCCAATTATGGGATACCCTATCTTGTGGTAGCTAATGGACTCCATAGCCACAAGAGCACCTTAAGTATTCTTGCCTAGGATTTTGGTCATGGTATCAATCACACAAGTACTCACACTAAGCAAAGACAAACACTATGTCTACAAAGGTTTTATGTCCTTGGTAGCCTTGAGATTATAGTTCCTCTTGATTTCTCAAGAGCAAGCCCTCTAAAGTATTATAAATTAAAATAGATTGAATCCATTCTTGAGAGTTAGGCTTTTTGATTCACCATGAGGGTAAATAGAATAATATCCTATCTCAATTGCTTCCCCCAAAAAAGCCAAACAAGTTCAATTAATCCTCTTTCCTTTGAAATCTAAAAGTGGGTCAAGATTTTTGATTCACCACAATGGTGAAGAGAATACTTTCCTACCACCAAGAGACTACAACCACAAGTCTTATGTGCCTATAAAAATGAACAATTAGTAGGATTTCCATACACAAAATAATGGAAATACAAATACTTTTTTGGTTTTTATGCTTTTAGGGAGCCTTGCAAACAACCATTAGTAAACTTTTGCATTTAAAGCTTTGACATGCATTATTTTAAGGTAAGTATTCAACAACTTAAGGAAAATACCTACAAGCACAATGGTTAGTCCAACATGACTTAGTCAAAAAAATAATATGAAAAATTGTAACTAGACCTCTATTAGACTGTAATGGACCTAAAAGACTTGATAGACAAACAACAACTAGTTGAAAAATTGATCAAAAAACCTAACCAACAAGTAGTTTCAGGTTGGGTGAAATTTTGTGTTGGAAAAATATCATATGATACTTTTCAATATACTGGTATGAATTTTTCAAATGCAATATTTTTTCTTATATTTGTGTGATACAACTTACTATACTAGCTCGATAGAGTTTTTTATGGGTGTACAATACTATTATCAAAAAGTATCACCCAAAAGTGATGGCAAATATCATATGATACTAACAATGTATTTCCCAATATTTGTGACTATAAAAAAAATAAAAGAGTAGACAACAAGTAGAAAATGACAAAAAATGTAGATTAGGAGCAAAGCCATAGTGTTTTTCCCCATTGTGGGTGCCAAAATGTACAATAGAAATGTGTACCACTCGAAACCCTTCTATCCAAATGATTCCATGAGTTGGAATTCTTGAATGATGGCTTAGAGCTCCCTATTCATGAAGTGCAAGGAAGAATTTTGAGAAATATGAATAACTCTTAGTGGAACCTTAGAGACACATTTCTTGCTAATAAACAATGCATTGGGAGGTTCTTTAAACAAAAGAAAGAATGCAAGTGTCCACTAGAACTTTCAATCATGCAATGCAAGAATGAAACTAAGCAATAATAATATGAAAAATGCAATTGGATTAAGAAAATGAGAGTGTTACAATAGCCAATACTAATTCAACCATGTGATTTAAATTATTACAAGATGAACTAAGATACTATGCAAGATGGATTTAAGATAATATCCCATGGTGATGAGAGAAATTAGACAAGAAGTAGAATTTATCCACAAGCTCTAAGAAGAATGATCGATAGACTTGCAGCATAACAATACTCAAGAATGTGGATCCTTTGAGAATGGGAGATCTCTTTATTTTAAAGGTGTATGGATAATTGAGATCAAGATCAAGGGATGGATGACCAAGGGTGGGGGTTGACTTTTGGCATGATCCATGTGTAAGATCAAGTCAACCAATGAAAAAGGAGTTGAATTTTCATGTGATACAAAAGTCTTTTCTTTTAATTTGTAAATAGAAGGACATTATGTGTGTACATTGAGTGGGTTACAAGAATGGGGTCTTTTATTTATTTAAAAGGAGATGTGTGATTTGGTCTAGGAAAATGATTAATTAATTTAGCCAAAATGATAAGAAGGGGGCTAATAGTCTAGATGACTATTTTTAGGTGATTACATTTTCTCCTCTTTGACTAATGTGTTATCAATCTGGGAACACATGATGTCAAAGAATACATAAGCCAAGTAGGTAGCAATATATAAAGAGATTTGATTCTAAAGAACAAAATGTAGAAAGAGATAGCAAGTCCTAAATTAGAGAAAAGTTTCATACAGTCTATTTTTAAACTTTTTCTACTTGTTTAGGTATTGTTTCCTCTCATTTTATGTGGTAGGTGATGTTATAGTAGATCTTGATGTTTTTAATGTTCCTTTGTCTCATTTTTGCACATTATTTTTCCCACACTTCATATTTGAGCCCTAAAGTGGTCAAGTTACATGTCCTTCAACATCTAGATAATGTTGAGAAGGCTAATATATAAAGCATGGAGCTAAAGTGGGTCACACACATGCCCCATATATGGGAGAACCATGAATTACTGAATGATTTAGCTAAGCAGTGGCACAACGAGCACAAAACTTTACATATATTGATGGGTGAGGGTACCATCACCTTGGAGGATTTATATCACTTCCTTCATGTGCCATGCTATGTAGATCTGATGAATTTTATGTTTGGTTGCTCATCTTTTGTTAAGTTTCTAATATCCATATGAGATGTACTAACATGAGTAGTTGCATGCCACAGGTTTACTATGATTAGACACTGATAGAGGGGAGACTAGCAGTTCAATAGATATTTCAAGATGTAACCATCTTAGATCACCACTTGAGCCAAGAGAGGCTCATATATGAGTATAAGGTTGAGTATCCATTATATTTCATTTTGTGCTCATTTGTTTTTCAGACTCTAGTTACCGATAGAGGCTAGAAGGGCTTCCCATTAGGAAAGGATAGACTGGTAGTAGATTTTTTTGGGTGGTCCTAGAGGATGGCATGGGGACTTATGATTCTTGCATATATGTATTGGGAGCTTCATGAGATAGCCTATAAAGAAGGGAAAACATGGGTATGTGGTACAATCCTAGCCCAGATATGGCATGCAAGCATATTGTCATTGTTCAACCCCAAGTGTAGTTGCAAGAGCACAATGAGCCCTTCATTTTTAGGTATATAGAATTCATTTTGTAGAGTCATAATAGATATGTGACTTAATATTGGTTCCTCTTTGATGATCTCACTTGTTTCTTTTGGACGCCCTACCATAAGTTCCATAGATGGTTTGATGCATGGGAGTTGGAGTATATGGACTATAGTTAGCCATTAGTTAGGAGACATTCATAGATAGTGGAGCATTTTGATATTAGTCAAGTATGGCATTTTTTTGGCTAGTGGCAAGGGATCTTAGTATACACTACTACTTATGCATGTTTCCATTAGGAGGAGGGATAGGGTTGGCTACCCAAGTTGGATTATCATGCCTCCTTAAGATGTACAACAACTTTGATGCAAGAGCCTTGGGACTACTGACTAGATTTGTAAAATGCAAGAGTAGACCTGATGTATATGTATGATATGCAGAGGCATCCTTTCCCTAGATTCACATGACTATATGCCCACCCATGGTAGTAGGATAAGAGGGATATGGAGGAGGTAGTGGTAAGGGTGCTAGGCACATAGAGGTTAGGAATAGTTCTCAATTTGGTGGGAGGAGATAGATGTGGGCCCAAGCCATAAGAGGGGAGGAGGAGTATCCATTGAGACATAGGATTGTATCATGGGTGGAGCACCAAAAGAAGTAGCTTCCTAGAGGATATGGAGAGGAGGATTCTTGAGATGTCAGGATTCAGGCCCTAGAGGTAGAGTTGTAGACAATACAGGTTTCCAGAGATGTACAAGATCATCAGCTAATAGATGAGCAGGCATGGGGAAAGGATCTCCATATGGAGTGAGATGTTGCAAGGTGAGATATAGAGAATCATGTGGCATAGGCTTCTTACTATTATGAAACATATAGAGGTATGGTTCCATCGAGACAAGGACTACTAGATTACTCAAAGTAGGTAAGGTGATCAGAGGATGCAGTTCAGCCACAAGGCATGAGAAAAGCTTCACCTCTATGACCACCATTAGCCGAAGAGGGTGAGAGTTAGTCCTAGACTTAGGAGTAGGCCTTGGATTATTTATTTGTGATATTTTTATTATACATATTTATTTTGAGACATTGATCCAGGTTTTGGGTTCCATAGTGTATATGTATTGTGACACATTTCATATATATATATGAGATATTGGATTCAAGTGATGTTCTTGTGTACTTGCCTCATTCTATGAATGTTGTATATGGATTTTTTTAGCACTTTTGAGTTTATGTTTCCATGTGGCTTTTTAGTTTTCTTTTCATGTATGCTTAGTTTTATGTTCATATTTATATGCTCATGGATCTCTATCATGTATAGTTTTAACTCTCATGTGTATGATGTACACTCATATTTTGAAAATCTAATCCTTGGTTAGATCATATTTATTTTTAGATTAACCCCTTGTGATGACAAGATAGCAAAGAAGCAAAGTGAAAGATCAAGAGGACAAAAAGACATGATCAAGAAGAAAGTGAAAGAGATATGAAAGTCGTTAGCTAATATTTTCGAGAAAAGATGAAGAGAGAGCTCTCCCATATGCTTAAATGCAAGACTAAGCCAAAATGAGCCTATGATACAAACTAGTATACTTTCAAGGAATGTAAAACTTTTAGACTCTAATTTCATCATTGAGTGGCTATTAGGGATATTTTAAGACCATACAATCATCACTAGTATAACTATGAGGATATGAATATGATCTATCTCAGATAGGAATGTGGGAATCCAACCTAAGAATCAAAGACATGTATTTCAAGATGGCCAATAAAATTAGATTCCCTAAGTTTGATATAGAAATATCACACCCATATCAAGGCATTAGCATCAGAATAACCTTTGAGTGCAGTCTTGCAAAAATAGACAAGGATGATATGTCATAGTTCCAAAGTGCCAAGTAGGACAAGCATGTATTCTCTAAATTCCTTAGACTAAAAAATCATACCCACAAGAAGAAACAAAGTAAAATTTCCCCATGCCCCCAATCTTCTAGTCCATGAAATCCTCAAAATACTATTAGGGAGGGAACACTCTACAAAGAAATCATCATAAACAACACACAAAAAAGATAAAGGTCATCACAGCTCAAAAATTTTAATGTTTAAGTGTGTGTGTGTGTGTGTGTGTGTGTGTGTGTGTGTGTGTGTGTGTGTGTGTGTGTGTGTGTGTGTGTGTTTGTGTGTGTAAGTCACATGGCCATTTCTACAAGACTTGAATATGATAGTGAGAAATATCACAACATCCTAAAGTGTTGGTAGAATATCCAAAAAGTGTTGAGAAACACTTGATGTTAAGGGAAAGTGTTGAGAAACATTGTTTTGTGAGTTTCCAAAGAAACCTTAATGCATAAGGAGACCCTAATAGGCTAAGCATTTGTTCCCTTGAGATGAGGACAAGAGACAATTCCAAGTAGGGAAGTGTATTGTAGAGTGAATGAGCGAGATTGGTAGGCATAGGTGCAAGGGTCTCAAGTGGCACTTATTTCTAGGTTTTCACCATTTGGTAGATTTTTTTAGGACTTCTTTTCAACTTTTTTTTATTTTTTGTATTTTTTTTTTTTTTTTTGTGATGCATAAAAGTACCTATTGCTAGGTTTTCACTGAGATGATCATTTTTCTAGGTCATTTTATGTGTTATATAATTTTTTTAGGATCAATAAATATCTACAAAGAGACGAGTTGTGATTCTTTAAGCATAGAATTTTTTTTAGATGTAGCACATTGATAAGCTCAACAGGTTGTCCCCCTTTAGGAAGAGAGAGCTGATATACATCAGAGCCAAATGATGCTATGACAATGTAAGGACCCAACTGATTAGGCTCAAATTTCCCTTTTTTCTCTAAGAACCAACTCACCTACTTGGAATTCATGGGGATGCACCCTTTTGTTGTAAGTAGTAGAAATTCATTATTTATATGCCCTCATGTGATCAAAAGTAGCCTTACAACACTCATTGGGGGTTTCTAGCTCTTGTATCCTCATAGCTCTATGATCTCCATTAGTTAGCAACCCATGTAGGTAGACTCATAGTGAGGGAATCTCAACTTCTAAGGGTAAGATAGCCTCAAAGCCATAGACTAAAGAAAAAGATGTAGCCCCTGTAAGAGTACAAATGGTGATCTTGTAAGCCTATAGTGTAAGATTAATCTATAGATGCCAATATTTTCTTGATTTATGAACTACTCTATGTTAGATTTTGAAAAAAAAATTATTAGAGGCATTATCTTGGCCATTCCCTTGAGGATAGTAGATTGAGGACCAATTTTGTTTCATCTTGAATTTCTTACACAATTGTTTTAGGTCCTTTTTTTAATGAATTATCCTCCATTATCTATAACAATGGAGGATGGGATTCCATAGCAACTGATAATGTGGTTGAGTATAAATAAGGAAACATTTTTTCTTGTAGAAACAAATGAAGGTACAACTTCAACCTATTTTATAAATTTTTTAGTCATTGTAATGATAAACTTGTTACCACTAGACAAACTTGGATGAATCTTTCTACCAACTGAAATGCCCATCGCTAAAATAGCCAATACATAAGAAAAGACATGACCTTGCATCCATGAGCATGAATCAAGTTATCATGAAGATGACATTTCTTAAAATATTTAGCATAATGAATAGATTTAGCCTACATCATTGGCCAATAATAGCCCACCCTAAAAAGTTTCTAAGAAAGTGCAAGACCATTGGAGTGTGCCCTACAAATGTTGTCGTTGACTTTGACTAATGTCTTTTTAAATTCTCCTAGCTTTATACACCTAAGGATTATTTTTTCTAGACCTTTCCTATACAATTCACTAAAGATCAAGGTATAGTGTGAGACATTGCAAAGGAGTTGGCATTTTTAGTTTTGCAAGAGATTTTCAATAATAATCTAATCACATAGATAGAAGAAAATGGTGGAAGAGCAAGATGAATTGTGAGCAAAAATGGTGAAGATCACATAGTTATCAGAAGATTAATAAGTGGGGTGATGTAAATCTTCCACCAAGAACTCAAAATGTGATTATAGTTCTTGTAATTGGAGAATAGATGAGAGGATGGCCTTAGCATCTACAACCTTGTTTTCTATTCTAGGAATTTGCTAAAATGTCATGAATGTGAAATCATTTTGTAGAGAACCAATAAACTTCTTATAAGGTAGAAACTCATTATATTTTTTTTGATACTCATTGTTGACTTGGTTTATGACAAGTTGGGAATCTCCATACATATGTAGCTCTATGATCCTTTATTCTAAAGCCATTTTAATCCCATTTTTGAAAGCCTCATACTATACAATATTGTTAGTGCAAGGAAATAAGAGTTTGTAAAACATTTGGATTGTATAACTATGATATGTGACAAATAGAATGCCTGCACTAGCCCCATTCTAGTTATGAGAACCATCAAAGAATATCTTCCAAGTTCTTTCAGTGATATACATGATGGAAGCATCTGGAAACTCAATTTGTGTAGGTGTCATCTCTTCTAACAAAAAATGATCTAGTTGGTCAGCTATGGTTTTCCCTTTAATAGCTTTGTGTTCGACATACTAAATGTCAAATTTGGAGAGAATCATTATCTATTTAGCTAGGTGGATGGTATGTATATCTTTACTCAATAAGTCTTTTAGAAGGTCAATTTTAGCAATGAGATGGACCGTGTGAGCTAACATATACTGTGTAAGATTTTGGGAGGAAAATACCACTACAAGGAAAGCCTTAATTTTGTTGAAGTTAATCTTATAAGCCACCAAAGTGTGAATGATCTAGTAAAATGCTCTTTTCTAGTTTCATCACTTTGTGCTAAGAGTGCTCCCAGGGAAGAGTCTATAGTTGAGATGTGTAGAATCAAAGGTTTTCCTAGGATAGTTGGCATTAATACTAGAGGTTTAGCCAAACAACCTTTGATCTAATCTAAGATTTGTTGGCACTCTTCATTCCAGATAGATGTGGATCCCTTATGCAAGTTCTTTTTTAAAGATTGAACTTTATCAACTAGCTGAGAAATGAACCTCCTAATAGATTCTAGACATCCTTGAAGACTTATTAATTGACTAATATTTCTAAGAGGAGGAATTTCCATTATGTCCTGCACCTTTTTGGGATCAGCTTTGATGTCTTTTTATGATATGATGTAGCCTAACAATTTTCTTGACATGAAACCAAATGCACACTTTTTGGGATTTATCCTAAGATGAAATTGATCCATATGATTTAATATAAAACTAAGGTCATCAAGATGTGTATTTCTTTGTTTAGATTTGGCTAATGTGTCATCAACATAGTCTTCCATGTTTTGTGTATCATGTCATGGAAGATGGTGGTCATGGCTTGTTGATAGGTAGCTCCTACATTCTTTAGCCCAAAGGGCATGACATTCCAACAAAAGGTATCCCATGCACATGTAAAATTTATTTTTTCTTGATATCTAAGGATGATTTTTATTTGGTTGTACCCAAAGAATTTTTCCATCAAAGAGCACATCTCATAACTTACAATCATATCCACTATCATGTCTATTTTAGGTAGTATAAAATCATCTTTAGGGAACACTTTACCTAATTCTCTAAAATGGCTGCACACTCAAATGGAGTTGTCATGTTTAGACACAAGTACAATATTGGAAATCCATTTTTTCATAATTAATGTCTCTGATAAAGTTTGTACTTAATATTTTTCAAGTTTTGCATTGACCACAAGGGCCACATGTGGGTGCATCTTCCTCAACTTCTATTTAATAGGCTTGACACCAAGAGAAAGAGATGGATGGTGCATAATTAGATTAATGTCAAGACCAGGAATATCTGAGTAGGTCCATGCAAAATTGATTTTATTTTGTTGAAAGAACTTCATAATGTTCTCTTTCTCTTTAGTTGATAGAGACTGAGCCACATAAATCATTTTAGGAGACTCTTCTATACCCAAGTTGATAGGATACATGGGTTTGATGAGAAACAAAGATCTATCCTAGAAATAGTTTAGTAGGGGACCAAGTACCTCATCCACAGATGCCTCAAAGAGGTTTTTACCTATGGATACATCATTATTTTTACTCTTTTTGGGTTTAGATACCACCACAAAGTGATTTTCTCCATATGATCACTTATTTTATCTTTTGATTTTATGAATGAGGTATTTTATATCCATTTTTGTCATGTTAACTATGGTTTCACCGGTGGAAGATATCATGGGCTCAATAGCATTGAGGTAGCAGGTGATCTCATAGTCATTTTGGAAAGATGGTAGTTTAGGTCTTTGAGAAGACCAATCAATGAGATCAAGATGGATTAATGAGAGGGATGTGGAGGCTTTAAGATTTTTTATGTGAAAGGAGTCATCTCTGGTGACATGAGAGTTCAAGCCTATAGTGAAAGTTCCAAAGCCATCCAGATTATGGATAGACCTAAAGGGATCAGTATGATCTACTAAAGTAGTTTGCAAACCAAACTCATAAGACCTTAGACTAAACTCTTCAACTATGCTTAGTTGCGTAACATAGGAATAGATAACATCCACTCCTAATTTTCAAAATGCATCTAAGAGACTTTCCCATTCATACTAATCAAAATATGTATGTTGGTTCCTAGAAATCAAGCAAGCAATGTTATCTTTTATCATTCCATTGTTTGAGTCTTCATGGTTAGATTCATCATGTTCATCATGTCAAGAAATAGAAGCCTCAACATCATTTTAGGTAATCACTGATTCTTCTCCCAAGGGAGAGAACTAATCTTCTTCTTGTAGAATAATCATAGCAAAATATGGTTAATCATCCTCTAATTTGCTAAAAATGGGAGCTTTTCTATCAAATCTTGGTAATTCATCTTCTAGCCCATAGCCTAGGTGAGAAATATCTCTAGTTTTGTGACCCTTAGTATAACTTAAGGGTTCTATGAGAATTTTTACTACCAGTTAAGGACTTGTGGCCTTGACAACCCATATTTTTTAGAAATTTGTATCATTTGCCATAACGCTTAGGAGAGATAGGAGTAGTGAGTGTTACTTCCTCCACATCTTCCTCTTCCCTATATATCCAATATCTAATATCTTGGTCTTATTTTTATGATTCTAAGGGAATTGAGGATTGAACAAAAGTACAAAAAATGGTCATAGTGGAAGCCGAGGGCTTCAAATTGGCAGAAAGTTTCTCGTAAGATTGAGGAGAAACTCATAGAGAAAAAATAGAATCCAAAGTGTACTTTCCCATACTTAGGCACATCATTTTCATTTTTTGTTCACACTCTATTATGGATAGTTTAAGTTCATGAGAAGAGTGATTGTGAGTAATGAGTATGTTAGTAGCAGACAGTGTATTAATAGACATAGAACTGTCTCCATGATCAACTATTTTAGTGCCATTGAACGGAAAATTTATACATTGGTGGTATGTAGATGGTATTGCCTACATGTCATGAATTAAAGGTCTTTTGAGAAATAAATTATATGCTAGTGGAATGTCTAGAACTTGGAAGAACACATCTTTTTCAATGGGACCAACACAATTGGTAGCACAATAAGACCTTTAGAAGGCTTGTCAACCTCATCATAGGCTTTGATGGTAATTTTCTCACCTGGGGTCAATAGGAAATTTGGATATGTTGAGCTATTGAATAAAATTGAAAGATATAATGTTTAACCTTGTACCATTAACTATCAAGACTTGATGGATGCGAGTACAAAACATTTGGACTTCTATGTGAAGGGTGAGATTATGGGGATGACTGAGAGATCTATCATCCTCTTTAGAGAATGTGAGATAATGTCATGAAGAAAAGTGATTCACCATAGCTCCAATCTAAATCAATATCTATGGGGACATTGGTAGAGTGTAATGTTTTTTCAAGAATATCCTTGTACAAAGGAGATAGCTCTAACAATTCAAAGATGGATATTTGTGCTAGGGTTCATTGTACCTAACTAAAAAGGTCATAAATAGAGATAGCTGAGGTAGTTGCTTCTTTATATGATGAAGCACTTTTAGTACCTTTGGAAACTTTAAGAATGACTTTTGATTGCCCCCTAGTAATAGCATTAAGTGGCTCCCCATGTGAGGAGGAATATTATGCCACTCTAAGAGCTACCTTAGGTTGAGTGTCCCTATGTTTTTGTTGAGAAATTTTCATTTTTAGGAAAACCTTGGGAATTTCATCATCTATATCATAGTTGGGTTCCTTGTTAGAGTTAGGACCCATCATGAAAAATATATTCAATGGGTTCTATCATTTTTATGCATTGTCAGTGTTAGTGTATGTATAATCGATCTTTGCATCATGGTTTTTCTTGTTAGCTTTGGATGATTTTCCTTTTTCATACTCTGGTAATGGTTGTTTAAAGGCTTTGTGATCAGATTTTTTGACTAAGACATCCATGAAAATTTTTTCAACATCGATAAGATCTTGAATGACATCTTTGAGCTTAAACTAGTTTTCACTGTTGTGGCCTTTGCTCCTATGATAGTTGCAAAAATGATCATCTCTCCACCAATTAGGTTTGATGAATGGCTCATAGGGTCAAGAATTATTTGGAAGCATGAATAAATTTTTTTCAAGTATGGTCTTCAAGACCACTTGATAAGGTTCAACCATAGCTGTGTAAACATGTCTTTTCTTAGCAAACTAGTATTTTTTGTCAAATGTTTGCAGCTTCAAAGCCCCTTGTTGTTTCATGGTGTAAATAACATTGTAAAGTTAAAGGAAGATTCCTTGGTCTTAGTAACATCCACTAATCCATCATTGACAACATATTTGGTTTTATTCCAAGGGTTTTTCTTGTGTTTTCCATTTCTATTTCCATTTTTGTCTTTATTCAAGACAATGTCACCTTTTCTAATATAAACATCATCAATGTAGCATGCACATTCAACCATGGAATTGAAGGATGTAAACATTTATTTTATAAGGTCAAATTAGAGTTCTCATATAAGTGTATTGACAAAGATTTTAATCTTCTTAGTCTAAGGAACTTTCTGAGGGTAGCTAGAATGTAGATATCTCCATCATTGGAGATATTTTGCAAAGGGTTCTCCTTGTTTTTGTTTGATGTTGCAAAAATCTAGCAGAGTAACAGTATGTTGAATGTTATAGGAATATTGTTGGATGAAATGGTGTGCAAGTTCATCAAATGTTTTGAGAGGAGGTGTCAATTTTGTAAACCCTTCCATGGCTTGTCCTCTCAAAATCCTAGGGAATAACCTAATGAGATAAGTGTCCTCATGCATAAAGTCCATGCTAATAGTGTAGAAGTGCCTCACATGATCATAAAGGTCATCATTTCCATCTATTTCTCATATTTAGGAACCTCTATATCCCTAGGAAATGGAAGCATGTAAAGAATCTTATCAAAAGGAAGAGCACATATCGACTCAAAAAAGAAGGTTTTAGGTTATTCTTTGGGGACTTGTAGTTGGGCAAGTTGATTTCTAAGCTCTTGTATTTCTTCTCTCAAAATTTCAGCCTCGGTGGGTTCTCATTTTTGGATTATCCTTTGCACATCAAAGTCTTGAGGGAGTTTCCATCCCTTTGATGCCATGTAATAAAAGTATTGGTCCCCATTTTGTTCCAAGGATTTGAGAATTAGCCTTTCGGATACCTTGTCTTGTTGAAATATCATCATGTCTTTGCTTGTGATTTCATCATTGGTTTCACTTTCATGGAGTGATTGTTAATTTCTTGGTGGTGATGGGCATGCTCCTACATTTACTCTAGGAGTCCTAGGAGGCGTATTGTTTCCATCATTTCCATCAAGATGGATGTCATCAAATGGGTTACTATAGTAGGCTTTCCTATTTTCATCATTGCATGCATGAGCATCAGACTCATCTTGATGATAAGCTCTTTCTCTAGTGTGTATGGCCTCTTTGAGTCTTTCATTTCCTCACAAATTTTCTTCTAAGAGGTTTGATCTCATCAAGATGCATGTTGAGCGGGATGACATTTTCACCCCTAGATGTATCAAAGAGCATCTCAAATGGATTCTAAAAGTTATAGATTAATTTATGTTAGATATTAGATTCTTGTTGCTTATTAGAGATGGGATCCTCCACTCAAGGTGTCTGCGAGGGTGCCTAGTTAGATTGTTCAATTGATCAAAGGTGAATGAAGGATGACTACCTTTACTAACTTGGAACCTAGTAATGATTGACATGTAAGGAAATTTCTTCATTTAATAGGACAAGAGAAGTGATCCAAAATTGGAGCTTGTGGGGTTAAGAATGATCACTTGTCCAAGATAGAATAAGTGAGTGGCTTATCAAGAGTGATTAGGCATTTACAACACTAGTGACTCAAGCTAAGAGTGTGAGCAAGAATCTCAATATCAATTAGATAGCATAATAAGGTAACCATATCTTGACAAGTGATTGTTAGTGATCATTTTTAGATTACATGTGATAGACTAAACCCATATTTTTGACTTAAAACAATACCTAACATGGAGATTTTTGACAAAGATCAATTCGGATGAAGTAACAACACCCCTAGATAAACTAAGACAATTTAGTCATTGTTTTAGAAGAAAAAAAAACTAGACAATACTTCTCAAAGATCCAAGAGATATTGGATAGCAAAAAGTATCATACAATAGAGTTGACAGTAACTACATGACACTTATTTCTCAGGTGATACTTTTCCTTAAGGAGGGAAATGCATTTTAGTATGGCCACATGATAGAACTTATAGTAGTCATGCGAAAGAATTTTGGGAAAATAATATGGTACGATATTTTCCCAATAGTTGTACAATAGTATGCCAGATTGTTGTAAAAAGAACAATTTTTGACCAAAAAAATTTGTGTTTCAAGTTAACCGTCGAATGTTTTCAAACTAGAATGTTATGCAAATAGTATACGACCTCTTTTTTCATCAAAGAATAGCATGGTTTACAAATAGTAAGGGAATTTTGTATGTCTCAAACAATTGAACAAGGGACAAAGCAACCTTACCGATTCACACTTATGATACTTGAACTGATTTCTACCAATGCTAGTGAGATGTTTGATTTGCAAGACCATTTATATAGGTCCAAAACATTTGAAAACACTTGCCAAGTAGATCTACCTAAGAGTCAAGGTTCATTACTCAACAACTTGGTCCACACTAATTGTGCCTTCACCTTACACCAACTAGTTGCCCACATGAGATATTTTCTTTTTAATGGAGATTCCATAAGCATAACCAAGGGGACACAAATGGTGAGTGTAAAATATTGGGGTGATCTAGATAATCCATAAGGATTGATCCATGCACCAAGAATTTGAGTAGAAAAAAAAGGTAGTTACTAATGTAGAGTGTTTAGATAGGAATTTTGTTCATAATGTTCCTCTTGCACCCAATTATGGGACACCCTACCTTATGATAGGTAATAGACTTTGTAGCCACAAGAGAATCTTAAACATTATTGCCTAGCATTTTTCTCATGGTCCCAATCCCACAAGTACTCAGACTAAGTGAAGAAAAACACTATGTCTACCAAGGTTTTGTCTCCTTGGTAAGGGAGGTGATGGAAGAAATGAAGGTAAGGGGCCCATTCTTTCTTTATCCATACCCCAATGGCCCTGTGTAGAGGTAGATGGAAAGTGTAGAGGTAGGTAGCCTTGAGATTATAGTGGGTTGGAATAGTCAAGTTCACTTGTCCTCACTTTGACCGTTCCTCTTGATTGCTCAAGAGCAAGCCCTCTGAAGGATTCTAAATTAAAATAGATTGGATCTACTCTTGAGAATCAAGAATTATGATTCACTAGGAGGGTGAAGAACATACTCTCCTATATCAATTTCTTCCCCAAAACATGCCAAAAAAGTTTAATTAATCTTCTTGCTTATGAAATCTAAAGGAAGGTCAAGATTTTTGTCACCACAAGGGTGAAGAGCATACTTTCCTACCACCAAGAGACTACAATAACTAGTCTTTTGTGCCTATAAAAATGAACAATTAGTAGGATTTCCACGCACAATATAATGGAAATACAAGCACTTGTTTGGTTTTTATACTTTTAGGTAGCCCTGCAACCAACCATTAGCAGCCTTTTTGCATTTGAAGCTTTGACATGCATTCTTTTAAGGTAAGTATTCAAGAACTTAGGGAAAATACCTACAAGCACAATAGTTAGTCCAATAGGAGTTAGTCCAAAAACTAATATGAAAAACTATAACTAGACTTCTATTAGATTGTAATGGACTTGTAAAACCCAATGGACAGAGAACAACCAACTGAGACATTGATCAAAGAACCTGACCAACAATTAGTTTTAGGTTGGGTGACATTTTATGCTAAAAGAATATTGTATGTTAATTTTCAGTATATTGTTATGATACTTTTCCTCCATGTGATATTTTTGCCTATAGCCATTTGATACAAATTACTATACTGATTTGATAGAGTTTAATATGGGTGTATGATACTTTTATTGGAAAAGTATCATCTGACAGTGCTAACAAACATCGTATGAAACATAGAAAGTATTTCTAGATGTCTATGACTGTAAAAAAATTAAAGAGAAGATAGAAACTAGAAAATTCAGAAAAAATGTAGATTAGGAGAAAAACCATAGTGTTCTGCCCCATGGTGGGTGTCAAAATGTACTCTAGAAATGTGAAGCACTCTAAACCCTTCTATCCAAGTGATTCCATGAGTTGGAATGCTTGAATGCTGGCCTAGACCTCACTATCCATGTAGTGTAAGTAAGTTTTTTGAGAAATATGAATAGCTCTCAACTAAGCCTTAGAGATATATTCCTTGCTAGTAAACCATGCAATGAGATCTTCTTTAGACAAGAGCAAGAATGCAAGTGTCCACAAGAACTCTCAATCATGCAATGCAAGAATGAAACTAAGCTAGAATGACATGCAAAATGAAACTAGATTAAGAAAATGGGAGTGTTACAACAACGAATGCTAATTAGACTATGTGATTTAAACTATTACAAGATGAACTAACCTACTATGCAAGATGGATATAAGCTAATATGCCATGGTAATGAGATAATTTAGACAAGAAGTAGAATTTATCCACAAGCTCTAAGAAGATTGATTAATAAACCTAGAACATAACAATACTCAAGAATGTGGATTCTTTGAGAAGGGGAGAGCTCTTTCTTTTAAAGGTGTACAAATGGTCAAGGGATGAATGATCAAAGGTAGGGGTTGAACTTTGGCATGATCCATGTGTAAGAGAAAGACAACCAATGAAAAAGGAGTTGACTTTTCAAACTATAGGTTATAATCAAATAAATTAATTAGTTTGGCCTATTTTATATTTTTTTTTATGAATACTCCTTTTCTATTATATTTAGCAGACTATTATTTTTTGATGATATATTTGGCACACTATTTGGTGCTATTTTACATGCCCTTTTTGGTGACTTCTCAATTTTGATCTCAATGCTAGTGAATATGTGTATTATCGAGATCAAGTTGCATAGATACCCATGCATGGAGATCAAGTTGCACATTTTTCTAGCCCTTGCAGTATGCTTAGTTCCCAATAAATGGCTTTGCCAATTTTCTCTTTGGTGCTTCACCCTATTGGCAGGTCCATTGACCTACAATACACCTATGCCTACCTTTTGTAGGCCTATGTTAGACATGGATGCATTTTGTGGGTTTGTCAATATTTTTTTGGGTCATGCCTCAAGCCCCTCCCACACATAGGAAAGCTTTTCTTGTTTGGGAATTTTTATATATTATGGGGTTCCTTTTGGCTCATACAAGCCATGCCTCCACTAGTGCTCCTCAATTGACTCTTTTTCTAGCATTTGGTGTTTTGGATTTTGGTAGGGCATAACCCTTTTAGTGGATGTGCCTAGCTAGTCCTTGTTGTAATGTGGAGCCTAATCATACTTGGAGGTTTATTTGGTACAATTTTCTTGCCATATTATTTCTATAGGAGTTTGGTGGTAGTTCCCCCAAGAAAGGGTCAAGGGGTAGTACCCCTAAGGGTCCTGGTGTAGTGCCTCAAGTGCACTCCTAGTCACAATACAAGGTGGGTTCAAGGGGCAATGCCCCTGTAGGGGTTTTTGGGGGTAGTGCACTTGAAGCCAAAAATGACCTTATATTGTAAAAGGAATAGGCCATTATTTTTCCTATTGAATGACTTATTCTAGCCCAAATTTTGTAAGCAACTAAAGCTTGTATAAAAAGGCTCATAATGTGTGATGCAAAAATTGGTTCTTACGGTGATATTGAGTTGTAAGTGGTTACAAATTGTAACCAGGTTGTAATCATTGGATTGTAATAATATTGGACTTTTTATTGGTGGACACAGCCCAAGGATTGGGTGAACCATGTTAAATATTTGTGTCGTGTCTTCTCTTATGTGCAATCTATTACTTTTTGATATTGGTTATATTTGCATGTAACTGTTATTTTTGTCTAAGGTTAATCCTAATAGTCCTCTTGTATTTGCATGCCTTCTTATCACAGTTTCCATATTCTTCCCACATCAGCAACATCTTTTTTTTAAAGCTAGGAATAGCTTTCAGTGACAAGCCTCATGCCTTGGGGCTTCACATAGATAGTTAGCACAAGAGCCTTCTAGAATGCACAATGTGTCACTAACAAACCCCTCTATTTGTTGCACTAATGATTTTGTTTTTTGGCCTTGTCTAATGCCAATGTTTTGAGCCTATGATTGTGCATGTGTTTTCTACCTTCACTCAAGTTGGAGGAGCTTTCATTTAGAGTGGTACACAATTTTCATACATGCTTATTTTTATGGCCACCAAATTATTTTTCTGACACTGACTTCTTCTATCTCTATTTTTCTAGTGATAAATTCTTATTTTTCAATAATAGAGGTTTCTACTATTCGATTTTCTATAATTCAAGAGTTGAGATGTATTCTAGGAAATGATCTAAACCTTGAAGATCTAGTAAGTAGACACACTTCTTTTGAGCTATCTAAATATGACAATTACAAACCTGAGAGTCTTTAATCTGATTTCAAAGCCAACTTGTTTTTCACATTTTATTTCAATTTTTTCTATAACTATTATCTGTACTTTTTATTTCGTTATATTAAATTCCATCCAATATCTTAATGATGGATCATGTAGTATGATCTAAAATGTTGATGACAAAAAAACTCACACAATCATGCCTAGAAATAAAATATAACATTATTTATGGATTGTGGAAAACTAATAACTCTAATAGAGGTTTTTGTCTACAAATGTCATTTCTAGGCATTTGTTTTTCCTTAATGACCATTTGATTTCCAAATTTGGGTTCATCATTTTTAGGATTACTGAAATGAAAATAACAATTATATGCAAATATAACCAATATCAAAAAATAATAAATTTCATAGAAAACAACACAAGACATAAAGATTTAACATAGTTCACCCAATCCCTGGGCTATGTTCAACAAATAACAAGTCCAAATTCTTATTATCTAGTGATTACAACTTGCAACCCCTTATAGCTCTATACCACCACAAGAAGTTACAATCTCATTACACATAATGAAATCCCTAACCCTAAGCCATTTTATACAAGCTTTTTGCCACTTACAAAATTAGGGCTAGAATAAGTCACCTAATAGAAAAATCATAGATGACACCTTTTACAATAATAAATTTAGTTGAGCTTTTGGGGACACTATCCCACGAAACCCCATGGGAGCATTACCCCTCGACCCCACCCTGTATTGTGATAGGGAGTACACTTGTGGCTCTACCCTAAGATCCCCCAAGGGGCTCTACCCCTTGACCTTGTCTTGGGAGTGCTGCCTCCAAAAAACTAGAATAAAACATCGGGAAAACTACAAAGAATAAGATGGAAAAATTTAACCTCAAAGTTTGATTAGACTCCACATCATAAGACATCATTTGGTAACATAAGTGATATGTCAACACTGCATCAACATACCTTGTAAGCCCATCTAGCTCTGCTTGGACTAATCCATGGTATTTTTTTCCAAATCTTGTGCATCTAGACACCATTTTTATCAAACAAGATATCACTAAAAAGTTGGTTTTGAAATTGTCATATTGGTGCAAGTTATTTCTAGTGTTGATGCCTTTTTGATATCTTTTTCTAATATCAAAATTAGGAGTTCTATTTTGCACTCCAAGAGACATATCTTAAGCATCCAATCTCTTATTTTGGAATTATTTGTATTGTTGGAAAGGTATGAGCTCTTTCTAGAAATATTGGTTGTTTTTCCAAATTCTTCTCCACATACAATCTATTTAGTTTTTTGCACTTTTTTCATTCCGGGGGATATCTTGGTTGTTTCTAGTCTAGAGATCAATTTTCTTGCTTAAGATTATTTTTCATGGGTTGTACTATCTATTATATCAGGCATATGTCTCCTCTAGTCTTTGTAGACATCTATTGTATGTATTTTTGCAAATGCACTAAGATAAAATTCTATATTGTATATGTATATTTTAGTTTAGTTGTTTTGTCTTCTAATTTTAGTAGTGTCATATGAGGAAACTCATTCAAATTACTATATTCTTGGGATTCACCATATCCCGTGCCTTTTTGTACATGCACTACTATGATTAAAGTGTCATGGGGGTTGATGTTTTTCCTTTATTTTTCATCTTCCTTTTTTTAGTGAGTATTCCTTCCCAGACATTAGCCTCATGATATTTCTAAGATTGATCACCTCTATATGCACATAAGTATTCTTTTGTGTATCTTAATCATGGTTCTTTGACATGTAGTTCTATTAGTCCACTTTTCCACTTACCTATCACCTCACCCTTGTTTGCATTAGGGAGGTTCTTCTATTTTTTCTTATGCTTCCTTGGTTCAATGGAGTGAGATATGTATTCAATATTTATTCCTATGTATAGGTAGATGTAGTAGATGGGTAACTATGCATTTAGGCGAGATGGATCATTTAGCATATAGACATTCTTCTTTTTGTTCCTACTTTAGATGCAACCTTCCATCTTCAATTGATTAAGTCTTCAAGATTTAGCATTTCATATTATCTGTATCTTTGAGTTCAATTTTTTTCCTTTATGTGCATCCTAATTTGAATAGTGTCCTCTAAGAGCACTCATGCAGATTATAGTCTTCTTTACCTAGTTAGGCTCTATTTTAGTGGAGATTTTTTATATCAACAATTATTTTTTGATAGACCTTTGAATCTTGTACATGCTTCAATGGTGTTCTTCTTGATCATATTTTGTTCCTATCTTCTAGGACATTCTCTAGTTTGGAGGCTTCTATAGTCCTTCACTAGTTCTTTCAACATTTTTTCTAGATCTCTTTTTGGAGTAGGGTTTTTCCTATGTAGTTTTCTCTATTTCTCCTCTTTATAGATATGTGGTTGTGCTTGGGTACCTAATCAAGAATTGTTATCAAGACCCAAATTTACTTTCAATAGTAGTTTCTAGTTTTTTAGCAAGCTACTCCCTAAGTTTATCTTTGGTGGGTGGGGGGGGGGAATGTTAGAGTAATTAGATATTTTCTAATGAACTCTATTTTACTTAAGCTAAACTTTAGGCATAAAATAATTTATTTTTTTAAATTATTACAATGAAACCTAGGTTTTACCTTTTAGGGTTTTATTTTCCTTTATAAGGATGATCTCTCTTTGTAATTAATAATGTTAATTTACTTTTTGATTAATAGAAATTTCTCTTTTTTCTCATCAAGCATGTCTCTTCTATGGATCTATATTGAATTCTAGCCTCCATAGCTTTTGCTTCTCTCTTTTTATGATAGATGTTTGAATGTAAGTGATTATAGGGAGATATGGGTTTGATCTTTCATCAACTTCAAAAAATTCTCTACAAAGCTATTCTTGATCTTGGAAAGGATTTTTTTATTTGTGATGAAGGGTGTATTGGGAAAATGTGAAGATGTATATCATGGCTATTGTTTATTGAATGAAATGTTGATAGGGTTTAAAAGGAATAAACCTATATTTTAGAATATGGAAAACAAGTGGAGACCTTCAAAATATGAAATTGCTAGGATATATGAAATAATGTAAATATATCTTTAAGGTCATGTGGGAATTAAGGAAACAAAAAATACAATGGATTTATTGTTCGAAGAATTGGATTATATTATAAGGGAATAGGTAAGGGTTGAATAAAAGCTATCAACCTTTGAAACTATTAAAAAAATGGACTATTTTAACATTTGTGGATTATAAAGGGAGAACCAAAAGCCTCAACAAATGGAAATCAGAGTATCAAAGTATGATTCCATGGATTATCAGTAATATAAAGGAAGACAAGGTTTTTTCTATAAATAAGTTCAATCCTTTTCTAGATCTAGTTATCACTTTGGAGAAAAAATTCTTAGAGTGAATAACTAAGTCTAGAGTTCATGTAGGTAATAGGTGGAGGGAGAATCTACTAATTGTACTTGACATTTGTCAATATCAATGGCCATCCTTTGCACAAATTTATGTCTAGGTAAAGGAATATCTTGGATCGAATGCCAGTGGTTCCAAATGAATTTAGGAATATTCAAGAATTTCTTATATTTTGTCTTTTGTAACTTTATGCAGTTTGTTTGTTTGTTAAGTTTTGTTTTGTTTGTTTCTAGTTATTTAGTATAATGGGAATTTATAAAGACATGCATATAAATGGTTGGAAGCTTGTCATTTCCCCTTTGGAGGGAAACCACAACCATGCAAATATAAATTGTTCATAGCTTAAAATAGAAGGAAAAAATAAACTAACTCACTTTGTTTTGATATTAATAAAAGTTATCAAGTTCTAGTTCAATATATATATAGTTTATAAGAATTTCTTGTCTAGTTATAATTGATTCATGAAATTGGTTGTTATCTTCCAAACTTGTGTGGGTGATTAGGGTTTCATAACATGTGGTTTCAATAGATAGATTATGGAAGCAAAGTGTTGTCCTTCCAAACTTTACTTGATTGGTTCCTTTCTTGGGATTAAACTCAATCAGACAAATCCTTATTGTGAACTTGGTTTATATATATTTACAAAATTGGATAATTGATGGTAATATGAATATTTTTTAGTATTATCACTAGTAAATTTGGACCTATTTTTTGATGTGCGTCCATCAAAATTGTGACTCAAAAATGTCAAAAACTATTGTTGCTAAACTAGAGTCAAATATTCGATGCACAAGATGGGTGTTAATTTATTGATGAAAAAATCTATCAAAAAGTATTGCAATCATTGTCACATGGCAGTGTCAAACAACTAGTTAAAAATGTCAAAATACCAACAACTGTGAGAGATGGTTTGACGGGTATTGCACATCATTGATGACAGGATTCATTGAACTATCGACGACCATGAGAGATGATTCGATGGGTCTTTCATACTCTTGACAACATGATGCATCAAAATAGTGATGATGTGTAGAGATGTTTTGACAATTTTCTTATACCATCTATGATAGTAAGCATTGAAATATCAATGATTGTTAGAGTTTTAAAAAAAAATCTTCCCCTTTGACACTAATCAAATTGATTGTCATTGGCAGGCTATATCTTTGAATGAAAAAGAAGAGTCATAGTTTTATGCTCAAGGGCCAATTTTATGACTACATTTTCCAAGTCCACTAGTGGCAAGTTTTGAACACATTTTTAATATATCATGTCAATCATCAATATATGCGAATAATGCACATGCTAGAAATAAACAAGATTGAATTAGATAACTATGACAACATAAGTCCATTTATGTCAAAGCATATCAAGGAGGGATTTGAATATGAGAGCACTTTTAGAATATGATAGTGGTGAGTTACTTCAGAGGGTCATTACATGGAAAATAATCAAACGTTTTCATGACATAAAAAACCATTTGGAAAATAAAAAATAAACATCATTATATATCATTGACATCGGTTATGAAAATAACTATAATAAAGTAAGATGTACACTTTTTGCATACTAACAAAGGCATGTTTCTGTCTTCAAAATCTATAGGATTCTTGACTTTTTTCTCTCAATATAGACATAAATTTTGATATGGTAAACTTTAAGGAGGTTGGAGAGAATAGGGATGTTAGGGTTCCTTTTTTATTTTTGGAAAAATAAGGATGATAATAAATTAAAACTTGGAAGATACTCCTAGTATCCACTAAATAAACTCACTAGTCTATTGTGCCTACTGCTCTCATACCCCTCCAATATTGGATTCATCTTTCATCCTATGATCTACATTCATTCACCTTCATTTCACTTGTACAGATTCATAACTCATATTTGTAGAGAGTCTCATAAGATATTGATAGTGACAAAGGTAGTATAAGAAACCTAAAGCTAGTAAACTTAGAACATTAGGGGAGAGGACCCAGTAGTTGTGCACCCTAACTTCGTGCTTCTCAAAATCCTATGTGGAAATTTCAAATCACTCTAATTTTTTGGTAGCAGCTTACTTGGCAAGTCCCCTGCTTATAACTAAGGTTTCAGAGCCACATCATCAAATATGATGACACATCAGCATGCTTTTTGTCAAAGTGTCCAAAACAGCCCAAAAAAAAAGTGAGACCAATCATAGTGCATTGGATACCCTCATACTTGTGCAGTTGACGTGGCATCACACTATTGGTTGTTTTTTGAAAAAAGTGACACTTTTCATTCACTTATGGGTAATTATCATTAACAAAAACAACTTTAAAGTCACATCCATTGGTACAATCTTGTCAAAAATGTTGGATATTAAATCAACAAGTATGGGTATTAAGTTAACAACTACTATCACAACTATTGGAACATGCTCAACTATTGGGTCCTCTCCCCTAATATACCTTAATATTGAAAATCAAATACTCTCTCCTCCTTAGTGGAAAAGTTTGATACACAACCTCTTGCGAGAGTAGCTCCATGTCTGCATACAACTTATAGAGAAATAAAAATATTTCCCATTTCTACTAGAGAAGAAATTTGTAATCAACAATAAATCATAATATGCATACAACTTATAGAGAAAGTAGCATATTGTAATTTATAATACTTATGTTAAGGCCATTTTAAGGCATTCACCTAGAACCTGCTATGCTCACCCACTAAAAGTAAGTACGATGTTGGAAACTTCAAAGTTTGAGAATCTTTATGATCTACAATAATGCATGTGAGAGATAATAATGACATGATACAAAAATAAGTTGAAACTAAAATGCTTTTAATAGGTTCAGTTTGAGCTTCACTTGGTTTTGAGAATCTTTTTATATTGTCTACTTAGCAAGGACAACCATGTGAAGGTAGAAGCTCATTTGGCCTCTTCCCCCCACCCATAACCATGCTAAATTCTCCATTAAGAACTAAGTAAATATTTCATTCATTCATTTTAGAAGTATATCATTGAATCATTATAATCACATAGCATACATTAACACAACATACAATTAATTAATACATATAAACATGCATGGATAATTGGTGTACACATCAATCATTATATTCATATAACATTAATTAGCATGACATATAATTCATTAATACCTATAAACATTCATCAATAATCTATGAACACATGAATCATTATAATCATTTAACAATATTCAATAATATGACATAAAATTCATCAACATTCACAAAAATCCATCAACATTCATCATTAATAAGAAACATTCATAAAAATCCATCAACACATTCATCATCAAATAAGGTTTTTAACATTTGTGTCTTTTCTTTTTTCTTTTTTTGAAGATAAAGGCTAATAGGAACATCCTGACTATCTTTGGCATCTTGTGGCTCTTGTGGTTCTAATCTTATGACATGAGGCTTCCTCTTGTTTCATCGAGGACAAGGCTAATGCACCCCTACAATAAGAAATAAATGGGTTTAATTCTATACATTTTTTTAATGTTATAAGTATTTCATTAATCTAAAGAACATAAAAAGGATTTTTTTTACTTGATAGTGTCACATCATCTACTATCACATTTTCTTCAGCCCCAACCTCAACATGCTCAACACTAACATCACACTCTACATACTTAAAAATTATCATATAAAGCTTACACTAATTGCAATTTAAGATGTTAAATTTTATTAATAATTACATGATTAATTTTCAATAGAAATTAAATATGTACCTATATCATTGTGATGCACATTGAGGTCTTCATCATGTGTAGGATCCATGCCTTCATCATCATGAGAAAGATCTGTGTTAGAGTAGTAGGCTAAAATGAAATGTCATGTACACATTTTTATCATTATTCAAAACTAACATTAAATAGATTATTTTTCATGAAGTTCTCAATTATTTTTATTATTCATTTAGCCTTTTTACCTATGTGTCAACCACTGCATTAGAATCTTCTACACCTATTTGGCTACTGGAATTTGTATGGTGGTAGGCAACTACTGCTTTATAGCCTTGCTTGAAGCCAATTTGTTTTTCCTCTTCTATGGGTGCTAGATAAAATTCAATTCCTTGCATTTTTTGCATAATATCATCAATAATTAATGTATTTCTTATTTTTAATTTTATATTTAAAAAATTGATATGAAATTTCATTTACTGCTACTTGCAAGGTGTGAGTGAATTTTCATATATCCACCTGAGCCAAGATGGTGTTGACCAACCTTCTCTTTCCTAGCTTGTGTTGCCTTTGATGTGTCCTATAATATATATATGTAAACTTTGAAATATGTTAGAAAAATGCTAGATTATATAACTCCGTAGTCACACTTCTAGAAATATGTTAGATTATATAAATCCACAAATGAATTAAACATGTAAATTGAAGGAAAAAAAAGTAATGGCTCAACTGTCCTCCCTTAGTATGAAATCATCATAATATTATTCCATGCCATAATGATTGGCTATGATACATGATCTTTCTCTTCTATGTTATATTCTAGCACTCCTATGAAACTTTAGTGATTGTTCACTTTTCTCAATGAATCTATTTCTTTATCCTAACATTAATATTGAAGGTAAAGAGAAGGAAGCATGTAATAAACTTATACCTCCCAATCTATGTCACTTTGTATGATCCTTGTTAAAGGTGTTCATATTGTGGCAACTAATCATCTAGTGGGGGTTGATATTGATGTAGGGTGCTCCCCTTAATACCAAAAACTCATAATAGAAATAAAGAAAGAACAACAAATGCAAGAACAAAATATGGACTTCTTATTTGTGTTGCAAATGCGGAACTATAGAATTTATAAGTACAATATGCTAACCCACATGGGCACCTTCAGTACAATAATTTGCAAGATAGGTTGTGAACTATCACCCAGAGTTGTCCTAGAAATTGTTCGAGCCTTTCTTAAATAGGCAGTTTTATGTCACCCGAGAAGGTTCTAGATGCTCAAACTTAATACCTAGAGCTGAAAGACCCTAACAAAATATTTAGAGTCAGCCAAATACATCCTTGACAATTATTTTAGAAATTTAGGGTAGCCCAACCTTGGAAGGCCATAACTCACAAACCATTGCTCTGATTGGCTATTATAACCACTTTTTGGAAATGCTGGCTTCTGATCTATAGGATCAAAATTGTGCTAATGCCCTTTTGTCAAGTTTTCAGACTTCGTCCAGCCACTCTAAGGCCTCCAATAGTGAGCCTGAAGATTTTTTTACAAATTTTCCCACTGAAAATCTGCAATAACTTCTCCGATGCTTAAGCTAAAGGAATGAGATTTTTATGGTAGGCTTATATCTCTAAAATGAACCTTCCTGTAGAAAAAGATAACATTTTAAGCTCATATGAAAAACTTACTAAAAATAGTAAGCTCCCAAAAATAGCAACCTCCCTGTTTACTAGTCCTTATTAAAATAGAAAAGACTGAAAAGAAAATATTTTTGGATGATGCAAGATTGCTCTTACACCCAGGATGCTCCTGCATCAGACACCCAAGTTAATTTGAGAAGTGACCCCATCACGTCTTAGGTGTTCAAAACAAAACCAAGAAGGTTAACCTCCTCCTTTTCTCACCATGATGAATCCTCAATTGGCCTCCCTTTCCATTTGACTAGATATTCCTCATAAGTTCTATTTCTGGTACTTTTTCCAACGCGACTATCTAGAATCTCCTCAATCTCCTTTGTAACTAAACTAGCTATTGGAATGCTCCACTATGTTTCTACATCTCCATCAACTCCTTTATAATACTCTGTTAAATCTAAAATATAAGATACTAATGAAATATTCAATTCAATAGGCAGCTCCACTTCATATGCATCGCCAAACTTCTTCATCTTCAACTTATTATAAGTGCCCACTAGAAAATGCTCCTTTCTCAAATGAACCATGACTTCATCTTCAATCTCAAATTCCTTATATATCCTTTTCATAGTTTCCTTAGCTTTATACTATGTATTCATCTTTATGATGTGCTTCCTCACATCCCCATGGATGTTCTTCAAATGTTTAGCAAAATATTTTTCTTCGGCACTACTTATCTCTCCTTTATCCAACTACCTCAATTCAAAAGCATTACTAGGACTACTCCCATATACAATTTGAAATGATGACTTACTAGTACTCCTATTGATAGAATTATTATATGCAAATTTTTCTTGTGGTAAAATCATATCCAATCATTTTGGTTTATCCCCAACCAAGCATCTCAATAGGTTTCGCAAACTGCAATTCACAGCTTTTGTCTATCGATTAGTCTATGGATGATGTGATGAACTAAACTTCAAATCTATCTTTAACTTTTTCCACAATGTACACAAGAAATACCCAAAAAATTTGGTATCTCGAACTAAAACTCTACTCTTTGGTAGACCATGTAATCTCACCACTTCTCTAAAAAAACAACTCTGCTACATGAATAGCATCACAAGTCTTCTTGCTAAGAATAAAATGTGCCATCTTTGAAAACCTATCAACCACCACAAAAATAGACTCATGCCTACCACATTGTGTCCTTAGTAATCCAAGAACAAAATCCATGCTAACATCCTCTCGAGGCTTCTTTGGTACAAGTAGTGGCTAACATAACCCTATATTTTGTTTCACTCCTTTCACCATCTGGCAAACTCTACAAATTTGTACAAACTTCATCACATCTTGCTACAACTGTAGCCAATAATAATTTTCAGCAAACAAAGTTATGGTTTTATCTCTACCAGAATGTCTAGAAAATTCTCCACTATGCTTCTCCTTGAAGAGATTCTCTCTCACTGAACTTCTAGTAATTGACAACTGACTTCCTTTGAACAACATATTATCCTGGATCATGAAATTCAAGAGCTTTGTCCTATCAAGTGTAACAATTTTTATACAAGCCTTCCATGCTTTACCAAAATTAGTATCATCTAGATACAAAGTATTGAGTTCCTTGAACCGAACCACCTCTATCTACATTTTTTCTAGAAAAATTTGTCTTCTACTAAGAGCATCTGCAACTTTGTTAGACTTCCCACTCCTGTGTTTCAAAACAAATGTATAACTATAGAAAAAATAAACCCACTTTAAATGCCTTTGGTTCAATTTTCCTTGACTATTCAAATATTGAAAATCTTGATGATTAGTATACAAAAAAAAATCTTTAGGAAGAAGATAGTGTCTCCACTTCTTCAATGCTTAAACTATAGCATAAAATTCCTGATCATAATTTTTAAAATTTTTTTTTGCATCATTCAACTTCTCAATAAAATAAGCAATAGGCCTACATTCTTGGCTTGAAATAGCTCCTATTACAGTACAACTAGCATCATAGTCTACTTGAAACACCTTGTTAAAATTAGGAAGTACTAAAACATGCTACTCAATAACTTTCCATTTCAACAGATTAAAACTCTTATCTACTCCTGTAGTCCACTTAAACTCTTTCCTATCCACTCTCATTATTTCAGCCAAGGGTCCATAAATACTACTAACACTTCTTATCAACTTTCTATAAACTATAGCCATTCCATGAAAAGATCTTACCTTTGTCACACTCCTTGGTATAGGCAATTCATGGATAGCCTTCACTTTCTCTGGGTCCATTTTTAGACCTTCTCCCGAGACTAAAAATCTCATGTACACCAACTCTTTCTTTACAAAATTGCATGATCTTTAGGTTTATCAACAACTTTTAAACCTATTTATCTAATCAAAAACAACTTTTCTTCCCTTAACTTATCAAACACCTTGCAAATATGAATCAAATACTCCTCCAATGTCTTACTAAAGATCAAAATATCATCTTGGTAAATAATGACAAACTTACCAAGAAACTCATTCAATACCTCATTCATGAGCCTCATGAAAGTGCTCGGTGAATTGGTTAGCCCAAAGGGCATGACTAACAACTCATATAGTCCTTCCCTTTTCTTGAAAGTAGGCTTCCACTCATCACCTTCTCTGATACAAATCTGATGGTACCCACTCTTTATATCTATCTTTGTGAAATACTTAGCTCCACTCAAATAGTCCATAATATCATCCATCCTCACCAAAGAAAATCTATACTTGATGGTGCTCTTGTTGATAGCATGAGAATCTCTACACATCATCCATTCTCCATTCTTCTTTGGTGTTAATATTTTTGGTACAACACATGGACTTAGACTCTCACAAATCAACCCCTTTTGCAAAAACTCAAGAACATGCTTGTTCAACTCTTCACTTTCTACTAGTGTCATTCTATGCCTTCCTTTTTTGAAAAACTAGCTCCTAGGACCAAATCCATCTGGTGATTGATCTTCCTCATTAGGGGCAATCCATAAGGTACATTATCTAATACAATATTAGAAATCTCTCCCAACATATCTGCAACTTCTAGAGGTACCTCATCTACTTCTTCCTTACTATCTTTAGGAATTATAGCAAAACACATATTATGTTAATGCTTCATACCTTTAAGAAACTATTTTCCATCAACTAAACATATTCTGGTAGCACAACATACCTTTTCTTCTTTATCCTTCAATGACTTCAACTTCTATTTCACTCCATCCTTAGTTAGAGTGTAGGTATTTGCTCACCCATCATGTATAGCATGCCTATCAAACTACCATGGCCTTCACAACAATAGATGACATATGTCCATCGGTATGATATCACATAGTACCTCATCTTGGTAGCTCCCAATCTTGAAGTTCACTAAGCACTGCTCATTAACCATGACCTTGTGATCACCTTGCACCCAAGAAATACAATATGGATGTGGATGTTTCTACCTCTTCAGATTCAACTTGGTGACCATCATTCTTGACACCATATTGTGAGTATTTCCACCCTCAATGTTCACATCACAACACTTATCTTCACATCTACCCCTTGTTTGAAACAATCTCCTTCTTTTCTTAGGTTCATTCGCACCACTTAGCAAGACTCTTTTGTTAACTAGGACTTCTCCTCTTTTAGCATCTTGATAATGTGAGGATCTGACATCTTTATCAATATGTGCAACTCTAGCTTGGCTTTCTATTCTTTGATCTATCCTTCATTAGTGTTGGGTACATTCAAACACTCTATGCTCTTCTTCTCCATAATGAAAACATTTCCCATGGAAGCCTCCTCTTCCAAATCATTGTCTTCTACCTCTTCCTCTCTAATCTCTATTCTTCTAATCATGGAAACAATTGAAATTTTTTGCACTCTAGTTCTGACTACTACTTCTAGCCTCATCCTTGTTCTTTTGATCATCATTACAACCACCATAAGATCATCCACCATACCTTCCACTGTAATGTCTTTCACTATTCTTATTCTCAAACTTCTTGCTTAGTTTCTCCTCAACACTTAGGTAAAACTAGTATGCCTCCTCAGTACCGCTCATTTGAACCAAACTTAGCTTGTCCTAAATGCTTGACCTTAACCCATTAATATAATAGGTTACTTTCTCCTTATCAACTTCTACATGGCTGGTTCTAATGAGAACCTCGTAGGACTCTTTGGTCTACTCTTGAATAGATTTTCCCACTTGCTTCAACCCTTACATTTTCTTCAATAGACCAATCTCATAATTGATAGGAATAAATTGTTACTTCAGTCTAGCTATCATCCATTCCCATCTAGTGATTTTGTCCTTTCCCTTTCTATTTTTCTCCAACTAAACCTCCTACCACCAAATCTTTCATTTCCCTTTAGTTTTGCCTAAGCAAACTTGACCCTATCAGGATCTTCAATATCTTCATGCTCAAAGTACTCATCTAGTTCATTGATCCAATCGATCAGTTCATCTAGATTAATATTTCACAAAAATGTGAGAACATCAAACTTAGGTCTTTTTCCAATCTTTGAGATGGCCCTAAAAATCCTCTTTTCCTCTGGGTTTAGAACTACTCTTGCTCTGGCTTGTTCTCCTACTTCATCCTCATCCTCACTTTCATCTCTTACAGGAAGATTTATTCCTCTTTGTATTTGTTCTTCCAATGCTTGCATTTACCTTTGGAGGGCTCACAAACCCTCAAGTGTAATACCTATAGGTCTTCTACCATGCTCTCTTTGTGGAAGCATTTTTGTGCTTCCATTGAAACCTTAGTCCAACTGCCTCACAATTAGTGATCTTTCTACACACTCAGCCCAAACCATAATCTTGGTGTGAACTACCTCACAATTAGTGATCTATCCACACACTCAAGAAATCCTACTCTATTACCACTTGATGCAGGGTGCTCCCCTTAATACCATAAAATCATAATAGAAACAAAGAAACAATAAGAAATGCAAGAAAAAATATGGACTTCTTATTTGCATTGCAAATGAAAAATTACAAAATTCATAAGTACAATATGCTAACCCACATGGGTGCCTTCAGTACAATAATTTGCAAGATAGGTTGCAAACTGTCACCCAGAGTTGTCCTAGACAATGTTTAAGTCTTTCTTAAATAGGCAATTTATCCACCTACAAAGGTTTTAGATGCTCAAACTTAATACCTAGGGCTGAAAGACCCTAATAAAACATATAGATTCAGCCAAATACATCTTTGACAATTATTTTAGAAATTTTGAGTAGCCCAACTTTAGAAGGCCATAACTCACAAACCATTGCTCTGATTGGCTATTACAAACATTTTTTAGAGATGCTAGCTCTTGGTCTATAGGCTCAAAACCATGCTAGCACCCTTTCATTGAGTTTTCAGACCTCATCCAAGAACTCTAAGGCCTCCAATGGTGAGCCTAAAGATTTTTCTACAAATTTTTCCACTTAAAATCCACAATAACTTATCTGATACTTAATCTTGAGCAATGAGATTTTTATGGTAGGCTTATATCTCTAAAATGAACCTTCCTATAGGAAATGAGAACATTCCAAGCTCATATGAAAAACTTACTAAAAATAGTAAGCTCCTAGAAATAGAAACCTCACTATCTACTAACCCTTATTAAAATAGAAAAGATAGAAAAGAAAATATTTTTGGATGATGCAAG
Source organism: Cupressus sempervirens (assembly GCA_028749045.1). Taxonomy (NCBI): domain Eukaryota; kingdom Viridiplantae; phylum Streptophyta; class Pinopsida; order Cupressales; family Cupressaceae; genus Cupressus; species Cupressus sempervirens. Next base: position 124,187,950 of record CM053788.1, read on the forward strand.
ATTCCTCTTACACACAGGATGATGTGCATCAGATATTATGGATAATAGAAAGGTTGAAGACTATATAGGTTGATGTAGCCCAGGTATTGGGTGAATCACATTAAATCTATGTGTTATCTATGTTTTTTGTGTTTTCTTCTATTGTTTCTACATATAACTATTTATTCTTATATTATTCCAGATTTGTCAAACCCTAAAAAAAGGGGTATAGTTTTTTGCATGTGTAAATCATTTTTCTTAAGTTAGCTACAAATTACATGATACTTATGCTAAAAATTATGCATAGAGCATAACATGAACAATATGCATACATTGCAAAAAAAATAACATTATATATTTTTCAATTGGTTACTCTACAAAAAAACATATTATAAGTAATCAACACCTAATACATTTCCATTGATCATGTCATTGATCATCTTCTTCATCCATCTCATCATCATGAACATCATCATTATTTTCATCATTATCCAAATTGTCAGAATGACCATCGTTAACATCATGATCATCACTATGACCATCGTCGTCACTGTCATCATCATCACCATCACATCACCATCAACACCATCATCATCTTTGCCACCACCACCACCACCACAATCATCATCATTTTTATCATCATCATCATCATCAATGACATCACCATCATCATGAACATTTTTTCCATCATCATCATCATCATCTCCTTCTTCATCTTTTCCATCATCATCATCTACTTTTTCTTCCACTTCTTTGGTATCTTCTTCTTCAATCATATTATACTTTACCAGTCTTCCTCTTGGATTGTGTCTAACGATAAATAACCAACCCAATTTATGTGGAGCACCAAAGTTAAAAACTTGCTCACATTGTCTTGGAAGAACATAGGGCTCATTTACAACTAGCTCTAATGACCTTATATTAATCATTTTAAATCCATTATCATGTTTAGCAATAGTTCTATCAAGATAAGTTTGATTGAGTCATAGCTCGTACCATTTGACACCAAATTGAACTTGTTTGAAGGAATTAAAGTCACACTCAATTATATCATCCAAAATTTCATAGTATCTTTTTTCAGACTATTGAAGATGCATGTCATTTCTAGAAAAATTATTGGTGGCCTCAAACATTGTAGTTATCCCAGAATCACAAGTTCTCTTAGTTCATCCACCTTTTTAATGAAAAATTTATGACCATTATAGTACATAGCTCTATGGTGCTCGACCTATTATTTTTTAAACATGTCAAAATTATGCATCCATCCTTGAGTTGATATTAATAAAATAGGTCATGATGGATTAACTTATATGTATCTTTCCACCTCTTAAAGAATTTGCTAGATCAATTACCATTGGTGTAACATTGAGATCTCCATTATGATGAGCTTCTTTAACCAATGAAGCAAAACCTTCTCATATTAATGAGTGACCATTTTGTTGAGATCATTCAATCCATACCATCATCTAATCAAGATTGTTTTTAAAATACAAATGAAGCCCACCCCTTTCATGAGCAACTGTATAAAATAAATAGACTAGTTAGAAATAACTTATATTGATGATGGATAATAATTAATTAACTACAATAACTTCTTATAATTACTTCTCACTTTCCTTGATCTACCTTTCCCCATCAAGTATGCCCCTTTGAATATATTCATGGAGTTGGGATCCAAAATGCAATCTACATGGATCTTTGATACAAACTTGGGAAGATATTCGCTAATGTAAACCATGGTCTAGCAGACCATATATCCCTTGACCATGGAACCCTCAAGATGTACTCTCTGTCAAACCAAGCCCTTCAAAAAATTTAAGTGCCTCTCAACCATCCACATTGACCTAGTTGGTATAGGTCCACACAATTCAATCTTCTCAACTAGATGTATGAGGTAGTGTTCTTGTGCATTAAAAAAAGATTGAAGCTAGACACATTTTTGTCTCACACATAAGTTTAGGAATTTTTCTCTTCTATTGCTTTATTTCTTTTTCATCAATTTCTTTATATGACACCCACCTAGAAGATATTCATCATGAAAAAATATAGTAACGAGACTAATAACACTTCTTTAGAATAAATCTAACAAATAACACTTATAACCTCATATATTTCCTAAGATCATATATAATGTGTTTGACACCCATGTTATCAAAGTTGTGTGGGGGAGATAGAGATAGAATGTACTATAGTAATAAAAAAATGATCTTTTCAATATATTATAAAATAAAATAATCAAAAGTACTTGATGTTTTACAAATTTATTGTAAATAGAGAAGAACATGACTTACTTTGATGAAGGTATGCCAATAATGCATTTTCAACCCTAGCCCAAAATCACCTTTCTTTGATATGAGACTGCTTAAGTTTGCAGCAAATCCTATGGATTTTTTTTTTATGGATTCATATACATGGCATCAATTTATTGATGTGTTAATAACCAAGGAATGGTGCCACTAATAATCTAATTTCTATTTCTATTTGATTCAATTAAAAAATTCAATGCATGTTGGGATTCATCAATGTCATTGCAAATTTTGACAATTTTTTCTTTGTCATGCCTTCCATCCAATATTTTTATAGTGTCTCTATTACATTCTTTCCAATATGCATACCATCAAACAAATGCACGATGGGGAGGTGCTCATAGTGTAGAAACCTACTAAATTGTCTATGATAGCTTTTAAGTCCTTTTGGAAGTCTCTCATCAATGCCTTGACAACCTTCACGAACATCAATTATATCATTAGTAAACAAAAGATAGTATCCAAATTTAAGTTTCATACAAGAATGTGCATCAGATGGAATGACATTACCTTGACGATTCATTCTATTGTATTCCTGTTAGGATAAACCATGGACAGAAATAAAAAACTACATGCAAATATAACCAATAACAAAAAATAATAGAACACACAAAAATGAACACAAGGCACCAAGATTTAACATGGTTCACCCAATCCTTGGGCTACGTCCACCAAACAGCAAGTCTGATCTTATTACAATCTAGTGATTACAACCTGATTACAATTCGTAATCCCTTATAGCTCAATACCGCCGCAAGAACCAATTTTGCATCACAACATTATGAAAAATACCCAACCCTAAGCCCTTTTATACAAGTATTAAACCACTTTAGGGTTATAACATGTCGGCCATATGTCAGCCATAATATGTCGGCTACCATGTCGGCCACTGCCCAAAATTTTTTGAAGTATGTATAGTACTTTCTTGATCAATCACCACAATCTAACAATCTCCCACTTGAGGACTGATCAAGCTCCACACTAAACAACAATCTCCCACTTGGAGACTGATCTTGTAGCAATACAACTACCACATGGGGCTCCCACTGGATCAAACCACCCTGGACTCTATTGTTCTTTTATTCACATTTAGTCTAAAAGACCAACTGAAGCTGAAGAGGAGTTTAGCTTCTCCCTTGTTACAACCTTTGTCAACATATCTGCTGGATTGTCATTGGTATGTATCTTCTCCAGCTTTAACTATCCATCCTCCAAAACTGACCGAATGAAATGGTACCGCTACTGTATGTGTTTGGTCTTAGAATGTAGAGCTGAATTCTTAGCAAGATGAATGGCACTTTGACTATCTGTAAACAAATAATTATCCTTCTGAGGATGTCCCAATTCTTCCAAGAAGAACTAAAGCCATATCATCTCCTTGGCTGCCTCTGTAGCAGCAACATACTTTTCCTCTGTAGTGGATAAAGCATTAATCTTCTGTAACCTAGAAGCCCAGCTCACGGCTGCCCCACCAACAGTAAAGACATAACCTGTAGTACTCCGCCTGGTATCAATATCTCCTACCAAATCTGAGTCAACATAGCTTTGTAAATTAGTAGTAGAGCCCCCAAAGTGTAAACACTTATTGGATGTCCCTCTCAAATATCTGAGAATCCACTTGACAGCATTCCAATGCTCAAATCCTGGATGACTCATATACCTGCTAACGACTCCCACTACATGTGTAATATCTGGCCTAGTGCATACCATAGCATACATCAAACTTCCTACAGCTGAAGCAAAGGGTACCTTGGACATCTTATCCTCCTCTTCCTGTGTCTTGGGACACATCTCCTTAGTCAATTTCAAATGACCAGGTAAAGGTCTGCTGACAGATTTAGTATTCTCCATACAGAAATGTTGCAACACCTTCTCGACATAATCAGCCTAAGATAGCATCAAGGTTTTGTTCTTCCTATCTCTACAAATCTTCATACCAAGGATTTGTTTTTCTGCCCCCAAATCCTTCATAGCAAATGCATGTGCTAACTGGCATTTTAGGCCCTTAATATGATGCATGTTAGACCCAACTATAAGAATATCATCAACATATAGACATAAAATAATGTAGCTATCATCATCCAACCTCTTAAAATAAACACAATAATCTGAATGACACCTGTTATATCCATGCTCATGCATAAAACTGTAAAATTTCAGATACCATTGCCGAGGTGCTTGCTTCAAGCCATATAAACTTTTCTTCAATTTGCACACTAAGTTCTCCTTATCTTTGACCTCAAAACCCTGTGGCTGAGCCATATATATTTCTTCATCCAAATCACCATGAAGAAAGGCTGTTTTAACATCCATCTACTCTAAATGCAAATCTTCAGTAGCCACAAGACTTAAAATAGTACGAATAGAAGTCATTTTAACAACAGGAGAAAATATCTCATCAAAATCAATTCCCTTTTATACAAGTATTAAACCGCTTTAGGGTTATAACATGCAACTTGCACAAATCCCATGTCTTATTTTTCAGCAAAGAGTCCATTTCATCTTTCATTGCAGACTCCCACTGAATCTTAGTATCCACCTACACAGCTTCATCATAACTTTTAGGTTCACCAGCATCAGTAAGTAAAATAGAATACAAAGAGGGAGAAAACCTTTGTGGAGGTCTAATTTTCCTTGTTGACCATCTAACATTTACTGGTGTGTGTGGTATTTGTTGTTGCAGTTGTTGCACATCATGAGGAATGGCTGGAATGTCAGCTTTTGAAGTATCATCCAGTACTACATAATCATCTTCTTTCTTCTCATGTTGCTGCAACAGATCTTTGTATAGCACTTTCTCATTGAATATGACACCCTGACTTCTAACAATTTTAAGATTTTCAAGATCCAAAAGCCTATAACTAAATTCATTAATGCCATATCCAAAAAAGACACATTTCTTTGATTTAGCTTCTAGCTTGGTTCTATTTTCAGAGTCTATATGAGCAAAAGCTTCACAACCAAAGGTCTTGAAAAAAGAATAACTCACCTTCTTACCAGTCCATGCTTCCTCTGGAATACCATAGCCCAAAGGAGTAGAGGGACCCCTATTAATCAAATATACTACAGTATTGATAGCCTCCATCCACATGTGTAAGGGCAACCCAACATGCAACCTCATGCTCCTTGCACGCTCCATTATAGTCCTGTTCATGCGTTTAGCCACTCCATTTTCCTATGGAGTGCTTGCAACAGTTTTTTGTCTATGAATACCATTAGTGGAGAAATAATCTTCAAATTCATGACTACAATACTCACCACCATTATCAGATTTGAGACATTTTAATTTCTTACCAGTCTCATTTTCAACCAAGCATTTCCATTTCTTAAAAGTTTGAAATACATTAGATTTCTGTCTAAGGAAATAAACCCATACTTTTCTAGTTGCATCATCAATAAATGTAACATAATAATGAGAGCCACCAAGGGAAGATACCTGAGCCGGTCCCCATACATCTATATCCACAAGCTCTAATTTCTCCTTTTTGTTTTCCTTCCCTATCTTTACAAAACTCACTCTCTTTTGTTTTCCATACACACAACTTTCACAAAAATCCATATTCACACATTTTAGACCTAGTAAAAGTTTCCTTGAATGAAGTACTTTCATACCTTTCTCACTCATGTGCCCAAGTCTATTGTGTCACAGTGCTATATCAGAATCTACAACAACTATTTGTTCTCCCTGCTCAACTACAGTAATTGTTCCTAAATATTCATTTTTCTCTGAAACAATCAAAGTAGAAGGAACAATATGACCTGTACAAAGATATAAGGTGCCTACTTTCACACCTTTTGCTACTACAAGGGAACCTTTTGAAACCTTCGAATTTTTATCATTAAAAGTAACTACACAACCCTCATCACCGAGTTGCCCTGCTGAAATTAAATTTCTACTTAGTTTTGGAACATGTCTTACCTCATGTAGTAGCCAATGATTCCCATTTTGCAACTTAATCTTATTTTTTCCCTTTCCAACAACCTGACAGGGTTTAGTATCCCCCAAATAAACAAGCCCAAAATCCCCTTGGACATAATCAATGAAATAACCTCTATGAGGTGTAGCATGAAATGAAGCACCAGAATCTAAAACCCATGAATCATCAACACTCTCTAATGATAGAAGAAAAGCATCCTCTTCGGATTTGTTACTTACCACATTTGCCTCCTTGTCTCCATCTGATTTATCTCCTTCAATTTTCTTTCGATTCCAGCAATCTTTCTTTTTGTGCCCTGGTTTCCCACAGTACCAGCAATCATTTTGTCCTCTTGATTGAGACATCCTCCCCTTTGACTTTCCTCTTGATTTCCCACGATTTCCAAAGTTACTTCCTCTTTCAGTCATTCTGCCCCTGCTTTGTGTATTTAAAGCACTTCTTGATGTAGATCCACTAGAGGATTTTCTACGAGTTTCCTCACTTAAAATAACACCGATCACATCATCATATTTTAGGGTACTAGATCCAGGAACAGAATTACTCACCGCCATTACCAAGCCATTCCAACTTTCAGGCAAAGAACACAAAATCAAGAGAGCCCTAATTTCTTCATCAAAATTGATACCTACAGAAGATAATTGACTAGTAATAGTATTAAACTCATTTAAATGATCTACAATAGATCTACCTTCTGCCATTTTCATATTAAATAAACGCTTCATGAGAAATACCCTGTTTGAAGTGGAGGGCTTTTCATATAGTGTCGCTAGGGTTTTCATCAAATCTTCTGTCGTCTTTACTTTTGTAATATTAAATGCCACCGATGGTGCCAAGCATAACCAAATGCTTCCGAGTGCCTTTCTGTCCAAAAGATCCCATTCAGCCTCTGACATAGTTCCCTAATTCTTGGCTTTTCCTTCCAACGGCTTCCATAAATCCTTCTGATATAGATAGTCTTCCATTTGCATCTTCCATAACTAGAAGTTCTGCCCATTAAACCTATCAACCCTCAACTTACCCTCATTTGCCATCGCTCCCACTCAACCGCGAGACTCCCACTTAACTATGAGACTTTACTGCAGAGGATAACTGAAAGACAACCTTGCTCTGATACTAGTTTTTAGGATAAACCATGGACAGAAATAAAAACTACATGAAAATATAACCAATAACAAAAAATAATAGAACACACAAAAGTGAACACAAGGCACCAAGATTTAATGTGGTTCACCCAATCCCTGGGCTACGTCCACCAAACATCAAGTCTGATCTTATTACAATCCACTGATTACAACCTAATTACAATCTGTAATCCCTTACAGCTCAATACCGCTGCAAGAACCAATTTCGCATCACAACATTATGAAAAATACCCAACCCTAAGCCCTTTTATACAAGTATTAAACCACTTTAGGGTTATAACATGTCAGCGATATGTTGGCCATAATATGTCGGCTACCATGTCGGCTACTGCCCAAAATTTTTTGAAGTATGTACAGTACTTTCCTAATCAGTCACCACAATCTAACAATCTCCCACTTGGGGACTGATCAAGCTCCACACTAAACAACAATTCCAACTTCAACATGTGAGGTGTTATTCTTCATGGCTTTGATATTTATTATTATTTCTCATTGAAAAGGTGTTTTTCAACAATTTGATACTTATGATTTTTGTGCACAAAGTGTCTATGCTCATCGAACACCTACTTTCCTAAAATTTTTGAATGGCGAGATTTCATCTTTGGACCACAAATTGGGCATGCAAATTTTCCCTTTGTTTAAAGACCTAAAAAATCATGTATAATTTTATTTCATGTGTACTATAAGATTCATATTTACAATTATCACATGTAACCTAAATATACAATGAAAAATATATGTTAACAATTTTGCATACCACAAAAATGTGTTAGTGTAGGGGCATCATGTATAGTTCATACAAGCATTGCACAAAATTGAAATTGGCTTTCTCTAATTGGTTTAGAAATGTTGTACATAGTGACCTTATTCCATAACTCTAACAACTCATCAGTCAAGGGCTCAATATATATATATATATATATATATATATATATATTTCACTTGGTACTTACCTAGTTGAATGAACATAAACAAAACATAATTATTATGGTCATTTTGATAGTGTGTTTATCAATTAATTTAGATGAATATTAAATGGAAAAATGCCTAGTACAATCATTGAAAACATCATATGCTCCCTCTTTACAGACATCCAAAGAGGAATGTTATTGTTAATAACAAAAATAGGCTAGACCAAGTAAACAGATCTCATCTCTCCAAATAGATTGACATCGTTTGCTACTAATTTGAAAGATTTAGATTATGAGGTTATTGTTTAAATATTGGCCACCTATCTTCTATGTCCTTAAATGTAGAACCATCTATAGGAATTTACATAATATCAACTTGACTTGTATTGTATGCATGGTAGTCCATAAATTGTGCCAAGCTAATACACTTGAATAATCATTATAGACATGGAATAATGAAAACATATCAGAGAACCTTATGAGGCTCCTTTTTCATTATTTGATCTGATTGATATCTACTAATGTGACAATCAGGGCATTCTATTGAAAATTTATGTTGTTTATGATATATAATATGATCATTGGGACATGCATGTATTGTTTGATTCTCCATTCCAATATCTTTCATAATGGTCGATAATTCTTAGTAAGAGTGAGGTAGAATGTTTGATGGTGGTAAAAAAAACTCACCTATCAACCTATGGAAAATAATGATATTAATATAAAGAACATTAATGGTATGCTAACATAGAAGATGACAAAAATGACACTATACCTTAGCATTCATGAGATTTCTACATTGGATATACCATTCATAACATTGAAGTTTACCAATAACAATATAATAGAGAGAAGTTTTGTTTGGGAGCCTTGGTACAAGGTCTTGTATGCCTTTTCAATTATAGGTATATCAAGGTTCTCTTCATCATCATTATTAGATGCATGACAAAAATCATCTTCATCATCTTCATCAATTGTGCCAGTAAAATCTTTTTCAATCTTGTTCTTTGGCACATTATTAGTTGCACTAATACCAAGATCTTCAATTTTTTTCTCTTCCTCAGGACCATCTTCTTCCATAGTAGTATTACCTTCTGCTTCAATATTCACACCTCCATGTTGCACGAATTCAAAATCCACATACACCAAAGGAAAAAAATACTTTCCCCCCTTCAATGTGATCATGTTGCCTATAAATTTTCTGAGCTAATGTGATTAAAATTATTTGATTCTTTAAACCCTTGCATTTTTATCAAGGATAATAACATTTTTCATCACCATTTCTTGTGAACTGAGACTACAATCTAGCAATTATCACCTTTTTTTTTTGGGTTCATGTTGTTAAGTGCGTACTTTATTCATAATCAAATATTTGGGCTATAAAATTATAAGAAATATAAACATACAAGCATTAGTAGTAACTTGTATATAATCGATAATAATAAAATAATAAAATATTACTATCTCTTTAGTACAAATGGCATCTAAACAAATAAAATGAATTATACAATATAAATATTGGCATTAATTTTGAACAATATAGCATTCGCATTGATTCTAGACTTCATTCAACTTGGTAGAAAGCTTTTGCACTATTACATTGGCGAGGTCATACCGCATTGTGATGATCCATGCTACCTAACAATGTCCGAGGTGTCCAAAAACTGGAGGCATACTCTGCCTACCAGGTTGCCTACATATTTGTATACATGAGATCAAGATCCTTAAACTACTAATTCTAACAAATATGTATTTTTGGTTTCTAATTGTTTTGATGTAGCTATATTCCTATAACCATTGGTGAGATTTATTCACCTAATGCAATTCTTTTCCATCATACATCCACTTGGGTGAATCAGGTACTTTCCTATAATTACAATTGTGTAATACCCTACTGCAACCTTTGTGTTGTAGTTTATAGTTAATGTAAGGTTAACCTATATACATCCTAACTCACTCCTTATTTAGTTATGTTTAAAAGCTTGTGACAATAATCAATGGATCTAAATAGACTAGTCAAGTTAATGCTACCTAGGAACAACTGATTGTTCATTTTATTGTACTTAATATGATGATAGTTCTACAAGAATTTGTAATGAACCCAGCTAATCAACAACTAGACCAATTGACCTATATATGTCCTAACTCATTCCTTATATAGTTATGTTTAAAAGCTTGTGGCCATGGTACCTATTGACTAAGTTTTATTGTTTATATATATACATACATACATACATATACATATGTATATACATTTGTGTTTGTGTGTGTGTAGACACATACACACACACACATTAATACATGCATACATACATATAAATCGATATAAAGGGCATGACAAAAAAATCCTAGATCTTGGTGCAAGGGCCCTAGGTCCTAAATAATGTGGTCAAACACTAGGTAGGATAGTACAAAAGTTCAATAAGCATTGAAGTTAACACAAGATAGTTTAGGCAATCTCAAACATGCATTTGGGTAAGTTGTTTACATGTTATAATAAGGTTATAGGCAAGTCAAAGGTTGGTCAACAATTGGTCAAACATTGTGAGTTGACCAAAAATCTCTATTTTTACGTTTAATTATTTTTTTTCATATTGTGGTATATTTTTGAAGGCATGTGAATTTTTTTATTTGAAGTTTGTGTAAAAGTTGTAAAAATTGCAAAAACTACAATAATAGTTGTCATGCAACTTTTTACAATTTTTCTTGGAATTTGGAAGTCTAATAGTCAAATCATTATTTTGGTCGAACCTCAAAGGATGAAGTTGTAACGTAAAGAGTTGTGACCTATGAATTTATTATCTTCAACCTAGTCTAGGGTTGGAATAGTACTATATGGATTTGGAATGAAATAGCAATCCTTTTGGTGGGAAAATCATGCATAGACACATTAAATCTTTCTAAAATCTATTTGCAGGGTGATAATTAGTTGTTGCTATGTTTTTAGATAGTTGAGTTTTCGAGGATTAATGAAAGAAAAAACTTTTTTTGTTGAATAGGAGAAAGTGGTTTTATTTTTGGATTTTATTAAGCCTATTGTTTACCCTACCCTATAGTTAGGGTTTGAATGAAAATAATGAATATCTGCTAATTCCCACAGTGAAAACTCTTGATGGTTCATGAGTAGAATGGTATGAGGATAGGGAAGACATTCTTTATTTTTTATTTTTTTAAATTCCACCTATCTATACTATTCCTTCAACATTTGAGTCTCAAGTTTCAATAGTCAAATTGTTGGACATGCTGACATACTATGATTACATTATAGAGATCAGATCACACTACACATAGATTTAATAAGAAAACCTATGTTTTTACAATATTTATCAGTTTTGTTCATTTTTTTGGTTATCTTTATAGGAAAATTGATCTTTAATGAAACAAATACATTAATCTATGGTCTATTCTTCCACGTTCATGCTTTGATTGAAGGTTTCCAAAAGTGTTTCCATTCATATTTTGTTGATTGTCATAATACTCTCTAGTTCATAGGAAATTTGGATGACTCAATTATGAAATATTCATTCCATGAATGTAAGTTCCTAATTCTCATGGAATGGCTTGTTTCCAATATTTCTTATAGTAAATAACCATTCTACAAAAAATTGTGAACGAGGGAATGAAGTATTTTGGTGATCACCATAAATAATTTTAGGAATTTTACATTGAAATTGGTAGGTATGCTACAATATTAGCACATTGGCCTTAAGGGGTGGCTAATTTTATGTTGGACTATATCTATATATGGTAAGGATAAAATGTTCCATCCATCATTTTTTGAAGAAAGTGTTAGGAAAGTATATATTGAGGAAGCCCTAGTTTTTAAGGGTTTTCAAACACAAATTGGGGTTTTTTCACTTGCAATGTTTATAAACTCAAATTGATTTCAAATTCCTTTAATTGAACTCATTTTATGAGATTATGGAGAATTTAGAAGTTTTGGGGTAAGTTTCACTCATAGTTGCTTTGCAAATAAATCATCTAGGAGGCCTAAATTGTTGATCAAGTGTTAAAAAAGACACTATATTCCAAACTAACCCTATCCATCCTTTTTGGCATGTTTAATTATTCAATAAATGGTATCTTAAAATTTTATATTTTTTCTTAATGTTTTGGAAGTCTTAAAAGTTATGTATTTTAGAAGCTTGCTAGAGACCTTATTGGCAAGGCTACTAGACCTATCTGGTGCATTAGTTTATGACCACGTTGAGTTTGTGGAAGGGAAGAATCAGTTGAATCACCTTATATTTGATATTTTAAGACCATTCAAACCACCTTGGATCATAGCATAGGTCTTTGACAATCATTTAGGTGTTGGAGGCATTAAAGGTCATTTCATTACATTGAAACTTGTGAATTTTTTCTTTTCCTTACTCTTGCTGATTTTCTCTTCATCCCACCATAACATACACATACATACATACATACATACATACATATATACATACACACACACACACACACACACACACACACATATATATATATATATATGTATGTATGTATGTATGTATGTATGTATGTATGTATGTATGTATGTATATATATATAAATATATATACATATGCATACATACATATATATATACACATACATACATAATTCTGCATATGCAATTTTATCACCTCATTTAACTAACTTTACTTTCAAATTAAAATTTAAGAACTTAAATATTTAGGTACATTTTTAAAAAGTAACTAAATTATTTAGTGGATAGAAATATGATATTTTTGTTCATATGAATAATAATATTAATCATTGATCATTTTCTTGCCCTATTTAGAGGGTTGCATATAAGATGTTTTACTAGTTTAGGATTCTTTATTTCTAGCTTTGGCATTTTAGAAGTTTCAGAGGTCTTTTATCCTAGGTCTATCATCTTTTTGCATTCATTATTTCTCTTTATTTTATTATTATGTTCTTGATTTTCATTTTTTATTCTTTCTATTTTTGAATATTCTAGTGTTTGCCAAAGTAACAGAGATGTGGGAACTTGTGGCAATAATAATATTACATGGCAACTAGTGAGAGTGTTGTGCAGAGAATATGGCTTTGTTTTATACCATGAAGGCATAGACCCTTTTTATTATTAAAATAAAGGAAAATTTGTTGGTTCAATAAACACTTAAAAATCTTAAATGACTAGGTCTTTATAGAATCCAATCAAGAAATTGGCCAATATGAACAATGTTTCGATCTCTATAATCGATGGTCAAAGTAAAAATTACCTTGAATTGTTACGATGAAATTAAGAAAGTTGCAAACAAAAATTACCTTTAACCCTTACAACTAAAATGAAAAATACTTTGAACTCTTATGTTGGAATTAAGTAAGTTGCAAATAAAAGACCTGGGGGTAATTGCACCAATTTGTGGTGCCAAAACGGGGGTATAAGTGGACACCTTTTTTCTAAAATCAGCAATTTCTGAAATTCAACAAGCATTTGAAGATATTTATGCTCAAAATTTTAAGACATGACAAAAATCAATGTAGTAGTCCTTTGAACTTGGTTTCTAAACTACTAAAAAAAAATCAAAATGGTTTAGTTTTAGGTCCTAAAAAAAGAGGGCCACAGAAAGTGGTACTATTTATTTAGGAAAAAACATAACATAGTACAAAGTGTGGACCCCCTAAAATTTTAGCTTTCTTTTGAAATTCTTTAATCATTGTGGTCAAAATTTACCTAACACTGTGTAGTTTATCCCAGGATTTTTGAGTAATTTTATAATGTGTATTTTTTTTTTGAATTTTTTAATGGGACACATCCCAAAATTGTGAAATATCTATGTGCTCCCCAAGAAATGATTGAAAACTAATCTAAAATCAAAACTTCTTTTTTTTCAAAGTGTGTAGAATGGAGTCTAGTTTCTAAAAAAATAAGTTGTTCCAAAATTCAATGAACGATCTAAAATATACAACCCAATTAGTACATGTTGCTACTTGATAGAAAGTGGACATACATTCAAAATAAATTATAGTTGAAAGGCTTGAAATAGTTCAAATAAAAAATATATTATATGGTTATATAGCTAACACATAGACCGACAATGTTATCTAACCTAATTTTATCGATGCTCAACCACGAGGAAACTTGAAGGAGAGCACATAAGAAAAATCAATCATTTTTATATATTTGCAGCAAAATAAGTCTCAGACCAATTTAGAGACTCCAAACCTTTGGTTTGGATCCCCAGGGCAAAACCAAGTACTAGAGTTTGTATAATGCAAAGCTTTAAATAGAACATGTACGCTATAGTGTGTACATGCTATTTTAAGCTTTTTAAAATTTTACTCTTAATAGCACATACATGCTTTAGTGTGCATGCACTATTAAGACCTAAATTTCAATAAAGAGGGAAGGAGAGACGTAGAGAGGGTATATAATGAGAGAGATTAGAATATAGGAAGAGAGTAGGAGGTGGGATAGGGAGAGAGGGAGGAAGGGGGAAATAGAGAGAGAGAGAGGGGGGGGGGGGGATGGTTGTATGTGTGAGAGAGAGAGAGAGAGAGCGAGCGAGAGAGAGAGAGAGAGAGAGAGAGAGAGAGAGAGAGAGAGAGAGAGAGAGAGAGAGAGAGAGAAGGATGGGAGTGTGAGTGTGATAGAGATAATAGGGGATGGGGGAGAGTGTGTGTGAGAGAGTAGGGGATGGTAGAGATAGTAGGGGATGGGAGAGAGTGAAAGAGAGAGAGAGTAGGGGTGGGGGAGAGAGAGTGAGAGTAGGTGATGGGAGAGAGAGAGAGAGAGAAGAGATGGAGAGAGAGAGTGAGAGAGAGTAGGGGTGGCAAATAGAGAGAGTGGGGGATGGGAGAGAGAGAGAGAGGGAGAGAGAGAAAGAGAGAGAGAGTGGGGATGTGAGAGAGAGAGTAGGAAGTGGGAGAGGGAGAGAAAGAGAGAGGGGGGATGTGAGAGAGAGTAGGGGATGGGAGAGAGTGAGAGAGAGAGTAGGAAGTGAGAGAGGGAGTGGGAGAGGGAGAGAGAGAGAGGGTTGGCAAGAGTGAGAGTGAGAGTGAGAGAGAGAGTAGGGGGTTGCGAGAGAGAGTGAGAGAGTAGTTGTGAGAGAGAGAGGGAGAATAGGGGATGGGAGAGAGAGTAGGGTTTGGGAGAATGAGAGAGAAAGTAGGGGATGGGGAAAAGAGAATGAGAGACAGTAGGTGGTGGAAGAGGGAGTGGGAGAGTGAGAGTGAGAGAGAGAGGAGAGGGAGGATGGGAGTGTGTGTGTGTGTGTGTGTGTGTGTGTGTGTGAGAGAGAGAGAGAGAGAGAGAGAGAGAGAGAGAGAGAGAGAGAGAGAGAGAGAGTAGGGGATGGGAGAGAGAGAGAGTGTGAGAGAATACATAGTGGAAGAGAGAGAGTAAGGGATGGGATAGATTGTGTGAGTGAGAGAGAGACATAGTGGTGATGGGAGAGGGAGAGCGAGAGAGAGAGAGAGAGAGAGAGTAGGGGGTGGGAGTGAGAGAGAGAGAGAGTAAGGGGTGGGAGAGAGAGTAGGGGATGGGAGAGAGAGTGAGAGAGTAGGGGATGGGAGATAGAGAGAGTGAGAGAGAGAGTAGAGAGAGAAGGCGATGGGAGAGGGAGTGGGAGAGGGAGATTGAGAGAGAGGGGGGTGATAGGAGTGAGAGAGAGAGAGAAAGCAGGGGATGGGAGAGGATAGAGAGTGAGAGATAGAGAGTATGGGATGGGAGAGAGAGTGTGAGAGAGAGTAGGTAGTGGGAAAGGGAGAGAGGGAGAGAGAGGGGATGGGAGTGTGTGTAAGAGAGAGAGTATGGGATAGGAGAGGAGAGAGAGTAGGGGATGGGAGAGAGAGAGTAGGGGGTGGGAGAATGAGAGAGAGTAGGGGATGGGAGAAAGAGAGTAGGCAATGGGAGAGGGAGTGGGAGAGGGAGAAAGGGGGGATGGCCTGAGTGTGAGAGAGAGAGAGTAGGGCATGGAAGAGGAGAGAGAGGGGGGGGGAGGGATGGAAGTGAGTTTGTGTGTGTGTGTATGTGTGTGAAAGAGAGAGTAGGGGATGGGAGAGGAGAGATGGTATCCCAAGAGAGAGAGTAGGGGATGGGAGAGAGAGTGTGAGAGATAGACTAGTCAGTGGGAGAGGGAGTGGGATAGGCAGAGAGAGAGATGGGGGGATGGGAGTGTGTGTAAGATAGAGAGTAGGGGATGGGAGAGAGAGTGTGTGTGAGAGAGAGAGTAGAGGGTGGTAGAGAGAGAGTAGGGGATGGGAGAGAGAGAGTAGGGAATTGGAGAGAGAGAGAGAGTAGAGAGGGAGAGAGAGAGGGGATGGGAATGTGTGTGTGTGTGAGAGAGAGAGAGAGAGTAGGGGATGGGAGAGGAGAGAGAGGGTGGGATGGGAGTGAGTGTGTGTGAAAGAGAGAGAGTAGGGGATGGGAGAGGAGAGAGGGAGTAGCCCAAGAGAGAGAGTAGGGAATGGGAGAGAGTGAGAGAGAGTAGGTGGTGGGATAGGGAGTGGGAGAGGGAGAGAGATGGGGATGGAAAAATGTGTAAGATAGAGAGTAGGGGATGGGAGAGACAACGTGAGAGAGAGTATGGGGTGGCAGAGAGTACAGGATGGGAGAGAGAGTGAGAGTAGGGGATGGGAGAGAGAGTAGAGAGTTAGAGAGAGTGAAAAAAATAGACAGAGATTAGGGGATGGGAGAGAGAGAGTAGGTGGTCGAAGAGGGAGAGCAAGAGATAGAGATTAGGGGATGAGAGAGAGAGAGAGTAGGTAGTGGCAGAGGGAGTGGGAGAGGGAGATAGAGAGTAGCTTGAGAGAGACATAGACTAGGGGATTTGAGAGGAGAGAGAGAATGAGAGAGACTAGGGGATGGGAGTGTAGAGAGAAAGTGAGAGAGAGTAGGGGATGGGAGAGGTCCAGAAAATGAGAGAGAGAGAGTAGGCAGTGGGAGAGGGAGTGAGAGAGGGAGAGTGGGAGAGAGTGAGAGTGAGAAAGAGTAGGGGTAGGAGAGTAGAGAAAGAGAGATTAGCCAGATAGAGAGAGTAGGGAATGAGAGAGAGTGTGAGAGAGAGTAGGTGGTGGGAGAGGGAGTGAGTGTGTAAGAGAGAGAGAGAGTAGGGGATGGGAGAGAGAGTGAGAGAGAGTAGGTGGTGGAAGAGGAAGTGGGAGAGGGAGGGTGGGAGAGATAGAGAGGGGGGATGGGATTGTGTATAAGAGAGAGAGAAGGGGATGGGAGAGAGAGAGAGTCAGAGATAGAGAGAGTAGGTTGTGGGAGAGGGAGTGGGAGAGGGAGTGCAAGAGAGAGAGGGGGAATGGGAGTGTATGTCTATGAGAGAGAGAGTAGGGGATGAGAGAGCGGGGGGAGAGAGAGAGCACATGGGATGAGAGAGAGATTGAGAGAGAGAGAGAGAGTAGGTGGTGGGATATATATATATATATACAGAGAGAGAGAGAGAGAGTAGTTGATGGGAGAGAGAGTGAGTAGGCATTGGGAGAGGGAGAGCGAGAGAGAGTAGCGGATGGGAAAGAGAGAGTAAGAGAGAGAGTAGGAAGTGGGAGATAGAGTGGGAGAGGGAGGGAGAGAGAGAGATAGTAGGAGATGGGAGAGAGTGAGAGAGAGAGCGTAGGTGGTGGGAGAGGGAGTGGGAGAGGGATATAGATAGAGAGAGGGGGGATGGGAGAGGAGAAAGAATGAGAGAGTATCCTGAGAGAGAGAGTAGGGGATGGGAGATATAGATAGTATGAGAGAGAGCAGGCACTGGGAGAGGGAGAGTGAGAGAGAGTGAGAGAGAGTAGGGGATGGGAGAGGGGAGAGAGGGAGTAGGGGATGGGGGATGGTGGGATAGGGAGAGATTCTTTTTCACATAGTGCATACGCACTATAGTGCACACACACTTTATAGTGTGTATGTATAAAATGCATACACACTATATGAAAACACCAAAAAATGGTCATAACAAAAGTTTGGGTCCCCTACTGATCCATATTCTATTTTTTTCTGTTGTTTATTCTATTGTTTTGATAGAAAACATGAGTTTCATGCTGTGGGAAGTTAGTAAACACTATATTTAATCATTAGATACACTATTTGAAGGCTTTTTGAACATTCTTTCATTCTATTTGAAGCTGGCAAACACCAAATTCAATCATTGGACACACTATTTGAAGGCTTTTTGAATATTCTTTCTATAGAAAAGGTTAGTGCAATCCTTTTTAAATATTCTTTGTTATTATATAGAGACAAATTTGATTATAATTTGACAAGTTGTTTAATATATATTGTGTATTCATTGAAATAATTGTAAATTGTATATGTATTTGAATGATTTGTAATAAAAATTGTAAATGATTCAAATATTTTAATAATTTGACATATAGAAATCATCATCATGCCAAGGAAGAAACCAAAAACTTAAACAACAGAAGAGAGGGAGAGAGATTTGGAAATTAAAAGACATAAAATGAAACTACTACATGAATAAAGAAAATTGCAAAGCAATAATGAAGAATTCTCTTTCAAAGAGGAATAAGAACCACCGATACAAAGAAACAAAGAGGAAGAATTGAAAAGACAAAGAGAATGAATGAAATTGTTACACTCAAGAAGATAATTGAATTGTGAAGCTACACCATATTCCAATGTTGGACTCATATAATCATCTCATGTTGAAGAGATGTTGATTTGTACATCCGACGATGCACAAACTCCATCATGTCATGTTGAAGGCACAACATCAACATATCATGTAGGTGATATTCCATTTTTTGCATCTTATTGCCAAGGCACATCATCTTCGGTTCAAGGTACACAAAACACTTAACCTTATGTTGATTTTCAAAATGTTAAGGGAATGGAAGAGATTATAACACCTTTTAGAATTCATTTTAGAAGACCAAAATATTTGATTTATATTAATACTAACATTTTGAAATCAATTCCTAACAAGTTTACCAAGCGTACTTGTCAAAGAAAAGTTAATCATATGTGGAGATTATTCTTTGAAGAATTAAATATTACATGTCAATGCTAATTATTTTTTGAAATGATGAGGAATTTGAAATTTAGGCCTATCATGAAGTTTCTTGGGCTAAGAACAATGGATGATTCAAATGAAAAAAACATTGTAAAGAATCTAATGAGTGCTTATGACAAAGTGGGTTCTAAATCACACACCAAAGATAGTAATATCACAAGTTGAGTACTTACATTAACAATAGTAAATACCCAAATGAAGAAAGCTTGACTCATGAGAATGACAAGCAAAACATTGAAAATTGGCAGAGGGACTCTAAGGAGATTCGGTCTAAGGCGTGAGAGATTAAAAGATCCAACAAAAAATGAGTATGGATATTTAGTGATAGACTACCGTGAAAGGATAGAGAAATTAGTGAAGCTTTGAAATCATTGATCAAATTTTTTTGGATAAATAATACATGTGTTTCTCCTAATCAAAGAGATGTTTTGAGAAGGAGGATTGGTAGCCAAAATTTTGACTCACATGCAAAACATTTTTTGAACTCAACTCAAACACAATTTTTTGCAAAATTTATTGGTATGTATCCTCAAATTTGAATAAGTCAAAGATTTTTTGAGATGGATAAACTTTTTTAGGTGAAGATAAATCACATACGCATAACTTGTTGTTGTAGGATACATATTGAATTTTCTAACCATTTTGATGTTTTTAGGCATAAATGTGTGTTTTTGCATTCTAAGTTTGTTTTGCAACACTGTGACATGAATGAGCCACCTAGATCTTCAAGAGAATCCATATCCAACATTTTATGTGAAATAGGGGACAATGGATAGTACATATGCAAATGGAAATGAAATAGTAGATTACAAAAAATATAAGATAGTGACATATGCTCTAAAAGATGGGAAACAAGGTAAATTATGCGATTTAGTCATTGAAAAGATTCTAGTGTATGAGTTCATGAAAAAATTTCATGAAAAAATTATTTACTAGTATGAAAGGCATTCACATAGAGCTCAATGGTTTGATTTACAATTCAAGTTGTGCAAGGATACATTTCCATTGGATACCATTGTTTCAGTTGTAGACTTCGTAGATAACTACACACTACAACCACCAAATGAGGTTCAAGCAAAGTATTATACATTTCAACATGTTTCCATATTTGTTCACATAACATTCATGCATTCACCTACAAGTATAGAGCATGATAGGAAGATTCTGAGCGAGTACCATTTTTACATCAGCGATGATCGATCACATTCTACAAATTTTGTATATGGTTGTTTTTACTATTTTATGAAAATTTGATTAATAGGGGCATACCATTTCATCAACACATTATTTGGTCAGACAATTGTGCATCTCAATTCAAGAATGCACTAATGTTCTATTGGTTGAGTAGGATGCACAGGTTTCCAAGAATTCAATAAATGTGGAATTTCACAAAGTCTGGTCATGGAAAGGAAGACCACGATGGTGTAGATGCATGCATCAAAGAGCCTTATCTTGTGAAGAACTAAAGTACAAAGATGGAGCAATATTGATAGATGCAAAATCAATCATCCAGTGGTGTAACGCTAGTATGGGTCCAAGTAAGGAAGGTAAGTCTACAGTTCATAGATTTTTTTGGTTAATAGATTATACTAACATTGCACCATATGAGGATTGTTGCATAGTAACAGGATCAAGTGATTTGCAGTCTTTTAGAAGCTCTAATGTAGGTTGATAAAGTATCCACACATGAAAAATGGAATGCTATTGTCCATCATGTATAGAGGAAAATTGGGATGAGTGTGAGTTGATTGAATGGGTGGACAAATGGGAGAGAGATATCTAAGCCAAAGAGACATAACCCTCCAATAGGTAATAAATAGTCATTCTAAGAATCTAAAGCAAGTGCATCCAATATAGAAAAGGAACAACATTGAAGTATCTATATGCATATATGATTATTAACCAATAAAAAATATAAAGGAATACCAATATTGAGTATTGTATACAAAAAAATATTTTTCCAAACCAAAAGCAATAAGTCATTCATAATAGTCAGACAATTAAAAACCAGATATATATATGAACCAGATTATTCTTACATATGTACACAATATTATTGACCAAATCAAAATTAGAAAAATAATATTGCATGTTATCTCCATTACAACAGCTCATGGAAGCTTTGTCATTTTAATAGTTATATTCTTTAGTCTTGAAAATGGACATTATACATATTTCTCACTAATCCTTTACAATAGAAAATGTTTACAAAAAATTGCATGTACTTGTATGAGGACATTATATATTATAGAAATCCCACACTGAAGCATATGGCTAGCTACTCAAAAAATAGTAACTAAATGTAACTGGGATCATAAAGATACCTTAATAAACTAGTATCCCCTTTACTCAAGAAAAATTTTGGTCATATACTTTTGTGGGACATGTTTGGGAGCTAACAATCTTCATTTAAAATCAAGTCTCCATTTAAAGGTGGTAATGAGCTTTTTGTTGTTTTGTTAAGATCATTAATATATTTTGATGAGAACTTTGAGGGATCAAGTTGGTGTAGGAGAACCCTTCCAATGGCTCCCACCAATACATTTTTGTGTGTTGAACTTCTCATAAGAATTATGTAATTAGAATAAGATCTTAAGATCTCATTTGGTGTGTCTAGGTCCTAGAAGTTCAAGTTCAGTTGGTTACTACTAGTAAGTGGTACAATACCTCCATGAATGCATAAGGAGTTCATTAATTGTTTATAATCTTAAGGATAGGTTTTTTTTTTTTTTTTTCAAGCAAATTTGTGCTTTAGGAGGACCTATAATGGTAATTGGCAATGTATGAGCAAAGGTTGCTCAAGAAACAAAAAGTTGTAGCAACTTTTTAAAAGTTACTTAGAAACTCTCTTTTTTATCAACTTTAATAAGAGGCTAAAAATACCTAACCAAACAAAAATACTGATGGGAAGAATATAAAGGTGATGAGAAACCCTAAACCAAGAGTTGGTCAAAGTCATTGTATGACTAAACTTCAAAATAGTAGATTGTATGCAGCAATCTTTAAGGAATAGTCACTTTCATGACTGATTTCTTGTGAATAGATTGGATTTTTGTGTAATTTTTCAATGCATTATTGTTTAAGAGTTTCATAGGCTTCATTTGTGTGCATTAGTTTAGATTCTTATAGTTCTGGTAGTGTTTTATAAAATTATTTTCAAACTGTACAATGTCTTGCTAGTTTTTGCATACCATGTAAATTAGGGGTTGTATCTTTGGTTTTCACCATGAGAAAACCATGGAACCTTGGAATATTGAAGTAAAGTCCCCATTTTGTTTTTAAAAAAGTGTAGGGCTCTTAGATGCATGTGTAGCATTTTTTTTGAGCTTTCCCTAGGTGAATATAGCAATATCCACATAGGAGTGGACAATAGTAAATTGGCTCTAGAATGTAGAAGAGTGGGTTTTAAGATAAGCCATTTGGAGAGATTCAAGAGGAGTACTAGAAGGTGTTATTTTTTGAAGGATAATTTTTGATAATCTTGGGAAGGTTTTTAAAAAGTGAGGATAGTAGGGAGCCCTCAAAACCCTCAAAAACCCTTAATTTTAGCATAATTATTGTATGGCTTTTTGGTGGCCAAGACCCCAAATATCCTTTCGGGTTGGTTATTGGAAACAATTGTTCTTATTAAAAAAATTTATGAAACCTTAAGCAAAAATTGGTAAAAGCCCTAGATATTTGCAAGGAGGCCTAATTGGGGTTCCTCTAGTAGCCCTGTTTATGAAGTAGCTATTCAATCGGGTATCAACCCAACTTGACTATCACTTTGATCACATTGAATAGGTTTTAAAACCTCTATAAAACTCCTCACAATCTCTATTAGATATTTTTTTGGTGAAATACCATCAATGACCCTTATAAGCATGTAGAGAGCTGGTTGCTAGAGAGCAAACTTGCAATGCTAAGGAGTTTGAATTTTTGACTTGGTGCATAGGTTTGGGTAGGTTGTGGGATCTTTGAGTGTGTAGGAATCCTAGAGACCATCAGAGGTGTCAAAAGAACACTTAGATCCAATTGAGGATTAGGAGCATAGACTAGCTAGTCTATCCCAAGCTTCCCCATCACGTGCCCAGCTTGAGTATCCTAGCCTCCCAAGTGCTATAAATGCAAGGCCTTTGATGAATAAGAATTTCTAATTGAAACATAAATGGTGCTGGAATGAAGTGCATGACCAAATTCTTTGCCTACTAATGAGCCAATTTAAGGCGTCACTTCACATTGTTCCATGGATAATTCTATAGCACTTGTTACTTCTCTATCTAAATTTTTTTTGTTTGTGTACACGTGCACTCTTTCCCAATATTTGTAGGTTTTGTCTCTTCATCCTAAGTAATTGGCATACCCTAGATGGCACCAAGATAGCAATTTTCTTATGAAATATCCTTTTCTCTTAGATTAATCTCTCTATTAAGTAGGTTTTCTATATCTTCATCTATATATTTAATAGATGTAGCTACAATTCCTCTTTATATTAAGATTTCCTCCATAAGAATGAGAAGGCATGGGGAGTTAGGCCAATTTTTGGTCACTGTATTAAAAAGGTAGTCACTAGATTTCACTTCTAGGATTTGGAAAAGGTTCCAAACTATTAAAAAACAACTAAAAACACCTAATCCTAGGCTATCTTGCCTAATTAGTAACTTTTTCTCATATCTTGCACAAACTGGCCTAGGCATACATATCTTGCTCATATCTTTCTCATTGTGTTTCATGGGATCAAACTATCTATTTTGTTGGCTCTAGGTGGCTGGATAAACCCTAGCTCCAAGTTCCTACTATCAAATTGAGTGCTCGAATGTTCTTGGGCACATCGAATTGAATGGTCCCTAAGAGTCACTAAATGCCATAGGGC
Source organism: Cupressus sempervirens (assembly GCA_028749045.1). Classification (NCBI taxonomy): domain Eukaryota; kingdom Viridiplantae; phylum Streptophyta; class Pinopsida; order Cupressales; family Cupressaceae; genus Cupressus; species Cupressus sempervirens. The sequence goes on from CM053788.1 coordinate 124,212,057, forward strand.
AGTGATCTTTGATGGGACATATCTTAGAGCTCGTGTGACGTGTGGATGTGATTCTAGGTGCTATAGGACCATGTTTTGGAGACCTACAATAACCTCTCTTTCTTTTAGGAGATCTTATTCCATTTTGATTTTGTTACCCCATCTTGGGTGATGTTGAAACTTGTGGTGTTGGCTAGTACAAAGTTGTCAACTACCGAATCTCTCTCACCTTTCATTGTGGGATCAAACCATCTATTTTGTTAGCTCTAGGTGATCAATTAAACCCTATCCCCAAGCTCCTCCTATCATGTTGAGTGCTCAAACATTCTCAAGCACACCAAACCAAATCATCTATAAGAGTCACTAAATTCCATAGGGTAGTGATCTTTGATAGGGAATATCTTAGAGCTCATGTGAGGTATGGATGTGATTCTAGATGCTATAGGATTGTGTTGTGGAGACCTACAATAACCTCTCTCACTTTTTGGATATCTTATTCCATTTTGATTTTGCAACCCCATCTTGGGTGATGGTGAAACTTGTAATGTTGGCTAGTACAAAGTTGTCAATTGTTGAATCACTCTCAACTTTCATTGTGAGATCAAACTATCTATTCTGTTAGGTCTAGGTGGCCATGTAAACCCTAGCCCAAAACCCATCCCATTGAGCATTCAAATGTTCTCGAGCATGCTGAACTGAATCATCCCTAAGAGTCACTAAATGCCATAGGGTAGTGATCTTTGGCAGGGCATATCTCAGAGCTCATGCAAGGTATGGATGCAATTCTAGGTGCTATAGGACCGTGTTGTGGAGATCTACAATAACCTATCTCTCTTTTTGGAGATCTTATACCATTTTGATTTTGTGACCCCATCTCATGTGATGTTGAAATTTGTAGTGTTGGTTAGTACAAAGTTGTCAATTGTTAAATCTCCCTCACCATTTGTGGGATCAAACTATCTATTCTATTAGCTCTGGGAGGCTGAGTAAACCCTATCCACAAGCTCCTCCCATCCCATTGATCACTTGAACATTCTCGAACATGCTGAATTAAATCATCCCTAAGAGTCACTAAATGTTATAGGGCAATGATCTTTGATAGGGCATATCTTGGATCTCGTGCAAGGTATGAATACAATTCTAGGTGCTATAGGACTATGTTTTGGAGAGCTACAATAACCTCTCTCTCTCTTTTTGGAGATCTTAATTCATTTTGACTTTGCTACCCCATCTTGGGTGATGGTGAAACTTGTAGTATTGGCCAGTACAAAGTTGCTAACTATCAAATCTCCCTCACTGTTCATCATGGGATCAAACTATTTGTTATATTAGCTCTAATTAGCTAGGTAAACCCTAGCCCCAATCTCCTCCCATCTTGTTTAGTGCTCAAAGATTCTTAGGCATGCCAAACTGAATCCTCCCTAAGAGTCACTAAATGCCATAGGGAAGCAATCTTTGATGAGGAATATCTCAAAGATCATGCGAGGTATGGATGCAATTCTAGGTGCTATAGGACCATGTTGAGAAGATCTACAATAACCTATCTCTCTTTTTGGAGATCTTATACCATTTTGATTTTGCAACCCCATCTCAGGTGATGCTGAAACTTGTAGTGTTGGCCAGTACAAAGTTGCCAACTACCAAATCTCCCTCATTGTTCATCATGGGATCAAATGTCTATTTTGTTAGCTCTAGGTGGTTGGGTAAACCCAAGCCCCAAGCTCCTCTCATCATGTTGAGTGTTTAAACATTCTCGGGCAAGCCAAACTGAATCATCCCTAAGAGTCACTAAATTTCATAGAGCAACGATCTTTGATGAGGCATATCTTGGAGCTCATGTGAGGTATGGATGTGATTCTAAGTGCTATAGGACTATGCTATGAAGATCTACAATAAAATCTCTCAATTTTTGGATATCTTATTCTATTTTGAATTTGCAACCCCATCTTGGGTAATGTTAAAACTTGTAGTGTTGGTTAATACAAAGTTGCCAACTTTCGAATCTCCCTCACCATTTGTATGGGATTGAACTACCTATTATGTTGGCTCTAGGTGGATGGGTAGATCCTATCCCCAATCTCCTCCTATCCCATTGAGCACTCAAATATTCTTGGGCACATCAAACTAAATTGTCCCTAAGAGTCACTAAATGCCATAGGGTAGCTATCTTTGATGAGGTATATCTTAGAGGTCTCGTGAGGTATGGATGAAATTCTAGGTGCTATAGGACCGTGTTATGGAGACCTACAATAACCTCTCTCACTTTTTAAATATATTATTCTATTTTCATTTTTAAGACCCCATCTTGAGTGATGTTGAAACTTGTAATGTTGTCTAGTACAAAGTTATGAACTGTCGAATCTCCCTCACCATTTGTCATGGGATCAAACTATCTATTTCATTAGCTCTAGGAAGTTGGGAAAACTATAGCCCCAAGATCCTCCCATATTGTTGAGATCTCAAATATTCTCAGGCATGCCAACCTAAATCGTCCCTAAGAGTCACTAAATGTCATAGGGAAGTGATCTTTAACGGTGAATATCTCAGACCTCGTGTGAGGTATGGATGTGATTCTAGGTGCTATAGCACCATGTTATGGAGACCTACAATAACCTATACCTCTCTCTTTTGATATTTTATTTCATTTTAATTTTGTGACCCCATCTCAGGTGATGCTGAAACTTGTACTAGTGTTGGCCAGTACAAAGTTGTCAGTTATCGAATCTCTCTTACCTTTCACCGTGGGATTGAACTATTTTTTCTATTAGCTCTAGGTGGCTGGATAAAAACTAGCCCCAAGCTGCCCCCATATCATTGAACACTCAAATGTTCTTAAGCATGTCAAACTAAATCATCCCTAAGAGTCACTAAATGCCGTAGGGCAGTGATATTTGAGGGTGGCAACTAGATATGTTATCTCATCCAATGATGTAGACTCATGATAGAAGCTAAAGGGGTGATCATACACCTCACTTTGAACATATCATATTTTTATAATAATAAAGTAATCCTTGTTTTTAAGGTCAAAGAAGTTGAGGTCACCTATAAACCCAAGTTGCCTTAGTCCTAATGTTTTTTCTTTTTTTTGTTGTTTTTGTTAATAAGTTAACTCAATAAGTTTTTTGAGAGTCATTACACCTTATATAGGTCCTATGTGTTACCAAAAACTACTTGGTTAAGTTCTAGGAAGAGTTAGTGCAAAAATTGCATTTTGCAATAAAAGTTGCTGACAACTTTTTGGCAATTTTAGCATTTTTTTTGGAAAACATTGAAATTAACCTTGTAACCAATCAAACCAACTAATAATTGGTTGGAATGGATGTCAAATGATGAAAATACCCTCTATGAATTTGGAGGAGTAATAAGGTTTTGGTGATTATTAAGTTTTTTTTATATGGCAAGGAATCAATGCTGATGTTAAACTTGTATATAGGATCATTAAGTTATTCTCAAATATCATTAATTCCTATTTAGAATAGAAAACTCATACTTTGTCAAAATGAAACACCATTTTAGCTGCATTTTATCACTGAATTAATTTAGTGGAAGATGTTAAGGATCTTCTTGGTTGTCTTAATAGCCATTTCATGGCTTTGAAACATAATTGCTTTTCTTTGTGAAGAGTTGTCTGAAAATAAACAAATTACATGTTGCTGCAAAGAAAATATAGTCATAGAATGTTGGAAGATTTTTTTCACTCATAGGATGTTGAAGAATCTCTTGGAATGATGGAATAGATGAAAAAATAAAGTTTGTGAGATAGTTATTAGGTATTCTTTGAAGTGTCTAAGGTGTTAGTTTGAAGCAAGAAGTTGATTATGATCCATTTCTCAAATTTGCTCATTTTTCCCTTATTGCTTCTGAAGTCTTGAATAGAGAAGGAGATAAAGTAGTTTTCTAAAGGTGGGTAGAAGTTTTTTCAATTTTGTAACCAATTTTGAAAGAGTCTTTAAAGACACTTAGGAAGGTGGGAAAGATAGTTTTTCTTAAAAGTGTTCTTGCTAGAAATCCACTAGCTTTTGGTGTGAGCACTTTGCATCATTTTAGATGTAAATTACATTAAAATGAAATACATGTTCAATGTACTTCAAATGTAAACATGAAAAACAAGATATATATTATGATAACCAATAATTTCATACATGAACAAACATATAATATAATATGATAACCAAAAATGTCATACATGAATGAACATTTAATATAAATGATGATAAACAATAATGTCATACATGAACATATAATATATTATGATAACTAATAATGTCATACATTAACAAACATATAATATATTATGATAACCAATAATGTCATGCATCAAATATATGTCATACATTAAATATAAAATGTCATATATGCATCAAATGTATATTGAACATGTCCACTAACATAAAATCTAACATATATATCCATTAATGCCTATACATGTGTGTCTATCAACTATATCTTCTCCTTCCCACAAGTGGAAGGAAACAAATCCCTAGAGGTCTTTGGTCATCATGTGGAGGGAGACAATGGGGATGATGGGGTCTTCCTTACACGCTCGCTCATCCTCTTGTTCAGGCTCTTCTCTAACTTGAGTTGATACAAATAAAGTAGATATTAATCAATAATTATTATACGTTGAAATCAAATATATGTACACCAAAAATTAATTATTTTCTTACTGCCATCAAATAGTCAATCTGTACGTCCACTTCAAAGGCTGATGGATGATTGGGTGTAATAAGGCCCTACAAAAATTAAATCAATATAAAGACTTATAAATAAAATTTAAAATTTCAATACTAACTATTATAAACAACAACTTAAAATAAGAAAATTATTTCATACCTCGGTCAATGGCTATGAACTAGCCATCACTGCAGCAACTCCATGATCCATGGACTAGCAAAGATGAGGAGGAGTCTAAGACGTCAACAACTACATGTTATATAATAAAATTTACATGTAACATGAAACATGAAACAAATATAATCAAATGAATTAATTTAACATGAGACAAATATACCTCTATGAAGTTCGTATCATGTCTAGGCTTAGAGTCCCTTGTGAATGTCGATGGTCCAGTAGAGAACTAATGCACATGCATAATTTTTTTTTGTCAATCCTTCATATGATTACTTAATAAATATATGTACTAATTTAAATGATTAAGTTGATACATACCTCTTGACTTGTCGACAGGATAAAAAATGGGGCCGAGAAATCTATACTAGGGCCATCAACACTCTTACCCTTAATTTTGAACAATTTGAATAAATGCTAATTAATTAGTCATTCACTATACATACAAAATGTGAGAAAATTAGTTTATTATAATTGTAATTTACCTTTGTGTCAATGCAAAATTTGTCACTCAAGAACTCATCAGTGATTAGCCCATTATCCATATTGTCTCCAACATGACTGCCAAATGTGCATAAGGATCCACATGATGTACACATGTGACTATGATGCATAGAAGGCTCCTCCTCAACTAATGGACTGACACAATGAATGAGGGTCTGTGTCAAAGCATTGATAGTCCCTAGAGTGCTGGTCGCTATATTTTCCTTCACAAATGAAGGAATAATCACATGCTCACACTGTGGCTTGACAATAGGTTCCCTAACTACATTAGGGTCATGACATGCCCCGACCTCCCAAATGATGACCCCCCACCTCTAGCCTGAGATTCTGATATATATAAATAATTAGGGATCTCTGCAAAAACAAATTCACAATAAAATTTCTTTAGAAAATACATTGGAATCTTATGATTATTGCAAGGAGGGGCATCAAAAACCATCCACCATGTATCCCAAAAGTTATTTCTAATATCATCATGTATGCAACAATCGATGGGGAACTTTTTAGTTGTATGTTTAATAGTGTCTTGTTCTTCGAGCTTTTTAAACAATACACAAATGCTAGCTTTTTCTATTTCATTTTTTTTACATCTTTATATGATAATTTTTTTACATAATATCTTCTTTATTCATCCCTCTTAACATGCCAAATATCCAACTAACCACTAACATAAGCTACATGGGTCATAATGGACTCAAGGGAGGATGTCAATTATGCTCTCATCATATTGGTTTGTCCACAAGATTTCAACCTACCAATGAGTTCTTCTAATTCATTTTTCCCCCTTTCTATTTCATTCATTATGTTGTCTTGGGTGCCAAGAGGAGGTCTTCCAATCAGCGGAGGTTACAAAATTTCTTGCTCTTGTTGTGGAGGGTTTTCATTTTGATTTTGTTGATTTGGCTAGGGATTTAGCGGTCCATTATTCACATTTCCTGATAAGAAACAAATTGCAATTTAAATAAACAAACAAATTTAAAGAAAAACTAAAAAAACCTACAAAAAAAAGTAAAAACTTACAAAACAATACAAAAACAAGAGTAGAAAACATACAATGTGATCCCAATCTTGATCTTCGGTGACTAGGAGGCATTTTGATGAGGTGGGTGACAAAATTCTTCAACATTTCTAGTTTGTGTGCATATTGTTGAGGAGAAACAATGTAAAAATAAAAAACCAAGACATTTTAATATTCATAAGGGTTGTATTTCTATTAAATAGGAATTAGTGGTTTGTAAGGTTTAGGTTGATAAATTATTGAAAGATTCTTATACCTAAATACAATGATTTTCTACCAAAAGTATCCAAGGTCTTTAAAAGAAATATATTTACATCTTCTATAAAATGCTCAAAACTTGTAAAGAGAAGTGAGAGAATAGGTAAACCTTCTTAAGTCCCATAGAGCAAAAGAAGTAGAGAATTACCATCATTTGGATTTAGTCAAGTTGTCCATATGTTGATTTCTGACCTAATACTACAAATACTACCAAAAAATCCAATATTTCTTTTTGTAAAAGCTAGCTAAACCATGAAAATAAATTACCTCACTAGCACTCCTTGGAGTAGGCCATTCAAGGATAGTCTTTACCTTCTCTTATCCTATTTTAAAACCTTCTATTGAAACTACAAACCCTACATACACTAAATCCTTGTTCACAACATTGTACTTCTCTAGATTAATGAATAATTTTTCTTCCCTTAACCTCTCAAAGACCCTACAAATATGTATTATATGTTCTTCCAATGTCTTACTGAAGATCAAAATATCATATAGGAAAGCAATCACAAATTTACCTAGAAACTCTTTAAATACCTCATTTATAAGCTACATGAATGTGCTTGGTTTATTTTCTATCTTAAAAGGCATGAAAAACCAATCATACACAACCTCCTTTTCCTTGAAGGTTTTCCTCCATTCATCTCATTATACGATCCAAATTTGGTGATATCCACTCTTCAGATATATCTTTGTAAAATACACAGATCCACTCAAAAAAACAACAATATCATCCATCCTTAGCAATGGAAATATGTACTCGATAATGAACTTGTTGAATGCTTAAGAATATGTGTACACATTCTCCATTCTTCATTTTTCTTTGGTGATAACATTGTTGGTAGAGAACATGGACACAAACTCTTTTGGATTGTCCCCTTCTATAACATATCTTGCACTTGTGTATTCAACTCTTCACTTTTAATTGGTGATATTAATGTTCTAGCTTATTTGGAAAGTTGGCTCTTGGAGTCAATTCGATTTAGTGATTGATCTTTCTCATAGACAACAATCCATTAGGTACATTATTAGATACAATATCTTAAAATTCATCCCAAAAATGCACAACTTATGTAGGTACATCTACTTTCTCTTTACCATCTTTTGTAATTGAAGAAAAATACATATTCTCATGCCTCATACCTTCTAAGAACTTCCTTCTATTAACTAAATATCTTCAGGCAGTACGACATATCTTTTCTTCTATTTCCTTCAATGGATTCAACTATGTCACACTCTATCCTTTTCCAAAGAATATATATTTGCATACCCATTATGTACTATACAATGATTAAATTTCCAAGGCCTCCCTAAGAATAAATGATAAAAATTCATAGGCATAATATCATAAAATGCCTCACCATGATAGTTTTTAGTCTTAAATTTGACTAGACATTGTTCATTAACTAGGCCTTATTATACTTTTGTAACCAAGCAATCAAATGAAAGCTTAGATGTTTATCTCTCTCTAACTTCAACCTATTAACCTTTTTCTTAGAAACCTAATTATATGTGCTACCACTATCAATAATGACATTTTAGACTTCACTATGGCACTTACACCTTGTATAGGAAAAAATCTTCCTTTCCTCAAGTTCATTCTCATCACTCAAAAAAGCTCTTTTGGCAACTAAGAAATACCCTCTTTCAATATTTTTAGAATGTGATGGCTTTGAATCTTTGAATACATGCACAAATTGTGCATTTCCTTGTAGTATTTTGTTGGTTTTCCCTTGACATTGAGCACACTCATAAGATGCATGACCTTTTTCTCTACAATGGAAACATATCCCAAAAAAATCTCATCTTCCTAGTTCTTTCCTTCTTCCTCTTTTTTCTTTGATCCCTATTATTTTGATGGCATGAAGGATTAAAAATGATTTCCCCCTAATTTTTTCTTCTAATTGATCATTCTTTTTTATCTTCATTTTGACTTCCATAAGACCATTTGTTGAATCTTCTACTATGACCTTTTCCACCTTGCTTTCTTTAGAACTTCTTGCTTAATTTTTCTTCCACCCTCAAGGAAAATTGGTATGCCTCTTTAATACTGGTCATTATAGCCAAATTTGACTTCTCTTGAATATTGTGCCTTAACCCATTAAGGTAATAAGCAACTTTCTCCTTGTAAACTTTCACATGGTTTGTTCTGATCAACACTTGATAAAACTCTTGTGTATATTGTTGAATATATATTTTTTCTTGCTCCAACCCTTGCATTTTCTTCAGTAGATCAAGATCATAATTAATGGGAATGAATTATCTTATTTCTCCATCATCTAATCCCATCTTATGATTTCCTTCATTCTTCTTTGATTTTTCTCCAATTGAATCTCCTACCACCAATTTTTTGCATGACCCTTCAGTTTGGGCTTCAAAAGTTTGACCCTATATCTTTGGTATTTCATACTCATAATATTCATATAATCGTTGATTCAATTGATATTTTCTTCTAGGTTAATATTTCCCCAAAATGTGTGGACTTTAGTATTGGATCTTTTTCAAATCCTAGTAATGGCCCTAGAAAATCTCCTAAAATTTTATTTTTATTAAAAAATGAAAAATTAATCTTTACTTAATGAGGATAAAGACAAAAAGAAAAGGAACAATAATCAATTTTTATGCTATTGTCATAAACCTGCCATCTCTTCTCGCTAACTTCATTAGCTAGCATACCTCTAGGTAGGATATGCTTTATTATATTTTTTTCTTTATATATATCATGGGAAAAATCAAGAGAAATCAATTAAATTAAATAAAAATAAAGAAGTATGAAAACCAATGAAGTAAGTTATGCTACAATCAATATCTCTTAATGTATGATAACAAAAACTATACAAGGAAAATATTGATAGAAAAATGTGTTTTGTCGATTGATGAAGTATTTACACTAAGAACAATTGTATATCAAGATAAGATAAATATATTACTGTCCGACGAGAGACCACAACACAGTTCTATGGGATTGGAAGCTTACTACCCATAAGATGGCACTAGATGGAACACCAAATGGTATTCATGAAAGAACAAGAACAAAATCAAGCAACATACAAAGAAGAGAGAGAGAGAAGAATATGTGTCACTAAAACAAACAATACAGAAGAAGATTAAAAAAATCATATGTTTTGACAAGAACATGGCAATATTGTAGATGAAAAAATACAATTTATAAAATAATACATCCATTATCATGTTAGCATCATTTTTTCAACTATTTATTTATCCATTATCCTAACTTATATTTTTCTTCAACTATAAAGGAATGCTTGATGTTTCTTACTTCAATTTAATTTTTTCCTTTTATCTTATCTTTTACATGTATAACAAATCTCTTATTTTCAAGATATGATTTGACTAATTTTTTTTCTTATCCTTTCTAACCCTTTTATCTTTCGTCATCTCTTTTAACTTCATGAACATTCATCTCATTTCTACAATTGTCTCATAGTATAGATTGCCTTATGCACTTAATATTAATTATTATTTGCACTCTTGTCTATGACCCATGTCTTCATTTTTTTTCTCTTTTAAGTATCAAAATCTCATTATTACATTAATTACACATTTCTTTATTATTGATAAGATCATTAAAAGATTACATTCCTTACACCAACTTATTTTTATTATATTTTTTAATGAAATATTTCATATCAAACTCAAAATTCATCAACTACTCGACTCAAACTTTCACTTATGTTTTCTCAAAATTCCAAGTATACTTCACTTTTGATCTTCCTTTACTTACACATTTCCTAAAAACTCCATTTATATTACCTCACTTCTTATCTCTCTTATATTAGCTAGTTATACCTCTAGGTAGGGTATCTTTTTTTCCATAATTTTTTTCTTTATTTACAATGTAAGAGAGAGTAAAAAAAAGGAGGCAAATAAGAAAGAGCACTCATAGGAAAAATTCCAAAAGAAAAGTAATTAAATTAAAGACAAAGAAATAAGTAACCAAACCAAAGGAGTAAGTTATGCTACAAGTAATATCTCTCAATGTATGATGACAACAATTATACAAAGAAACATTGATAGAAATAGAAGAAGATAAAAAATCATGTACTTTGACAAGAACATGATGATCTCATAGATGACAAAATATAATTAATAAAATAATACTCCCACTATCATGTTAGCCTGGCTTAAGGCACACTTGATGTTTCTTAGTTCAATTTAACTTTTTCTTTTTGTCTTCTCCTTTACATAATAAATCCTTTATTTTCAACATAAGTTTTGACCCTTTTATCTTATTTCATCTTTTTTAACTTCATGATCATTTATCTCACTTCTTTGATTTTGCACTCTTGTCTATGACCTATGCCTAACCGTTTCCTCATGTACCTATCAAAACCCTCCTTAATACATTAATCACACATGTTTGGTTATCTTTGGTAAGATCATTTAAAGATTAGATTCTTTCCACTAGTCCTTTCATACTATTTAGAATAGTTTTTTTATAAAATATTTTATACAAAACTCAAAATCATTTCATTATACAACTAAAACTAAAACTTTTATCTTTTCTCAAAATTCCAACTATAATTACTTTACTCCCTAACTTCGTTACACATTTCCTACAAACTCCATTAATATTACTTCACTTTCTATCTTTCCCGTATCATTTCTCAAAAAAATCATTTATGTTATCTCAATTCCTATATTTCTCATATCATTTCTCAAAACTCCATCTTCCTATTTTTCTTTTTTGTATAATCATGGAGTTAGATTCAGCTGACCCAACTCAACAATCTCAAAGTGATATCAATATTCAGCCCAAGATAATAACGCTGAAAACAAATAGCGAGGCAGATATTCTAGATGATAGGTATTGCTTGAAAAAATATGGTCAGAAACCAATAAAAAATAACCGTTAACAGAGGTAATATACTCTTCTTCTTCCCAAGTCTCAAAGAAGCTAAATTTAAATATAAAAGCTGAAGATAAATTTGAATATTTTGCTGAAGATAAATATAAATATTTGTGTTTCACAGGCAATATTTCAGATGTAATGAAAAAGGATGTTTGGTGAAGAAGAAAATCCAGCGGTGTGATGAATATTCTCAGTTTGTTCTCACAAGATACCAAGGAACTCATAACCATGATATTAACTCTCCTGGTTTCAGAAATTCTTATGATTTGAGAAGCTAGTTCCACCAAGCTTCTGCAAATACCTTCGAGAAATTAGCTCTGGTCAGTGAATGCAGCTCTTACATTAGAGAAAATGAAAACTTTTGTGAGCAATAGTCATACGGTACATAGTGTGAAAGCTTAGACAAAATGAAATGAGATTTATTTGTTATCTTTTCTAGACTTTTAGGAGGAAGTTGGTAAATGATAGAAAAAATAATCCCTAATTCTTCTCTACATGTAGGAATCACTTTAAGCTAGTTTCTTGTACTTTCATTGTGCTACCAATCATACTTGGGGATATGATTTGAGTAGATTATTATGTTTCCACAATGATCATGGCTTGTCTTTTCTATAAATAGAATGCATGTGTTTTTTTTTCTAGACAAAGTTTTCTTTGACTAATTGCAAAGATGACTTTTAAAATTAATATTAGTTGTCGTGTTTAAATAGAGAAATAATATTTAGTTTCACAAGTCATATCAAACAAATGACTAAGGTGGTAGTAGATATGGTGAATAGTAATATATATTTTGTTTGGTTAAGTTTTTGAGTGGTATTCTTTATTCTCTACACAAAATAGTATTTTTACATATTAGGATGATTTTTTACTAAGATCTTTATACTATTCAAAGCTAGATTTTTTTTGCTATTCAATGAATAGAAAGCTAATATCTACAATCACAAACAATAAAAGTTGAGTGACTCACTTAGATTACTAATTTCTTTTATAGAAATTTGGTTTTACCTTTCAACGGCTTGAAGAATTTGAAGTTGAAATATATGATTTCTCAATCTTCTCAATGTATGACCTAATATACTCACCTCATTTTTTATGATACAATAAATGGTATTAAACATCTTGCTAGTTATATTTTTAGATTAATGAACAGTAATTATTATATTAAATACATGTTTTGCTAGATTTAGTCATATAGACAAATATGTCAAGATAATGCTGACAATGAATATGAACAAATTACATAATATTTTCTTTACTAAATATAGAAGAATTTTTTTTAAATATAATCATTGAACTATCATAACTTTTATTTTACGTATTTAATGTTTATTGAATATCATTCAACTATAAATCTTCTAGAAAATTATCGATTGACAATTTAACCGATATTGAAAAGTAACTTTAAGAAAAACAATTAACTAGAATTAAAACTATATATATATATATATATATATATATATATATATATATATATATATATATATATATATATATATATATATATATATATATATATATATATATAAGCTTTAAACATTTTGACAATTTTAACATAATAAATTAACTATCAAAATCTTACTAAATTTAAAATTAAGCAACTAACAACTAATTAAATTCTAACTAATTATGAAATTAAAGCTTTCTAAATTAATTAAACAACTAAATTAATCTAAAAACCTAAACTATCTAACTACATCTAATAAAATCTAACCTTTAAATTTATAACTAAATAATATTCAAAAGAAAAACAATAAATTAACATTAATATAAAAACTAACTAATTTAAATTACAAAATTTAACAAAACTTACTTTAAAATAACAACTAATTAAAAAAAATCACTAACAAAATCATAACATGACATATTCTAAACAACTTTCCTAAACTAACACATTAACTAATATAATACTAATGCTAACCTAACTAACAAAAAACACTATTTAAAACAAACTAAACTACAAATAAAAACTTAATAATAAACTAACCTACTTACTAACCTAGCACCTAACTAAACCCCTAAGCCACCTACACCTCCCCCTAACTCCCCTACACTCCCTAGGCCTACGCTTCCCAAAGGACATGTGCTTCCCAAGAACTGTCCTTGGGACAACGCTCTGCCCATGCAAGCATAGACATAAAGGAGAGGAGGTGACCCAAAAAAGGAGGGTGGGAAGGAAGTTTTAAACAAAAAAACTTTAATACATTCCCAAACACAAGCAAGTCAAGGCCAGCGCAAACCAAGAAGATCTAACCACTGGACAAGCTCAGAGTGAGGGGACAGGGTGATGCCACCCTCATAATCCATATTGACTTTGCAAAAATTAAAACATTTTAAAACCTGCCTTCCAAACTGATGTCCAAGGGAGAAGGTAATGCATTGATTATATAAAGTTTTATAGGTATGTGTTAGGATATTTAATTTAACTATGATTTCTTTTTCTTCTTGATGTTTATTTTATTATTGTTTTTAATTTTAAATGTAATTTTTCAATAAAGAAAAAAGGATTTTTAGGGAATCTTTTGATTCTCTGTTATTTAAGGCCATTTAATTTTCTGCTCCCATACAAAAGATAGAGAGTTTTTACTCTCTTGAAACACATTTTTGTTTTGTCTTATAATTTTCTAAGTATAAAATTTTCAGTTGATTAATAACCAAGGGGGGGATTTTTTTTTTTTAAATACATTGAATAGATCTACTTGCAAATAGATAACCCAAGAGATTTAGATAATTATTTAAACCACAATGCAAGTATTGATTTAATTCCAATAATAAAAAAAACTAATCTTTCATTCATAATAAAATTTTTGTTTCCAACATATAAGAGAACTTGAAATTTTCCTAATTGAATCAACATCATTTCCATCCTATTTTTGATGTGCATCCATCTAATTTAAAATTATGATTAAATCACATGATAACCAATTATACTCAATTGCCAATTTTATTGGCAAACCTAATTCAAAGGCTCAGCCGAGAAAGAACTAGGAAGAAAACTCAGCTTCTTTGCCATTACAACAAAGTTTGAAATACAAATTACATAGGATTTCAATCTCGAATTACAACAATTTAATTGAATTTCCTATATGACCCTCATCAAGGGTTCCATAACAATTTCTGCAACACATTTCTAAGAACCGTGGAGGGAACAAAATATGATCAGGTGACAACAAGCATGACCAAGAAACAATTCAAACATGCATATTCATACAAGGTTATCACAATAGGATTCACAATGAATCAAAACTAGGTAAAGGTGGATTGTTCCAATAGGAGAAGTCAAGCACAACACCAAAATAGATGCCCTATCGGGGCTATAAACCAAGAACTTCCATTCTTCCATTTTAGCATGCCATACTCATACAAAGTTTGTACTGACAGGTAGGGGCCCATAACACCCTACCCTCTATCCCTCTTCTCATCCTGAGAAGAGACTCTACACTAGTTGGAGTCCAACTAAAAAGACCTTTCCAAAAATTGGTCACTTCTACCCTATCCAAGGGTGACTAATACCAAAACACCCATGCAAGAACATCTCAAAATTCAAACATAAACATGAAAGGAAAACATTCAAAAAGCATGGTTTTCAAATCTTCCCAACATACCCAACATACATACAAGCATTCAAACAACAACAAAGCATAAGCATGAATCAAGCATGAAAATCTGAATTAGGGAGATGAAAAACTCCTACCTTCACAAAGAGGTAATGGAAAATGAACAATTTGAGTAGAGCTTTTCCCTTCCTTTCTTCACTCTTCCAAGACTCCTCTCTAAATGTAGAGATTGGGTAACAACCTAAACTACTGCAAGAAGGGCCTCTAAATAAGCCTCAAACTCAACCACCAATAAAAAAAAAAAACTTCTCCCACCCACCTACAAATCTAGAAGTTCCTAACTGAACGCATACTATGGTTAATGACTAAGTGGAGGTGGGGTGAGGAAACTCATGGTAGCCATAGTCAATTTTCGTACATAGGTAAAAAGAGACTTTTTGGGTGATCTCAAAAGTCAATAAAAGGGGCTTAGGGATTGGAAAAGACCCCCAACCCATACCCATATCGCTTGGGTATAAATATTTCATGTTTTAAAGCCTTAGGAATAGGTTTGGAACCAAACAAAAGCTAGGAAATACTTAGGACCATCTAATAATCTAAAAAATGCAGATTAAGCACTAATCTGAATTAAGGGTGACTAAACTTGATTAAGAACCAACTTAGCAAAAAGACACTAACTTAATTCGACTTAGGTCCAAAGGTTACACAGCTAACCCTAATTAGCACGCTGAAGAACATAATAATTCACGAATGTCAAGTGACACGATAAGAATACAGTTACAAACATTAACACTTATTGATCACAAAAGTAAACATATACATACATCTCACAACAAAATACTTGAATTATGAACAACAAGGTTTCCATAATGATCACATAGGGATCAGTTCTGTTCCTCCATCGGGTTTCTTGGCTAAATATCCTACACACTCATTTCACACATCAGTAGCCCCATAAAATCACATGTACATATGTATATATATATCAAAAATTCACATAAATTGAAACATACATCAATTAGGGTTTCTTTCATCCTACTTAATTCTTAACCATTTAAAATCTCTTAAACCAAAATGCTAATCCTACCTTTTACTTAATTCATCAACATACATATACATAAAACATTAAATGATGAACATCAAATATCTGAAAATAACATCACACAACATGAAATAATATGATATGTTCTAAGCATCAGATAATGTCTCGACATCTCGAGTTGTGAGTATCAAAATAATAGTAATATATCACTATGCTACAATGGGTCGGGGCAAGGCCTCACAATCTCTGCATATTGATTAAAGAAATAAATTTATATCAAACAAAATTTTGTGACTTATCATCTCATAATATAAGATCTTTATGGTAGAATTTCCTAGAAGCTATATTTTTGTTTAGAATATCAATTTTTTTTTAATGAAAAAAATAGGATGTCTTTTGTTATAGAGGTAATCGAAGGGTAACTAAAAGGTTTAAGATAATCTTTTGAAGTTTATTTTTATGAAAAAGAGTTAAAATAGTAAAAATATTTTTTTTCCCAAATGAATGAGTATTTAACATACTATAGTACTTTAAATTATTGAAGATTAAGATTTCATTTCAACTTTAAATATGGCCTTATTGAAAATATTTGTTTCAAACTATTAATAAATTTACTCTATTGAAAGACAAATGGAAGGTTTACTTAGACAATATTTTCATTTATTTCCCCTACAAAGAACACTAATAACAAAAAATCTTTTTTTGAAAAGCATAATGACTCATTATTTAATATATTATAGTACTTTAAGTTATTGAAGATTAAAATTTCATTTCAACTATAATTATGATCTTGTTGAAAATATATTTTAAACTATTAATAAATTTATTATATTAAAAGATTTAATTTAATAGAAGTTTAAATTGAATTTTTGACACTTCTAACTAATTGAATAATGTTGAGAAGTAAAGACATTGTTTTGATCAAGTAAAAATAGGTTTTGAAAGGACTTGAAACCTTGAACAAAGAGAAAAGAAATATATAGCTATGGAGGATCTTAACATGATTGTGGAACACCACCTAGTAAACTAGAGGAACTCACCATAGTTCCCAACAAGAGGGCTAAAAACCAACCCAGGAAAACACAACAAAAGACCATCACTTGATTTATATTTTTACCCAAGCTTTTCAGAATGTAAAGACATATCAAATGAAGGTTTGGAGGATTTGACTTCTTTCCTTTAACTAATGTCCATCCATCCTCCACCTTTTCAACAACTATCTACTAATCCAGAGATAAACTTGAAGAACCAGGGTAGATCACAATAATATTAACATAAGGGAATGTTAGATACAATTGATTAATTGTGTGTTGTCTTTGATGTTACACAAATGTCATATCATTTGTTTGTTAGTGCACGCTGAGCTCACTCAGATAGTGAAGACTTTTTTCCATTTCTATCGAGCATTCCTATGCATAAGATAGTGTCTAAGGAGTTCACTCGAGTGTCAAAGCAATTCATGCAGAGAAAGAGTGTTAACTAAGCTCACTCAGTTAATGAAGGAAAGCTGAATGTTATCAGCGGTGACTAAGTTCATTCAGTTACCAAAGGATTTTTTCAAGTTCACAATGTTAGCCGAGCTTCTATTGGTTAACATAGGAAATTGCTTCTGAGTTAGTTTCTACCAAGTTGGGTTGGCTAACGAAGGATTTTCTTGTTTTGGCATATGAAGCTTAATTTTTTTGTCCATTGGTTCTAGCCATCTCTAGTAATGAATATTAGTTATTATAATTTGTTTTAGCTGACTTGACAATATGATGAAGGTACACTCTGATACCATTGATGAAGGGCCACACCACCCTTACCAACTCATAACCAAGAATGCAACAATATGAAGAAAACGAGATAAAATGCTTCCCAAGTAACCTCCTTGTTTCTAAACCATAGCCACTAGCTCTTCTCCAACCTTATCCAAGATTTAAGTGTAAATTGCCTCACATTAGGTGCTCTGTCTACACACTCACAACTCCATCACAATCCTGCTATAAACTGCCTCACATTTGGCGCTCTGTCCATAGACTCAGGAAAAATCACTATTCACTTCCTCCTTCTCTTTCACACGTCGAAGCCTTCCAGGCTTTCCAAGCTTCACCTTCTACAACTTTCACCTTTCCAAGCTTTCCTTCCAAAGCTTCTACTTCTCGAGCTTCTCCTTCTCGAGCTTCCACTTCTCGAGCTTCTACTTCTCAAGCTTGATTAGAAATGCTCATATGCTTTGCTCAAATAGGCACTTACCACCCAATACATGACTTATCCACAACCTTCTAGAATTCCTCCACAACCCTCTACAACTTCCATAACCTTCTACAATATCAACAAATTTCTACAATATTCATAACTTTCTAGAATTCTACCCACACACCTCGATAAATGGAATGACAGCAATTTATTTTTTATTTTTTCTATTATACCACCTATGCACCTCGAAAATAGAAATCCCCTTTTCCTTTCTTTTCTCCTTTTTTCCCTTTTTTATTTATTTTTATTATTTCTCCTCTAATTTTCATCACTTTCTCTCTCCTCCACAAATTTTTTTTTTTTTAATTTATAAATAAATTTTTCCATGTAAGATGCTCCTGCATCACAATATGAAAGGTATAAGTAAAAGGTCAAGATGTGATCTCAAAGTGTCCAAGTTGTATTGATTGAATTACAAGAGAGGAAGCGGATTTGAAGAATAAGAAAAATATCCTTGTGGAGGAGAAAAACTATATTCAATCAAGATGGATTAAGTACAAGCTAGAAGAAAGATCTGTAATCAATAATTCAGTTGCATCTCAATCAAGTAATTTCATTCTTACTCTCTAACCATTGTAGTAGTGATCTAAATCTCTTAAACAAAGTTGGTTTAATAGCCATTTGTAAATCTTCTTACAAGGTGGAAATTCTATTGAATTGTTTCAAGACCTCTAAAAAGGCCACTCCTAATAGGGTGATTAAATACTTTGATAGGGTCACACCTAACAGTGTGTTTTGTAACCTTTAATAGGGTTGGCTCATAATAGAGCTCATTTTAGAAGTGTGAAAATTAGTAACTAGCTACAATTGGTGGCTTTTTCCAAATTGGGTTTCCATGTTAAATCCTAGTGTCATATTTTTTCATGTTATTTTCTTTCATGCTTCCAACTAAGATTAAGTAATCACTAACATTATCTTAAGATCTACAAAGTTAACACATTTTGTATTTATCGAGTTACAGTATTTTATATGTTTATCAAGCATGAACAAAATTCAATTTTTAGATTTTAAATTTTGTATTGACATCTAAGGGATCTGAGATTTATTTTATTAGTAATAGACTCACCCATCCCCTCTCATTTACTCCTCTTATATTTCCAACAATTGGTATCAAAGACTTTGGTGCTTGTAGAGAATGTTTGAAGGACCTAAGCTAAAGATCATGATGTCTTACAAAAGAGAAATTCCAAAGCTAAACATACATAATTTTGTAGCATGGAAAGGACTCATGAGGTTACATCTAGCTATAATTAGTGACTTGGGTTGCAAGTACCTTGATACTGAATACAAAAATCCCAGTGGAACATTATCAGTTGAAGACATTTTTGAGAAGAAGAATCATAACATCATCATGATTGATATTACATCCGCTATCAGTTACGCTAAATTTTATGAGGTAAAAGACTGTCAAACTGCTCATGAAATGTGAACCAAATTGAAAGATATATATGGAGGAGATGACAATGTAAGAAGAGCCAAAGAAGAAAGTCTAAGAGGATAATTTGACCAAATGAGAATGAGAGAAGATAAAAAACTTGTAAAATATGTGGAAAGAATCAAGGCCAATGTAAGTGCAATCAGAGCATCTAGAGGTGACATCAAAGAGGAAACTATTGTAAGTAAGATTCTTAGAACTCTTCTTCCTATCTATGCAATCTGAGTGTCTTCTATTCAAGAAAAGAGATGCGATTCAAATAAAAAATTAGGCTTGGGTGCCCTAGTAGGAAGATTGACAACTTTTGAACTAGACAACTTTGACAACTATGTTCCTACTTCAAAGAATGTTGAATCTGCATTTGAAGCCAAGCTCTCATTGATCTGATTTAGGACCTACAAGTTTTATGACTTAATCCAACAATTATAAATTCTTTTCTAATCCAAGAAGTAAATGTGTGGCTATGTATTTAAAAAAAAACCATTGAAATTACAAAGAAGAAGAATTAGGGATTAATACAAAGAAATTATAACCAATTACGTAAAATTGAATTAATTCTTTTACTAAATAAAATTAAGATAATTAAAATGTAGAAAATAGCAACACATGAAAATTGATAGAAAGAAATGAGAGATAAAATGCACAACACAATTTGATCTCAGAGTTTGCCCTATCAGGACTACGTCTCTGGGTCCAGCTCCAACTAGTGGACCAATCCAATTAACTCCAAAATTAATTATAATGTGTTATAGTATCAACCCCTTCAAATACATTAGAATTACTCTACTCCAATGTAAAATATTGAAAAAATGTCCATAATTTTCTCTCTCCTCCTTAGCACTTAGTCATCCTTCTAGTTCCTCTCAAAGATCAAATAATCACAATATTTTTCATCAACTCCAATGTCTTCAAAATGGCCCCCTACCCCCATTTTTACACATAAAAAAGGCCTAAAATAGGCCAAAACCATATTTTACATTAATATGGCCTTTAACAAATTACCACTTCGAAATGACCCCTTGCCCTTTCATATTTTTGGTACTATACCAATTTTGGGGTTTAAAGATGTTAACAAATAAACAAATATTCCTATTTTAAAAGTGGGTGGTTTATATTTTAAATGTTATATAGTATTTTTATCATATGTTTGCATGGCGCAATGGCCACCAAACCTCTTAATGGGTGGTCGGTTGGGGGTTCCAACCCTGCTAGTTGCCCCTCCTTACTAACAGTTGGTAGTGGTTTACACCTTAAATAGAACATCCACCTTATTCATTGTAACAACCACTAATTGCCTACCAACCATCAAGCTATTTTTGGAAGTTGATGATCATGGGGTCAAACCTCCCTTCGACCACCTATCAATTATGCAAACTACCCTACCATGTGGCCACACTGTCAACATGCTACGTGGCCTTCCAAACAATTTTTTTTTTTCCATTGTGTCAAACACATTAGATTCTACATGTATGCTGCCATGTAAACCTTCACCACATGCCACATGCCAGTCATTGATTGACCAAAGTTGACTCATACTCACCACATCATTTTTTGCCATGTCATCATCCACTTTGGTCAACCAACTTTGACCAAGCATAACTTTTGTGTTTGGGCTCCATTTTCAACAAAAGAAAATCATCGAAAAAATCTCAAGAAGATCTTAGACTTGGTGCTGACTTTGACCACTTTTGGAGAGTTTTAAATTTTTCCTTTCTGATGGCCTCTAGTCCAAGGTTTGACCCAACTTTGATTGGCCATAGCTCAACCATATAGACCCCTTTTTTTCCCATTCAAGTTGCGTTGGAATTATAATTTTGAGGACTTCAACTTGGTACTAATTATTAGAGTTTTGGAGATACATAAAATTTCAATAAAAATATCCTCCAGATCAAGTCTCCCCACTGAAAAAGACCTTTCAAACCTTTGAAATTTTATTTTCACATAAAATGGAAGGGAGAGCATGTTTGCCTCACTTGTCTAGTATCACTCATAAAATTTGTTGTAATTGTAAATATCTGAACCATCACACACATTATGAGGAATGAAATAGCATTGCTAATACAATCAACCATATATCCTCCAGTGTTCATGGTTACATCCATCACCCACATAGTACCAACTAGTAGAAGTAGAAGCAACAAAATTGAAATAACTGATGAAATGGAAAAAGTATCAACATTTTGGACTACTCATAAAAAAACATCATTAGAAAATGAACCTGTCAAATCTTCTTTTACCATCAATGGCTAAAGGCTTGATTCTATTTGCACCTGATCCTCACTAGCTACTACAAACATGAGAGTCAGTTTATTGCTTGCATTTACAATCATTTTCAAATGTCGTGTGTTTACAATTGATCATTCATTCTTCATGTGATGAGATCTTATAATGTATTCAATTGCATCTTTAAACAAATGATACTTGTTATGTTCCTTGTAGAAGATAGCTTTCCTATCATATAAGTATGGACTACCTAATAAAATCCCACAGATATCAAGTGGAACCACATCAAATTCGACCTCATCCATGAACTTAGATGTTATTGCAAATCTTAACTTGCATTGCTCAGGGACTCACAATATGTTTTCATTGCATACCTAGGCTAATGGATAAGGTCTCTTATGTAGTGTAGTTTACAATCCGAATTGTTTAACAACTTATTATGATATCAAATTAACTTGAGACCCTCTATCTATCAATGTGTCAATTTTAGTGTTCTTGGAAATCACCCTTACATGGAAAAGTTCACAGCTTTTACTATCTTCAAGGACAACATGACTTTTCGAAGTGGAAGCATATGAAAAATTAGTGGTAGAATCAACAAAAGCTTTACCTTTCAAACCCATAGCAGCTATTTTTGCTTCATCACCAGAATCTGATCCAACATCCTAAACAATATTTGTAGACTTTTTCTTTCCGTTACAATCCTTAAACCACTTTGGTTTCAACTAAGGATGAAATTTCCAACACCTTTCTTTTGTATGTCCTTTCTGAACTCACAATGTGAACAATTTGACTTGTTACTTTCCTCTTTCTTCACTGTGGCTTCCTTATTTCCTTTCTTGATGCTATCAGGAGGAACAAATTCCTTCTTAGAACTAAAACTTATGTTTCCTCCACGTACTTCAATATGAGTTGCTTGAACAGATACTTCATCAAAGTTAGAAGGATTAAACATCAATATTGTTTGCTTTAAATATGAATGCATACCACCTATATACTTTAATAAAGTATCTTGCATGTAAAAAGGAATTCTAAGAGTTAATGCCTTCTTCTTAAACACCTATCTATACTCTTGTATTGACTATCCTTTACCTTGCCTTAGATTTTTCCACTCCATAATGGCTTTTTGCATATAACCTAAAGGATAAAACTATTTCTTCAAAGTAGGAGTAAATTCATACCAAGACAAAATGATTTTACCATGTGTAGCAAGATCATCCTAGATCTTACTCTCCCACCAGACTAATGCAATACCTCCCATTCTAACAGTACCTAGTTGGATTCTATAAGAATCATCCAAAATATTTTGAACCCTACAATACACTTCAATCCACTTAAGCCAATTATCCAATTTCTCTGCATCTAATTCATCACTATATATAGGAAAATCAAACTTTACATCAAGCTTTAACAAAGGTGTCTTCACATGTTTTCTTTTAGAATAAGTTAACAACTTAGAAGAAGAAGAGGTGGATAAAGAAGGTGATGAAGATGGAGACAAAGGTTTAGGAGGGTCACTACCACCTCCTACTTTTTTTCCTTTCTCATCTTTTGATGAAAATTGAGCTTCTTCCTTCTACCTAGCCTTGTTAGCCTTTCTCAACTGTCATTTATGCCTCTCTTGAAGAAGAATGCCCACCAAAGATTTTAACTCCATAAAAGCTCTCTGGAAGGCTTCTGCATCAAATTCAAGAAGATTTTTTTCAGATGCCATGACTTAAGGAAAATTTCTTCTTTTTCCAATTTTTGAATTGAACTTTTCAAGTTCACCTTTTCCTTTTTTTAACTTCAACCTAGTTAATATTCATCACTTGCAATTTCTCTGCAAAATAGGCTCTGATACCAAACTTGATCTGATTTAGGACCTACAAGTTTTATGACTTAATCCCAACAATCAAATATTCTTTTTTAATCCAAGCAGTAAATGCGTGGCTATATATTTTTAAAAAACCATTGAAATAAGAAAGAAGAAGAATTAGGGATTGATACAAAGGAAATCTAACCAATTACATAAAATTAAATTAATGCTTTTAGGAAAGAAAATTAATGTAATTGAAATGTAGAAAAGAACAATACATAAAAATTGATAGAAATAAATGAGAGATAAGAGGCACAACACAATTTGATCTTAGAGTTTTCCCTATCAGGACTACATCTTTGGGTTCAACTCCAACTGGTGTATTGATCTGATTAACGCCTAAATCAATTACAATGTGTTAGAGTATCAACCCCTTCAAAAACATCAACATTACTCTGCTCTGATGTATGAGACTTAAAAAAATGTCCTCCAAAATTTTCTCTCTCCTCCTTAGTACTTATTCGTCCTTTTGGTTCCTCTCAAAGATCAAATGATAACAATATTTTCATCAATATTTTTCATTAACTCCCATGTCTTCAAAATAGCCTCCTACCCCACTTTTTATACATAAAAATAGCCTAATATAGGCCAAAACCATATTTCACATTAATAGGGCCTTTAACAAATTAACATTTCGAAATGACCTCTTACCCTTTCATATTTTTGACATTATACCAATTTTGGGGTTTAAAAATGTTAACAAATTAACAAATAAACCTATTTTAAAAGTTGGTAGTTTATAGTTTAAATGTTATATACTATTTTCATCATACATAATTTAAATTTCTTGTGTGGTGCAGTGGCCACCAAACCTTTTAAAGAGCGGTCAGTCGAGGGTTCCAACTCCATTGGCGGCCCCTCCTTACTAACACTTGGTGGCAGTTTACACTTTAAATAGCACACCCATCGATGGCCTACCAGCCACTGGGCTATTTTTGGAATCCAGTGATCATGGGGTCAAACCTCCCTTCAACCACCTATCAATTGTGCAAACTACCCTACCACATGGACACCTTGTTGATGTGCCATGTGGCCTTCCAAACAAAACTTTGACCGAGCATAACTTTTATGTCCCAGCTTCATTTTTGACGAAATGAATGTCCTCAAAAATCTCTTGATGAGACCTTTGACTTGGTGCTGACTTTGGCCAATTTTGGAGAGTTCCAAATTTTTCCTTTTTGACAACCTTTGGTCCAAGGTTTGACTTAACTTTGACTGGCCATAACTCGAGCATACAGACTCCTTTTTTACCTGTTTGAGTTTGGTTGGACTCATAATTTCAATGACTTCAACCTAGTACTGATTATTGGAGTTTTGGATGTACCTCAAATTTTAATGAAAATATCCTCTAGATCGCTCACTTAAAGAAAAGGTCAAGAAATCAAAATCCTATCAATCAAGAAGTGAGGAAGAAACTGAAGAAAATTTTGACAGTGATATTGAAATTTTTGAAACCCTAATTGCAAATAAATACTCCAAAGGTAGAGGAAAATACAAAGGTAAAATCCTTCTAATCTATTTTTGTTGTGAAGAAATTGGTTATATTGCTGCTAGGTATCCAAACAAAGAAAGAAAGGATGAAAAGAAATCCCACAAATACAAAGGCAAGAAGGAATTCAAAGGTCACAAATCTTACAAGGAAAAAGGTAAGAAAACTTGCTTCATGGCTAAAGATTCTGATAACTATGAAGATGAAATGGTGTCTATTACTATAAATGATGAATCTGATGATGAAGAAGGCAAGATGGCACTTATTTCTCATGTTAGAAAAAATAATATAGGGGTTATTGACAGTGGATGCTCACATCATATGACTGGTGATAAAACAAAATTTGAAAATTTTGAATACTATGATGGTGATAGTGTGAGGCTTGGAAACAATAAACCTTGTTGCATAAATGCAAAAGGTTGTATCTCATTAACCAATGAACTTGTATGTGATAATGCCTATTAGGTTAAAGGACTAAAGAATAACCTAATGAGTGTGGCATAGTTGAAAAATATTGGATTCAAGGCAGATTTCATGAATGGCAAGGCAAAACTATTGGATTACAAGGGAAATCCGGTTGGATCAAGCAAGCAAACTAAAGGTAATCTATTTTATCTTGAACTTGGTGAATGCTCATATTTTATTTCTCAAGTAGAAGAAAGTTGGTTATGGCACAAAATATTATGTCCTATAAACTTTGATAATATGATCAAGATAAGAAAATATGAAGAAGTAAGTGGTATTCCTAGCTTGAAGAAACCTCATGTTGGATTGTCCAAAAATTGCCAAATTGGTAAAATGGGAAAGACTAGTTTTAAGAGCAAAAATTACTAGTCACAAGAACTCTTGAAAATTGTGGATAATGACTTATGTGGACCCATTGGAATAGAAATTCATAGTGGATAAATTATTCATTCTTTTTGTTGATGACTATTCTAGAATTATGACTGTGATGTATCTAAAGGAGAAGTCAAAAGATTTTGAGAAATTCAAATGGTATCTGGCAAGAGTTGAAAAAGAAATTGGAAAGAAATTGAAGTGTTTAATATCAAATAGAGGTAGTGAATTCATCTCCAATGAATTCAATAATTTTTTCATTGAAAAAGGAATCAAAAGATAAGTGTCAGCCCCTCGTACACCTGAGTAGAATGGAATAGTTGAAAGAAGAAATAGATCCACCATGGATTGTTCTAGAACAATATTAATTGAGAAGAATGTTGCTACTAAATGCTAGAAGGAAGCTATCAATATGGTATTTCATACTCTGAACCAAGTTCATTCGAAGAAAGAATCAAATAAAACTCCCTATGAACTATAGTATTGCTACAAACCCAATGTAATTTACTTAAAAGTATTTGGCAGCAAGTGTTAAATCTTGAAAGAATCTAGAAAAGAGAAATTTGATGTAAAAGTTAATGAAGGCATATCTCTAGAATACTCCTACAGAAGTAAAGCATACAAATGTTTGAATTTATCCACTCATAAGATAATAGAAAGTGTACATGTAAGAATTGATGAGTTTGTAGAAAGGAGTGAAGAAGAAAGAAAAAAAGAACAAGGGGATTACAGAAGATTTGTCTACTATGAACGTGATACCCTACCAAATCTATTTGAGAGAAAGGAGACTTCATCTCCCAAGCTCCCCAAATATCCCATGGTTATTGAGTTGTAGGAAGTGGAAACCAAGTTATAGGGACTTGAGTCACATTCAGAGGCTATCGAGCTAGTTCAAACTGAGTCTGAAGTACCCAAGCCATAGATAGAAGGACTCGAGCTTGAAGTTAAATTTTAGACTGAAGACAGTGAAACTCATTCAAAAATCAAAGAACTTGTACTGGCCAAATATGTCAAAAGGCATCATGCACCTAATCAAATCATAAAAGATAAGTCAGATGGACTAATGAAAGAAGAAAATTAAAAGGTACATGTTTACTTGCTAAATTTGAGCATAGAAATGTTAAAGATGCTCTAGAAAATGAAAGTTGAATTGAGGCTATGAATGAAGAGATAGAAAAAATAGAAAAGAACAATACTTGGACTCTTGTTCCTAGGCCTAAAAATAAAAAAGTAATTGGCACAAAATGGATATTCATAAATAAGATGAAGATGGAAAAGTCCCTAAGAACAATGCAAGATTGGTAGTAAAGGCTATTCTCAAGAAGGAGGTATTGATTATGGGGAAACCTTTGCCCTATTGCAATATTAGAAGGTGTTAGGACTCTACTTGCATATTCAGCTCACAGAGGATCCAAAGTATATTAGATGAATTTTAAATCTACATTCTTGAATGGAATTCTTGATGAGAAAGTCTACATTGAATAGCCAAAAGGTTTTGTTGATCCTAACAAAAGGGACATGGTCTAAAAATTACACAAAGCATTGTATGGTCTCAAACAAGCTCCTAAAGCTTGGTATGAAAGACTACATAATTGTTTGATACAAATTAATTTTTAAAGAAAAATTGATTATAGTATTCTCTATATCAAATAAGGACCATATAAAAAGATTATGTTGGTAGAAATATTTGTTGATGATACTCTATTTATAGGAAATGATGACTTATACAAAATATTCTTAGAAGATATGAGTAAAAAATTTGAAATGTCCATGTTTGGTGAGATAAAATTCTTTGTTTGATTGCAAATTTAGCGAAACAAAAATGGTATTTATATCTATATCACTCAATCTAAGTATATCAAGGAGATGCTAAAGAAGTTTGGAATAGAAGATTCAAGATCAACTAGTTGGATCTCCCATGTGTATTGGACATAAGCTTACCAAAAATGATGACTCCAAAGAAGTAGATTAGACCTAATACAGATCAATGATTGGGAAATTATAGTATGTAGTACATATAAGGCCTAACATTTTCTTAGTAGTTGGGATAGTGGCAAGATTCTCAGTAAAACCCAAAGAAAACCACATAATGACAATCAAAAGAATCATGAGTTATCTAACAAGTACTAAAGATTATGGCTTATGGTACAAACTTAGAGGAAATATAGACCTAAAGGTGTTTATTGATGTTGATTGGGTAGGAAGTATTGATGATAGAAAAAGAACTAGTGGTGGAGCACTCTTTATTGGCAAAAGATTGGTATCTTGGACAAGAAAGAAGCAGAACTACACATCTCAATCCACAACAGAAGCAGAGTATGTGGTAGCAAAAGTAAATTGTTCTAACATTGTTTGGTTTAAACAATTGTTAGAAGGAATGAAGGTTGAAATCAAAGAGTGAAAAGTCATATATTATGATAACACCAGTGCAATCAACATACCAAAGAATCCAGTGATGCATTCCAAAAAGTAGAAAATTGCTATAAAATATCTTTTTTTAAGAGAACTAGTATAGGATAAACAAGTCATATTGGAATATGTGAAAACAAAGGAACAATTTGTAGACATATTCACCAAACTATTACCTAAGGATGAATTCTTGTATCTAAGAGGTAAGCTAGGGGTCATTCCCCTATCTGAAACTCACCTAATAAAGTTTAGTAATGCATCAACAAGAACTATGTTGAAGGTCAATTAGTTGATGTAGCATTGTCAAGAGCATATTGTAGATGAATTAGTACTTAAGGTACATTGATACTAACTAGAACTATTGTCTTTGGCATATATTTTCAAAGAGGGAGAAGTGTATTATCATTTCTCTCTTGTAGAATTTTCCTTAGAGAAAAATTCACCCAAGATCAAGGAGCATAAGCACAAGCACATAGTAGACCAAAGAATATAATCAATATGGGAATGCTTACTATTATCAGAAGCATGTAGATACACACTAGGAGAGCCTGTATATAAAGGCCTCTAAGATGCATCTAGAATGTGTCTAGAAAGAACTATGAGATAAGCATGACAACTAAGAACATATCCTCCACAATAAGAGGATAAGCATGATGAGATGTCTAGAATGTTTTAGAAACCATGTGCTTAAATAATGTGTTAACTCCTAAGTGTAGACAACATGTGCGTAATTAGAGTGAAAACTCCTATGTTGTCAACATGATAACTCACAAGAGTATGCATACTCCTAGGTGAGTAATAAATAAATAATAAACTATATGCATTGACCTAAGTAGACTTAAGTAGGTGTAAATAGTAAATACTTATTTACATCAAACCCCACCCCCCCTGCCCCCCCTCCTTAAGTGCATCTTGAGGGAATGCCCTTAAACTTACATGATGTAGGATGACATGCATGATGGGTCCTGGCTACTAGGCCATGTTAGGTACCCATATACATAATGATCCGAAAATCTCTTATAAAATGGAGAAAGAGGGAAAACATCATGGGAAAACCCTCCCCCAAAAAGAGAGATGAAAAACACAAATGATGTATGGATGGATGGAGTAATAAAGACCCCACCCGCCCCCCCCCCCTCCCCCCCCCCCCTCCCCCCCATTAAAACATACATTTAGTATATACAATAGAGAAATAGGAGAAGGAAAAAACCATGAAGAGGAAAAGGGCCCCTCCAAAAAAAGGAGAAGAAAGAGATAAGGTAGTCTCCCCCCCTAAAGATACTGTGCTGATTAGTGAGAAATGCTCCAATGTAGAAGTTGATCCATGATTGTTATATAATGTTCCTCCTCTTTGGAAGAAACAATGGAAAAGGTATAGGTGAGATGCTTCTCCTATGTACAAAAATAATCTTGATGATGAAGATTATCTCTGAAACCAATTCAAGTGTCCCAATGTCAATATCGATGGTTGCTCCCTCCAAGACTACTGAAAAGAACATGTGCACATCGAGCAAGGATCCATTTAGAACATATCTCAAAGAACCAATAGTCTCCTCAAATGATAAAGAGACTTCCTGGAACTATTGTACATAAGTATCCACAATCACATCAACCTATAAAGAATGATCATGTAGAGAATGGACATGAGGGTTAGAGTGGGACTGTGCAACAACTATAGAGGGATCATCCTCATCAAAGAGAAGCTAAATATCATCAAAGAAGTCCTCCAAATCTACTATGTGTGACTCGAAAAACAAATCTAAAATGTCAGTCAAGAAGTCATCACCTGAGGCTAGAACTGGAAGACATAGTGTACACTGTGGTGCTAAAGTACATGAATCTATCACTGTGGCAACAAATGAAAATTTTTCCTCAAAGAGAAGATGAATATCATCAATAATGTCTCCCATATCTTCATTGTAAGACTCCACAAACAAGCCTACAAGGGTGAGAAGGAAGTCATCGCATGAAGGCAAAGTAGGAAGACATGAAGGGTCCTACTGCACTAAATTTGAAGCATTTGTGGCTGGAACTAGATCAATAGAATTAATAGAAGAATTGGGAGGTGAGAACTCAACTGGAGTTGAAGGTACCATAACTAGAGTGACTAGATGTAGAATGTCCTCTACAAATGGAGGAACACATGAATCTCCATATGCTTCCCTACGAACTGTCTAAACATCATGAGGAAAACTTACCATAAGAAGAGGAGCAAAGGATTCCTTACTCAGATTGTTATATATAAAGCTAATAATTTTAGAAAGATATTTGAATGAAGGTGGTATCTTTGAGCAAAGAGAAGGAATCACTTTTTGATGTTCTCTTAGACGATCAACCATCAAAGCACTCCATTTTTGATAGTTCCTCAGTGTCAACTTTGGTCTTATACCAGACCAACATAGGTGACAAGCCTCCATGAGATCAATGAATGTATTCACCCCCTAAAATATAGAAATAATCACTCAACCCCCCCCTAATTTATGATTTGGCACTTAGTGCAATAGCCACATGCCAATTTCAAAAAAAACAACCTATTTTGGAGACCAAATGAGCCTATACCAAGCATTTGAAGTGGTAAAAATTAGGATTTGTGACTTGCAAAAAAATTCATGAATAGAGATCTCAAACCACTTACACCAATGTATAGATCACAAAATTCTACCCTAAAACAAAAAAAAATTGCTCGCAAAAAGGAGTCCATATGAGGAAGATATTGATGTTTGAAAATCGTTGCTGTTATTATTTTTCCTGAATCATCGTTGCACCTCCAAAAATCAAAAGGCTCTAGATTTTGACTCAGATGTCTAATTTGGATGAAAAAAAATCTAATTTAGGGGTTTTTTGACCTTCTAAATATGATGCAAATATTTAATTTGCAACATAAGCTTCAATCTTCACCTGCAAAATATCTCTCATATAGGCCTGATGGCTAATTTTTTCAAAAAAAATAATGCAAATCTAAAAAAATTGCAGAGAGGCAAATGAAAAAAATGTAGATCTAAAAATTAAATGTGCAAATCTGAAATGGCCATACCAATTTTGAAAATTGGGCCATTAGGTTGCTTGTTTGCAAAAAAATAATTCCTCAATTTTGATATTTTCCAACATAGACAAATTTATAGTCAACTCACCAAATCAACACACCAGACGTAGTGGTGAGGTCTTCTTTGGCTCTAGATGCTCCTACTTTTTTTTGAATTCTCTAGATCTTTGGATCGAAGATGTTGAAGCAACAATGGTCTCAAATGGCTAGTGATGAGAATCTCCCCAAGCTTTGATACCATGTAAGAATTTTCCTTAGAGAAAAATTCACCCAAGATCAAGGAGCACAAGCACAAGCACAAAGTAGACCAAAGAGTATGAACAATACGAGAATGCTTACTATTATCAGAAGAATGTACACACACACACACACACACAATAGGAGAGCCTATATATAAAGGCCTCTAAGATGCGTCTAGAATGTGTGTAGAAAGAACTAGGAGATAAGCATGACAACTAAGCATATATCCTCCACAATAAGACGATAAGCACGATGAGGTATCTACGATGTTGTAGACACCATGTGCTCAAATAATATGCTAACTCCTAGGTATAGACAACAAGTGCATAATTAGAGTGCAAACTCCTATGTTGACAACATGACGACTCACAAGAGTATGCATACTTCTAGGTGAGTAATAAATAAATAATAAAATATATGCATTGAACTAAGTAAACTTAAGTAAGTGTAAATAGTAAATATTTATTTACACCAACATCTCTAAAAATTTATTTCATAGAGGGAGAAGTTAGTCTAAGAGGGAGAATTTTGCAAGAGGAAGAAGTTCTATAAAGGAATATCAAAAGAGACGGAACTTGATAGAAGATTGTTGCATACTAAAGCTTATTGACAAAGGGAGTCTTTTTTTCAAAATTTCATTGTGTTATGACATGTTGTGTTGCCATTAATGCCAAAGAGGGAGATTATTGGATATAATTGATTAATTATGTGTTATCTTTGATGTTACACAAATTTCATATCAGTTATTAGTCAGTCCATGTCGAGCTCAATTAGGTAGTGAAGAATATTTTCCATGTCTACCAAGCATTCTTATGCAGAAGATAGTGTCTACCGAGTTCACTCAAGCATCAAAAGAATTCATATAGAGAAAGAGTGTTAACTAAGCTCACTCGGTTAATGAAAAAATGTTAGATGGTATCAGTGGTGAACAAGTATGAAAGGATTTTTGCAAGTTTGCAGTGTTAATTGAGCTTGTGTTGGTTAAAACTAGAAATTTCTTTTGAGTTAGTTTCTATCGAGTTGGATCAACTAATGAAGGATTTTCTTGTTTTGGCATATTAAGCTTAATTGTTTTGTCCATTGGTTCTAGCTGACTATGGTGATGAATATTATTTATTCTAATTATTTTTTAGCCAGCTTGACAATATGAAAGGTATAAGTAAAAAAGTCAAGTTATGATTTCAAAGTGTGAAAATTGTATTGATTGAATTACACGAGATGAAGAAAGGAAGCAAATTTGAAGGATAAGCAGAATATCCTTACGGAGCAGAAAAGCTATATTCAATCAAAAAGGATTAAGTAAAAGATAGATAAAATATTTTTAATCAATAATTTAGTTGTATCTCAATCAGGTCATTTCATTAATACTCTCTAATCACTATAGAAGTAATCTAAATCTCTTAAACAGAGTTGGTTTAACAACCATTTTTAAATCCTCTTATAAGGTGGCAATTCTATTGAATTATTTCAAGACCTCTAACAAGGCCACTCGTAACATGGTGATTAAATCCTTTAATAGGGTCATATCTAACAGTATATTTTGTAACCTTTAAAAAGTTTGGCTCCTAACAGGGCTCACTTCAGAAGAGTGGAAGTAACTAGTTACAATTGGTAATTCTTTCCAATTTGGGTTTCCACGTTAAATCTTGGTGTCATATGTTTTCATATTATTTTCTTTCATGCTTGAAACTAAGATTAAGTAATCATTGGCATTATCTTAAGATTTATAAAGTTAACACATTCTATATTTACCAAGGTACACTATTGTATATGTTTACCGAGCATCAGCAATATTCAATTTTTAGATTGTACATTTTGTATTGACATCTAAGAGATTTGGGATTTATTTTATTAGTAACTAATTCACCCCTCCCCTCCTAGTTACTCCTCTTATATTTACAAAAGGGAAAGGGGTAGCACCACAAGTTACCCCCAAAACCCTCCTAGAAGAAGCATGGGCATCAATACCCATAGCAATAAGAGAAAAGATAGTCGAAGCAGCTACAACATCCATGTTCTTGATAGAGACAACAAAAAAAGAAGGGACAACCTAAACATTCTGAAACAAAGCCACATTAGAGACACCATCCATAGCATTAAAGACAACAGTAGTAGCAACTTCCAATGGATGATCAATCTGAGGTGAGAAATCCACCACACCCCCTTCCTTGGAAACTTTTTGAACTATATAATGATGGTTTGAAATCTCCAACCATCAAGAAGGTGATTTATTCAATCTAACCTTATAAGAGGAGCACCACATAGTGAGATGGCCAGGAATGTGATATTTCTTACAACTGAATGGAATACCCTTATAATCAAGAGTTTGGATCTAAGAACCATTTTGAGAAGCCAAAGTAATCTATTCAATCAGAACCTTAGAAATAAAAACCCTCAAAAGAATATGAGTATATGTCATCTTAAACACATCAGAAGAATTTATATAAACTATATGGAAATCCCCAATAGCCTCACCCATAAAGGTATTCTATAAAGGGATTTAGTAATAGGATCAAACCAGTGATACCATTGTTTGGCCATTACGGGAAAACGCTCCTCCCAAGAGAAATAACTATTACACAAGATGGTTTTCCTATCTATAACTTTTTCAAATGTCACAATAAAAAAAGCCCTTTCCACAAGGTAAATCTAAATTGTATTAGTTATGATTTGTTCTCAATGTTTAGAAATCCAAGCATGTAAATCTAGAAAAAAGGGCCAAAACCCATAAATAAAAAATAGCAACAGTAGAAGAGAAATCCTTTGCATTTTTTAAGATCTCATCCATAATATCAAAATCAAGATTAACCATGACCGGGTTACTTACAAAGATAGGCAACACCAAAGGACAAGGTCTCCCTCTCCCAGTAGAGGTAGGACCATAGATACCTACCTCAAAAGTATCCACATCTGCATATCAAATCATTGACCTCCCCATAGTTTTGTAATGTCCCCATTTTTTTAGCAACTCAGTGGACTTTTTAGTCTTTATGTTCTCCAAAAGCTAAGTGGAGAAATAAGGAGAAATTGATTAAATTAATTTCTTATAAAGTCATTAAATAAATTAAAATTAAAATTTGACTTTATATTTAATGAAATTAATTTTCTAGAAGCACAATTAATTATTTTATTGCAAGGGAGAAGCTTCTAGAGAGTGCATTAATTATTGGAAAGGGGAAGCTTCTAGTAATCTAATTTTCTAGAAGCACAATTAATTATGTATTGCAAGGGAAAAGTCTCTAGAGAGTGCATTAATTATTGGAAGGGGGAATCTCCTAGTAAGTAAATTTTCTAAAAGCACAATTAATTATTGTATTGCAAGGGAGGAACTTCTAGAGAGTGCATTAATTATTGGAAGGGGGAAGCTTCTAGTAGTTTAATTTTCTAGAAGCATAGTTAATTATTGTATTTCAAGGGAGGAACTTCTATAGAGTGCATTAATTATTGGAAGGGGGAAGCTTCAAGAGAATGCAATTAAATAATATTTTATTTCCTTCTAGAAGGGTGAAGGAATAGAATAAATAGGGGTGAGAGCTTCATTGTTTATCATCTGATTATTGTGAATTGCATTCGATATTAAGTTGGGAGAAAAACTAAGGTTTTCAATTTCAGTCATCCATTGAAGAACATCAACTCTTTAGTGTTGCAACCATTTGAGGTAGTGAAATATCTACTAAATTTGCTATTCAGGGGAGCTTCAATTCAGAAGTTCTATTTGTGCTTAAATTGGAGAATAAATTTTGGCTGCTATAGTATGCATGCATGATGTCATGCTACAATATTTATGTTTGATTCATTTCCATTCCTGGGCATCACTATTATTAGGTTCCTCTAGAAACTATGAGTAATTATCATTGTACTTTATAAGCATATGATTTGGTTGTAATAATTTAGAATTAGATTTTGGCATTACTATAGTTATTATTGTATATTAATTGTTTGTCAAAATGTTAGTTAGTTGTAGGTATGCATTTCATATCTAGTTTTCATGTATATGCATTGAAAGTACCAAAAGGATTACACTTTCATATTAGTTCATTGTAAGAGGATATTACATTGGTATTAGAACTTACTTGCAAAGTGTTTGATGAAGTTACAACTAGTTGGGGTTATTACATTAGTATCAAAGTTTGCTTGCAAAGTGTTTGACAAAATTTCAAACAACTTAATTATAAAAGAATTTGTTGTTTGTTAAAGTTATAACCTGTTGGGGTTATTACATTGGTCTTAGAGCTTTCTTGCAAAGTGTTTGACGAAATGTCAAACAACTAAAGTATAAAAGGTTTTGGTGTTTGAAGAAGTTATAACTAGTTGGGGTTATTACATTGGTGTCAGAGTAGATTCCTGCCATCCTATGGGGTAGAGAAATATTAATTATTTTCAGATTTGCTATTGCATTTGGAGTAAACAACACTCTAGCATTTTCTAGCCATGGAAAAACATAGGAGGACTACCCATTCTAGAAATTGGTGGAGTAATGAGGAAGTTAGTGCAAAGATGAATGCTTTGC
Source organism: Cupressus sempervirens (assembly GCA_028749045.1). Classification (NCBI taxonomy): domain Eukaryota; kingdom Viridiplantae; phylum Streptophyta; class Pinopsida; order Cupressales; family Cupressaceae; genus Cupressus; species Cupressus sempervirens. The sequence goes on from CM053788.1 coordinate 124,248,415, forward strand.
AAGAGACTATGGAGAAAATGAAGAGCTTGTAGATCTAGAGACAATTGAAAGGGCGACAAAGCATATGGTTTCTACCTTTAAAAGGTTGACATTGAGATTGTAGGGAAGGAAGCTTCAGTTTTCCCTAATAGGAGTCTCTAATGCAAATGTACCTAAATTTGGTACAATGCCTACTACTCCTATCTGCAATGTTGATGATGGACTTAGTGGCACCAAGCTTCAGTAGGTTAAGGCTCCTAGAGCTATTGTTATAGTTAGTGCAAAGACAGTTGATGTAGTTGTTACCACTGATACTTTTGGCTCTCTCGAGGACATAATTATTATTGGAGATTTGTATGTGAGATCTAATGGTGTTGCTATAGTTTTGGAGGTAATTTCTTCCTCATTTGGGATAGGGGCACATATAGAGTCACTCAACTATGATGTTGGTGATGTGGGTGTTTCAATAGAGTAATAGATGTGGACTTATCCTCTAGTATTACTAATTCATAGCTTGGTGTTGAGTCATGTGTGTAGAGTCAAGAGTCTGTAGTTGAGGCTTTGTCAAGAGATGTCGATGCAAATAGTATGGACACATTTAATTATCCATTTGATGATGCTATAATATGTACTAGGTATGAGACACCTTTTCATATATTTGGTGATGACTCCTAGGGTTTTGGATTGTTTCTAGGATCAATGTTTACAAGATCTATCTATTTACATGAAAACTAAGACATGTGAGGCAATTGATATAGCAAGGGCTTTCATTTCTTCGAGTGAGGAGCTAGTTTGAGGTATGTAGTATTTGTATGTTGGATCCAAAATTGTGCAAGGAAGATAGCACACATATGAGAAATCTTGTGGTAGAGAGTTTTGATTAAATTTCCTATCACACTGTAGTTAGTGAGACACAAAGCTTGCATAGGAGTCAGGGGTTACAAAGGCATTATGTGACTTATCAGCTAAAGGTGAGTGATAGTGACATTTCATCATCTCTTGATTATTAAGATGTTATTTTTCATATGCTAGCTACAACTGGTTGGGGTGCTCCTATGTTAGATGAGCACGGTGATAGTAGTCTCCCCTTAGCAGTTTCTCAGTCTAGCTAACTACTATCAAAAACTTATAGAAGGCTACTCCAAGATCATAGACCCATTGAAAAATCTACTAATGGAGGATAGAAGTTGGAAATGGGGTGATGAAAAATAGATTACATTTGATGACATCAAGACAAGATTGACAAAGGTTTAGGTTCAAGGATTATCAAGCCTTGATGGATCATTTGAGGAGGCAAATAGTGTATTTAGGCAGATTGGAGGGCCAAGTCAATAGGAATACTTAGACTATCTTGACATCTAATTGAATGTAAGTAGATTTGATGTGATATAGTTTGGTGAGATCGAGTCTAGATTTCTCACTACTTACATCATTTTCAAATGATGAAAGGGTGGTCTGATTTGTTTGTTGATTTTAGGATTGAGTAACAACTACTAGATTTGGCTAACGTCTACATGGATGACACCATCATAGATTGTTGGGAGTGATAGGGTTCCACTTCATTGAGAGAATTAGTGATATTGGGCACTAGTGGAGATGTGCAATTTGCTAAGCGTGGTCAAGTCTTAACAATTTTGAAGAAATGCTCTAAGGTATTTGATTGATGGGACTAGTCTAACTAAATAGATTCAAATACATGGTGTGTAAGACTCTCTAACTTAGCTGAGCTCCTTTTCTTCAAGCTCCCCCATAGATGGCCAAAGCGTGTGGTAGAATAGGTGATGTCATGCTTGTATAATGTCAAGATCATTGAGAGGGACGAACACCAAGATGTAATCCTAGAAAGATCAAAACCATGTGACAAGGTTGCATGATTGGACAAGTTAAGTCAAAATGACCTTGACTTGAATGTGGATCACTACATAATAGAGGAGGAGGCCTTTAAACCAACTCAAGCTCACAACAGTCCCAAACTAAGGTTGAACTTTATATGGCTGATTGGACATGAAGACAGGCATGGTTAGGACAATTCAGTGGTATCACCTTCAGACCCTACGATGAGAGTTTACCTCATGGTATAGCTCTAAGTAGTGTTACCTTAGATCCTTACTCAATTATGATAACCTTCTAGTGTCAAGAGGATGATTTCACTTGGCTCAATTTTAAGGATGGCAACATTAGTTTGGACATTCTAGAGTTAGGTGAACCTTTTCACATAGAAAAAATCTGTGACACTTAGAATAGTGTTGGATTGATTCACTTTAGTGATATATTCTATCTTAGGGATAGATTGGACATAACAAGTATTGATTCTACCATGGATGACATGGAGATTTTTATTTAGTGTTCACTAGCATTAAAAAATTGGGCATGGGTGGATCGAGAAGATGTTTCGAGAAAATTCCTAAAAGATAGGTTATTTTGTCTAGCTAGGGTGATTCATGATTGTTGAATATCAACATGTTAAGTATGGAGAATGAATCTCTTTGGTTGTGATTTTGGAGGATGAGTTAGGAAATTTGAGCGAGGTTCATAGCTATATTGGTCAAAATACCTTATCCTTGGACAAATGGCCAATTTTGTTGATAGGATAGCAAATGGGGCTAAGCCAGTTGTTCCTATCATGGTTCCAAGTTTGATGCCACTTCAAATTGGTATACTTTGAAGTGATCTAACTCATAATGGATCACCAAACATTGAGATGAAGTTGGGTGAAGCTTACACTGATTTCATTGATTTTCATGATGATTAGCATCGAGACTAGAACAATGGTGTTTTGTCTAGTTTAGAAAATGAGGCATTTGATGAACACAAAGCCAAAAACTCATATTGGACAAGGTAATAGATAGATATAGAGATCTCAAATCAGTATGAGCAGGTGGTTAGAGATTGGGAATTTGACTCACCTACTCCTATGACTCCTCAAGATTAGGTTGAGCACATGGACAAATCATAGTAGAGATTAGATGAAGGCAGAATTGAGATCTTTCTAGATGGAGACAGTGGGTTCCCTCAGTAGAGAGACTCCATCAAGTAGAACTATTGATTACATTTTCTAACCTCCCAAGCACAAGCAAGTTGTGTTGACATTGAGGATAAAACCACTCGTTTAGTGGGGGAGGATGTAAGGGGTCTGGACTTTTAGGCTGACTTGATGGCCAATTTTATTAACTTGGATGGCTGACATGGTAAATCCTTGGGAGATTGAGGTGATTTAGGTCAACACCATGCAATGTGCTAAGTGTGGAGATAACCAAGGCATGGTGGTGCAAAATTGTGCTAAATAGGACTGGTGGGGTTCTATTAAAATCCTTAAGTAGTGTTCACTTGGTGGTTGACCTAGTTTTAGGTCCTAGTAACAACTATGTTGCTTGAGGAATTAAAATGGGTCCAACCCCAAATCTAACAGCTAGTTGGAGAGGCTCCACTATAAGGAGACACAAAATTCATCAAGAGGCAATCAAGAGTCAAGTAGTGAAGTTAAGAAAGTAGTGAGGTAGAGGCAGTCAAGCAGTGATAGTTGACAACTAGAGCAACAAGTAGCAAAGTTTGGCAAGACAAGAAAAAGTAAGCAATCAACAACAAGCAACTAGTGAATTAGAAGCAAGTACCATGGAAGAAAAAGCTAAGGTAGGTAGTAGTAAGAGGTTGGATGATCAATAATTTAGGATCTAGGTAGTGATAAGTGAATTTAGAGCTTGGATAGCGGATAATAGAGTAGTGGAGGACATCAAGTGTAAGAGGTGGTCTTGCTCACTAGGTTGTCAAAACTATATATTAGGCATTGTAATTGTATGAATGTGGAGCTCATTGTAATAAGGGAAGCTAAGTAGCTTTAGTCATTCCATTATAAGGATTTGATCTATGTTTGATAACACTGTATCTTATCTGCTTATTCTTTGTAAGTCAGTTACTATTAAATCAAGCATACTTGGGGAAGATTGCCCCTCCACACCCATGGTCCGTGTCATTTGCATTATTCATGTTGTATTTTGAATCACCTTGCATACTAATCAGGAGATCTAGAATCTGTAAGTAAACCTTCTACAAAGTGCAATATTGGGGGACAGTTGTACTCTAGTATCCTATTTGTGAGCTCATCTTACATTATTCTGCTAGGATAGCTAGTGCCACAACCACAACTTAGCACTCTCGATCAAGTGTGTCACCACTTCCTTAACTTGAGCTTCATTGCTTAAGTTTGATCAACTAGCTAGATACTCTTCCACATCCCAAAAGAAGTTATCTAGGATGGTGTCATCATCATCTCCATCATATTCACTGATCTTGGAACACATATCACTTTGTCCTCCTGCCTGTATCAATGAATGGTAGACCATCTAACTATCTCTCAATGAACAAAACTCTTCCCTCAAAGACTCAATCTAATCACCAAGATTAGCCATCTTGATAGCCATCTTCTCTTCCAACATGTTCTCCAAGTCAGAAGCTTCCAATGCATCCAATCTTGCATTGTGTGATAACAACTAGTCTTGGTGCTTGAGGGTCTTACTTCTCACATAGGTGTGTTGGATCTAGACCTACTCCAAATCAGCTTGACTATCTACATATTCCATGTTTACCTTGCTAACCTCAAATATATTAGGAACATCATGTGTTTAAATTGTCCATGATCTATCCCAATCTATTTAAGAGACCAACTCTCCCAAATAGGATTGCTTGCCTCTCCTTGTCACCAAGCTCAAACTGCTCTAAATATGACTTGTTTCCAATGTGCACAAGGACCATCTTCAAGCTTAGATTATATGGGCTCTAATACCACCTATCATAGTCCACGGGAGGTGAACCATGTGGTACTGTCTATCCTAGCAGAATAATGCAAGCCAAGCTTACAAATAAGATATCAAACTATGCCTATCCCCCAATATTGCACTTTGTGAAAGCTTAACTTATAGATCTGAGATCTCCTGACTAGTATGCAAGGTGAAAAAAAAATACAACATTACTAATGCAAATGACATGGATCATGGGTTTGGTGGGGCAATCTTCCCCATGTATGCTTGATTTAATAGTAATCAACTTAAAAAGAATAAGCAGATATGATACAGTGTTAACAAAGAAAAACCACCTCCTTATAATGGAATGATTAAAGACACTTGGCTTCCCTTATTATAGTGAGCTCCATGCTCATACAATTACAATGCCTAGTGTACAATTTTGACAACCCAGTGAACAAGACCACCTTTTGCACTTGATGTCCTCTGTTGCTCCATTGTCTCCTATCCAAGATCCAAATTCATTGATCATTGCCTAGATCTTAAATTCCTAATCATCCAACCTTTGACTACTGCTTGCCTTAGCTTTCACTATTCTGGTAGTCACTTCCCATTCACTGGCTGCCTATTGCTGATTGCTTGCTTGTGCTTGTCTTGCCAGACTTTGCTACTCGCTGCTCAAGCTTAGTTCAACTACCTCTAACTAAAACTTCCTCTTGTAAACTTCCCTATCAAATACCACTACTTGGCTACCTCTACCTCATGGCTTGCTTAACTTCACAACTTGACTCTTCGAGTTTCTTTTGATGAATGTTGTTCCTCCTTCTTATAGTGGAACCTCACCAACTAGCCGTTATGATTTGGGGCTGAACCCATTTTAACTTCCCAAGAAACATAGTCATTACTGGGACCTAAAACTAGGTCAATTGCTAAGTGAACACTACTCAAGGATTTTAATAGAACCCCACTGGTCCTAATTAGCACAATTTTGCATCATCATGCCTCGGTGATCTCCACACTTATCACATTACATAGTGCAGACCTAAATCACCTTGGCCTCCTAAGGATTTACCAAGTTGGCCATCCAAGTTTATAAAATTGGTCATCAAGCCTACCTCAAAGGGTATCCCCCTTACATCCTCCCCCACTAAACTAGTGGCATTATCCTTGATGTCAGCATAACCTACTTTTTCTCAGGAGGTCCAAACATGTAATCAATAGTTTTGTTCAATGGAGTCCCTCCACCAAGGGAACCCAATGTCTCCATCTTCAAAGATCTCAATTTTTCCTTTGTCTAATTTCCAGTCTAATTCATCCATGTGCTCAAATCGATCCTAAGGATTCATAGGAGTAGGTGGGTCAAATACCTAGTCTCTCACCACTTGCTCGTACTAAATTGAGATATCCATATCTCTCTATTGCCTCATCCAATTTGAGTTGTTGGCTTTTTTTTCATCAAATGCCTCAATTTTTCAACTAGAAAAAACACCACTATTCTGCTCTTGATGTCAATCATCATGAAAATCAATGAAATCAGTGTAAGCTTTAAGGAAAGTTCATCTTAGGGCTTGGTGAGCTATAGTAAGTTAGATCACTTCAAAGTATACCAATTCAAAGTGGAATCATATTTGGAACAATGGTAGGAAAACCTAACTCAAACCCACTTGTTGTCCTGTCAAAAACATCATCCATCTATCCCAAGGATAAGGTATTTTGACCAATATAGCTAGGAACCTCACTCAAATTTCCTAACTTATCCTCCAACATCACAACCACAGAGATTCATTCTCCATATCTAACATGTTGATATTCAACATCATGAATCACCCTAGCTAGATGAAATAACCTATCTCTAAGGAATTTGCTCGAAACATCTTCCTAATCCACCCATGCCCAATTGTACAATGCTAGTGAACATTGACCAAAAATCTCTACATCATCCATGGTACAATTAGTACTTTTTAAGTCCAAGCTATCCCTGAGATACTTTATATCGCCTAAATGAATCAATCCAACACTATTCCAAGTGTCACAGTTCCTGTCTATGTGAAAAGGCTCACCTAACTCTAGAATGTTGAAACTGATATTCACATCCTCAAAATTGAGTCAAGTGGAACCATCCTCTTGCCACCAAAAGATAATCAAAATGGAGTAAGGATCTAGGGGAACATTGCTTAGATTTGCGCCATGAGGTGAAACTCTCACTGCAGGGTCTAAATGTGGTACCATTGGATTGTCCTTAGCATGCCTATCTTCACATCCAGACCACCCTATGCTGCACCATTCTTGTTTCAACGAAGGAAGGATGGGTCTTTTCAACTCTATGTGGCCTACGGGGTATTGAACAAACTAATGATCAAAAACAAATATCCACTCCCCTTGATACCAATGCAATATCCTCTTACAATGAACTGATATGCAAGTGCAATTTTTTTCATACTTTCAATGCATATACATGAAAACTAGATATGAAATGCATACCTACAGCTAACTAACATTTTGACAAATAATTGATATATCATAACAACTACAGTAGTGCAAAAATACGATTTTGAATTATCATAACAAAATCATATGCTTACAAAGTATAATGATAACTATTCACAATTGCAAGAGGAACCTAATAATAGTAACTCCCAAGAATGGAAATGAATTAAATATAAATATTGTAGTGTGGCATCGTTCATGCATACTATATTAGCTAAAATCTATTCTCCAATTTAAGCACAACTAAAAATCCTAAATTGAAGCTCTCTTGAATATCAAATTCAATACATATTTCACTACCTCAAATGGTTGCAACATTGAAGAGTTGACATTCTCCAATGACTAACTGAAATTGGAAACCTTAGTTTCTTCTCCTAACCTAATATCAAATGCAATTCACAATAATCAGATCATAAATAATGAAGTTCTCACCCCTATTTATTCTTTTACTTCACCCCTCTAGAAGGAAATAAAATATTATTTAATTGCATTCTCTAGAAGCTTCTCCCTTCCAATAATTAATGCACTCTCTAGAAGTTCCTTGCTTGAAATATAATAATTAATTGTGCTTCTAGAAAATTAAATTACTAGAAGCTTCCCCCTTCTAATAATTAATGCACTCTCTAGAAGTTTCTCCCTTGCAATACAATAATTAATTGAGCTTCTAGAAAATTAAATTACTAGAATTATCCCCCTTCCAATAACTAATGCACTCTCTAGAGGTTTCTCCCTTGCAATATAATAATTAATTGTGGTTCTAAAAAATTAAATTAATTAAATATAAAATCACCTTTTAATTAATTTATCTAATGATTTTATAAGATATCAATTTAATAAAAAATTTCTTATTCATCCACTTAGCCTTTGGAGAATGTAAAGGCTAAGAACTCCATTGAGTTGCTAAAAAATGGGGATATTACAGTTTGCCCACCGTAAAATTTCTTGTCCTCAAGCAATCCAGCAACACAATGAACTCCAACCTACACCTGGATCCCAAATGAAGTAGTATGTGACATCCCTGTGGACATTAAACCAACTGCAAACCAACATCATCAAGACCAACCACATGTCCTTTAGCCTAGCACCCAAAACTTGTGTTGATGATGTAGAAGTCAGAATGTCACAAGAAGGCAACTCCATAGAAGATCTATGAAACCTCTTCTTCCCTGTATCCACCCACATAATATATATTGTACTAAAATCCTAATCATCGCAAACATGCATTGAAAAAGATGGTGAATCATATGTAGTAATGCTAATTGTATCAACAATAGGTGTAGCCACATCAAAATATATGGACATAGGAACATTACCAATTTCTGCAACACAGAACTAAACCTTTGTAGATGGTGAAAACTAAGCCCAACTCCACTCAAGTGAGTGATCAACATCAACCTCAATCATAAAATTTTCATAAGACAATGTTGCATCTATGTTGAACATAGTATTATTCAAGAAGTGAATATCAACACTTTGTTGATCGATAGTATAACATGAGTCCATCACTATATCACTCACCTCATCAGCAATAAGAAATGTACTATCATAAGAGAACACATCTACAACTACATGCATACTGCTAAACCCCTTATTGGATGGTTTAATTGACACAGAAGTAGCTACTAATATGACAGCATCCTCGCATGCTCTTACTCCCACTATTGCTGATGTAATAACCCCAACCGGTTATAACTTCTTCAAACACCAAAAATCTTTTATACCTTATTTGTTTGACATTTCGTCAAAAATTTTGCAAGAAAGCTTTGATACCAATGTAATATCCTCTTACAATGAACTAATATGCATATGCAATTCTTTTGGTACTTTCAATGCATATAAATGTAAACTAGATATGAAACATATACGTACAACTAGCTAACATTTGACAAACAATTGATATATCATAATGACTATAGTAATGCCAAAATCTGATTTTGAAATATCAAAGCAAAATCATATGCTTATAAAGTAAAATGATAACCACTCATAGTTGCAAGAGGAACCTGATAATAGCGATGCCCAAGAATGGAAATGAATCAAACATAAATACTGTAGTTCAATGTCATGCATGCATACTGTAGTAGCCAAATCTATTCTCCAATTTTAGCACAAAGAAAACTCTTGAATTGAAGCTCTCTTGAATACCAAATTTAGTAGATATTTCACTACTTCAAATAGTTGCAGTAGTGATGAGTTGACGTTCTCCAATAGTTGATTGAAATTGGAAACCTTAGTTTCTTCTCCCAACTTAATATGAAATGCATTCACAATAACTGGATAATAAACAATGAAGCTCTAACCTCTATTTATTGTTTTCCTTCACCCTTCTAGAAGGAAATAAAATATTTATTAATTGCATTCTCTAGAAGCTTCACCCTTTCAATAATTAATGCACTCTCTAGAAGTTTCTCCCTTTCTATACAATAATTAATTGTGCTTCTAAAAAATTAAATTACTAGAAACTTCCTCCTTCCAATAAATAATGCACTCTCTAGAAGTTCCACCCTTGCAATATAATAATTAATTGTGCTTCTAGAAAATTAAATTACTAAAAGATTCCCCCTTCCAATAATTAATGCACTCTCTAGAAGCTTCTCCCTTACAATACAATAATTAATTGTGCTCCCAAATAATTAAATTAATTGAATATAAATTTTCCTTTTAATTTGTATTTATTTAATGACTTTATAAGAAATTAATTTAATCAATTTCTCCTTATTTCTCTACTTAGCCTTCCAGAACTGTCAATCTTCCTATGTCTATCAATGGCTAGAAAATGCTAGAGTGTTGGTCACTCCAAATGCAATAGAAAATTTGACAATAATTAATATTTTCCTATGCTATAGGATGTGAGTAAATTACTCTGATACCAATGTAATAACCTTTTACAATGAACTAATATGCAAGACAAATTCTTTGGTACATTCGATGCATATACATGAAAACTAGATATGAAATGCATACCTATAGCTAACTAACATTTGGACAAACAATTGATATATAATAATAACTGCAATAATGCCAAAATCTGATTTTAAAATATCACAGCAAAATCATATGCTTATAAAGTATAATGTTTACTACTCATAGTTGCAAGAGGAACCAAATAATAGTGATGCCTAAGAATGAAAATGAATCAAACATAAATACTATAGTGTGGCATCATGCATGTATATTATAGTAGCCAAATCTATTCTCCAATTTAAGTACAAATAGAACTCCTAGATTGAAGCTCTCTTGAATACCAAAATTAGTAGATATTTTGCTACATCAAATGGTTCCAACACTAAAGAGTTGACATTCTCCAATGGCTGACTAAAATTGAAAACCTTAGTTTCTTCTCCCAACTTAATATCAAATGCAATTTACAATAATTAGATGATAAACAATGAAGCTCTCACCTCTATTTATTCATTTCCTTCACCCTTCTAGAAGGAAATAAAATATTTATTAATTGCATTATCTAAAAGCTTCCCCCTTCCAATAATTAATGCACTCTCTAGAGTTTTCTCCCAAGTAATATAATAATTAATTGTGCATCTAGAAAATTAAATTACTAGAAGCTTCCCCCTTCTAATAATTAATGCACTCACTAAAAGTTCCTCCCTTGCAATACAATAATTAATTGTGCTTTTAGAAAATTAAATTACTAGAAGATTCCCCCTTCTAATAATTAATGCACTCTCTAGAAGCTTATCCCTTGCAATACAATAATTAATTGTGCTTCTAGATAATTAAATTAATTAAATATAAAGTCACCGTTTAAATTTAATTTATTTAATGACTTTATAAGAAATTAATTTAATCATTTCTTCTTTATTTTTGCACTTAGCCTTCTAGAAGTAGCAGTCCTCCTATGTCTACCCATGGCTATAAAATGCTAGTGCTAGTCACTCCAAATATAATAGCAAATCTGACAATAATTAATATTTTCCTACCACGCAGGATCATAGGTAATTGCTCTGGTACCAATATAATAATCCTAAATGGTTATAACTTTAACAAATACCAAATTCTTAACCAATTCAATTGTTTGACATTTGTAAAACACTTTGTAAGCAAGCTTTGATACCAATGTAATAACCCCAACCAGTTATAACTTCTTCAAACAAAACATTCTTTTATAATTCATTTGTTTGACATTTCATCAAATACTTTGCATACAAGCTCTGATACCACTATAATAACTCCAACAAGTTATAAGTTCTTCAAACACCAAAATCTTTTATACTTTAGTTGTTTGACATTTCGTCAAACACTTTCCAAGAAAGCTCTAATACCAATGTAATATCCTCTTACAAAGAGCTAATATGCAAGAGAAATTTTGTTGGTACTTTCAATGCATATACATGGAAACTAGATATGAAATACATACCTATAACTAACTGACATTTTGACAAACAATTGATATACAATAATGACTACAGTAATGCCAAAATCTGATTTTGAATTATTAGAGAAAAATCATATACTTATAAAGTACAATGATAACTACTCATAGTTGTTAGAGGAACCTGATAATAGTGATGCCCAAGAATGGAAATGAATCAAACATAAATACTATAGTGTGGCATCATGCATACGTACTATAGCAACCAAAATCTATTCTCTAATTTAAGCACAAATAGAACTCTTGAATTGAAGCTCTCCTAAATACCAAATTTAGTGGATATTGCACTACCTCAAATGGTTGCAACACTGAAGATTTGATGTTCTCCAATGGCTAACTAAAATCAGAAACCTTACTTTCTTCTCCCAACAAAATTTTCAAATGCAATTCACAATAATTAGATACAATAATTAGCAATAAGCAATGAAGCTCTCACCTCTATTTATTCTTTTCCTTCAAACTTCTAGAAGGAAATAAAATATTTATTAATTGCATCCTCTAGAAGCTTCCTCCTAATAATTAATGCACTCTCTAGAAGTTTCTTCCTTGCAGTACAATAATTAATCGTGCTTCTAAAAAATTAAATTACTAGAAGCTTCCCCCTTCCAATAATTAATACACTCTCTAGAAGCTTCTCCCTTGCAATACAATAATCAATTATGCTTCTAGAAAATTAAATTAATTAAATAGAAAGTCACCTTTTAATTTTTATTTATCTAATGACTTTATAAGAAATTAATTTAATCAATTTCTCCTTATTTTTCCACTTAGCCTTTGGAGAACATAAAGGCTAAGATCTCCACTAAGTTGCTAAAAAAATGGGGACATTACAGTCTACCCTCCCTAAAATTTCTTGTCCTCAAGTAGTCTAGAAACAGAATGAACTCCAACCTCTACCTAGATCCCAAATCAAGTAGTATGTGATATCGATGTGGACATTAAACTAATTGCAAACTAGCATCATCAAGACTGACCACATGTCTTGTAGCCTAGCACCCAAAACTTGTGTTGATAATGTAGAAGTCAGAATGTCACCTTAAGGCAACTCCATAGAAGATCTATGAAAGATATTCTTCCCTATATCCATACAAATAATAAATATTGGAGTGAAATCCTGATCATTACCAATATAAATTAAAAATACCGAAAGAACTACACTTGTATATTAGTTCATTGTAAGAGGCATTGCAATATCATTTTAAATTTCCTAGCATGGAGAAGTAGCATACAAGTGTTGACAATATTCCTTGAGCTAAATTCAGTTAGTTTGGGCAAGGGATATTACATTGGTATCAGAGCTTGCATGCAAAGTGTTCGAAAAAATATCAAACAACTGAATTATAAAAGAATTGTTTGTTTGTTGAAGTTATAACTAGTTGGGGTTATTACATTGGTATCAAGGAGATTTCCTTCCATCTTGTGGGGTAGGAAAATATTAATTATTGACAAATTTGCTATTGCATCTGGAGTGACTAGTACTCTAGAATTTTCTAGCCATGGATAGACATAGGAGGATTGCCAATTCTAGAAATTGATGGAGTAATGAGGAAGTTAGCATGAAGATGAATGTTTTTCAAGAGAGTACAGAGAAACTTAAGAGCTTGTCAGATCTAGAGACATTTGAAAGGGGAACGAGGCATATGGTTTACACCTTTAGAAGGCTGACATCAACATTTTAGAAAAAGGAGCTTGAGTTTTCCTCAGTAGGAGTCCCTGATATGGATGTACATATATATTTAGTATGACACCTATTAGTCATATGTGTAGTGTTGATAATGGACTTAGTGGCACTGAGCTTTAGCAGGTTAAGGCTCCTAGAGATATTGTTACAGTTAGTGCAGAGATAGTTGATGCAGTTGTTATCATTGATACTTTTGGCTCTCTCGAGGATAGGATTATTATTGGAGATTTGTATGTGAGATCTGATGGTGTTTCTATAGTGTAGGAGGAAATTGATTCCTTAGGTGGAAAATAGGCACATATAGAATCACTCAACTATGATGCTAGTGATGTGAGTGTTTTAGTAGAGTCAGTAGATGTGGGTTTATGCTCTAGTATTATTGATTTGTACCTTAAGTTATGTGTGTAGAGTCAGGAGTCTTTAGTTGAGGCTTTTTCAGGAGATGTCAATATAAATAGTATGGACATATTTGATGATTCTATGAGATGTACTCAGTATGACATCCCTTGTAAAATATTGGGTGATGACTCTGAGGAGATTTTGGATGGTTCCTAGGATCAATGTTTACAAGATCTATCTATTGAGGTGAAAGCTGACACATGCAAGGATTTCAAACAATAAGGGCTTCCACTTCTTTAGATGAGGAGTTGGTTGAGGTACATAGTAGTTGTATGTCAAAGGTATAATTGTGTGAGGAGGATAGCACATGTATGAGCAATCTTGTGGTGGATAGTTCTGATTCAATTTTCTATCATAGTGTAGTTAGTGAGACATAGAGCTTGCATAGGAGTTAGGGGTTACAAAGGCATCATGTGACTTATCAGTTAAAAGTGCTCGTGATAGTGACATTTCTTCATCTCTTGATCATTATGATGCTATTCATCATATGCTAGATCTAACTAGTTGGGGTGCTCTTATGTCAGATGAGCATGGTAATAGTAGTCTCTCCCTAGCATAGGTTCATGTGCTTCAAGAGGCTATTAGGATCTTGAAGCATAGTTACTCATAGTTAGTTGATGGTAGAGATTACCTTCTGGAGTGGGGTAACCTACTATGAGACATTGTTAGGGAAAGAGGAGGAGGTGGTTGAGCTATCCTAAGAGCTTGAGGTGACTATGGACTCTCTTCAGTATACTCATTTGCCACTTCATGAGTTACTATCATAGTTGGATAAGGTTATAATGGAGTTACAATAGGTACAATCAACAACAGCCACAGATCCTGTTTAATTACATATTGTAGTTGGTGGTGAGTTTTCTTCTACAATTGAATATGAGGAACGTGATGATGTAGCAAACACATTTGTCCAAGATATAAGTTTAGTATATATAGAGGAGGTGAGAGCATAAATGAAGATGGGCTCTCATGGTGATTTTCTTCCTTCTACTAGAAGTGAATCTATTTCTTCTTTTCATATAGCTGGTAGCATTGGATAGTTGGCATTGTCACATTTTTAGAGGGATCAACTATGGATTGCAAGGGAGCAAATTGATGCTTCCACATATAATTTCTACTATACTGAGTCATTCATGGAGTATTTTCTTGAGATCTTTTATTTTTTGGAGGCTTCATATAGCACATCTAAGGGTACTCTCATTTGAGGCTCTTGTGCCATACGATGATTGGTGAGGAAGACTGTAGAGATCTTGGCTACAATTCTTCCCAATAGGGTTATTGTGGTTGGGTTTGTTGTGAGGATTTCCAAGGATCTTGCTTGACCAATAGTTTGAAGTTAGAGAGTGGAGCCATCTTCTGATTCTGAATTTGATGATGATGAGATTGGGAGTTTCTATTAGCATTCCATTGTAAGGACTACTCATCACTTTTCTTTTGATCCATAGTTAGAGGACTTGGTTTTCAGCATTATGGATGGTGATAGAAGGTTTGGTATTCATTATACTTACAAAGGGAATATTTCTTCGCCAAGGGTTGAAGATTTTGTGATATAGGGTATTGCAAAATAGTCGGATGTGCTAGTGAATGAGATGAATCAAAATCACAAATAGATGACTCGATTGATTTCAAATCCAATATTTCAATAGAGCATGATATTGCTCTTTTGATGATACATTTTTTGAAATGAGTTCTCTACATCATGTCTGTGATGGCAATGTAGAAATAATGGGAGTAGGAGCATGTGAGGATGTTGTCATATGAGCGGTCACTTCTATGTTGGTTGAACTAGATCCAACGAGGAGTTTAGCAGTATGCATGTAGTTGTAAATGTGTGCTTTGATGATCATACACTTGTTATTATTGATAAAGTGGGTGATATAGTGACAGAGTCATGTTATACTATTGATCAAAAAAGTGTTGATGTTCACTTCTTGGATAGTACTATGTTCAACATAGATGCAACATTGTGTTATGACAATTTGATGTTTGAGGTTGATGTTGATCACTCAATTGAGTGGAGTTGGGCTTAGTTTTTACCATCTATAAAGATTCAATTTTGTGTTACAGAAGTTGGTAATGTTCCTATGTCCATATATTTTGATGTGGCTACACCTATTGTTCATATAGTTGGCATGAATGCATATGGTTCACCTATTGCTACATATTTTTCAATGCATGTTGGTGATGATCAGGATTTTAGCATATTGTGGGTGGATAAAAGGAAGAAGAAGTTTCATAGATCTTCTATGGTGTTTCCTTCTAGTGACATTCGAACTTCTACATCATTAGCACAAGTTTTGGGTGCTAGGCTGTAAGACATGTGGTTGGTCCTGATGATGCTGGTTTACAGTTGGTTTAATGTCCACAGGGATGTCACATACTACTTCATTTGGGATCCAGGTGGAGGTTGGTGTTCATTGTGTTGCTAGATTGCTTGAGGACAAGAAATTTCATAGAGGACAGACTATAATGTCCCCTTTTTTTGGCAACTTAGTAGGGGTCTTAGCCTTTACATTCTCCAAAGGCTAAGTGGAGAAATAAGGAGAAATTGATTAAATTAATTTCTTATAAAGTCATTAAATAAATTTAATTACTTGCTGACTTTATATTTAATTAATTTAATTTTTTAGAAGCGCAATTAATTATTGTATCACAAGGGAGAAGCTTCTAGAGAGTGCATTAATTATTGGAAGGGGGAAGCTTCTAGTAATTTAATTTTTTAAAAGCACAATTAATTATTGTATTGCAAGGGAGAAACTTCTAGAGAGTGCATTAATTATTGGAAGGGGGAATCTTCTAGTAATTGAATTTTCTAGAAGCATAATTAATTATTGTATTTCAAGGTAGGAACTTTTAGAGAGTGCATTAATTATTGGAAGGGGGAAGCTTCTAGTAATTTAATTTTCTAGAAGCACAATTAATTATTCTATTTCAAGGGAGGAACTTTGAGTGCATTAATTATTGGAAGAGGGAAGCTACTAGAGAATGTAATTAATCAATATTTTATTTCCTTCTAGAAGGGTGAACGAAAAGAATAAATAGAGGTGAGAGCTTCATTATTTATCATATGATTATTATATCTGATTATTGTGAATCGCATTTGATACCATGTAATAACCCCAACTAGTTATGACTTCAAAAAACAAACAAAAATTCTTTTATAATTCAATTGTTTGACATTTCATCAAAGACTTTGCAAGCAAGCTCTAATACCAATGTAATAACTCTAGCCGATTATAACTTCTTCAAACACCAAAATATTTTATACATTAGCTATTTGACACTTTGTCAAATACTTTGTAAGCAAGCTCTGATACCAATGTAATATCCTCTTAGAATGAACTAATATGAAAGTGCAATTCTATTGGTACTTTCAATGCATATACATGTAAACTAGATATAAACTACATACCTACAGCTAGCTGACATTTTGACAAACAATTAATGTACAATAGTGTCTATAGTAATGCCAAAATTTGATTCTGAATTATCATAACAAAATTATATGCTTATAAATTACAATGACACCTACTCATAGTTTCTAGAGGAACCTGATAATAGTGATGCCCAAGAATGCAAATGACTCAAACATAAATACTGTAGCACGACATCGTGCATGATACTATAGTAGGCAAAATCTATTCTCCAATTTAAACAAAAATAGAACTCCTAAATTGAAGCTCTCCTAAATACCAAATTCAATAGATATTTCACTACCTCAAATGGTTGCAACACTGAAGAGTTGATGTTCTCCAATGGTTGACTGAAACCAGAAACCTTAGTTTCTTCTCCCAACTTAATATCAAATGTAATTCACAATAATTGGATGATAAAAAATGAAGCTCTCACAACTATTTATTATTTTCCTTCACCCTTCTAGAAGAAAATAAAATATTATTTAATTGCATTCTCTAGAAGCTTCCCCCTTCCTATAATTAATCTACTCTCCAGAAGTTTCTCTCTTGAAATACAATAATTAATTGTGCTTCTAGAAAATTAAATTACTAGAAGTTTCCCTCTTCCAATATTTAATGCACTCTCTAGAAGTTCCTTCCTTGCAATACAATAATTAATTGTGCTTCTAGAAAATTAAATTACTAGAAGATTCCCCCTTCCAATAAGTAATGCGCTCTCTAAAAGTTTCTCCCTTGCAATACAATAATTAATTGTGCTTCTAGAAAATTAAATTAAATATAAAGTTTTCTTTTAATTTTAATTTATTTAATGACTTTATAATAAAGTAATTTAATTAATTTATCCTTATTTTAGACTTAGCTTTTGGAGAACATAAAGGCTAAGAACTCCACTGAGTTGCTAAAAAAATAGGGACATTACAGTTTGCTCTACCTAAAATTACTTATCCTCAAGCAATCTAGCAACACAATGAACTCCAACATCCACCTAGATCCCAAATGTAGTATGTGACATCCCTGTGGACATTAAACCAATTGCAAATCAACATCATCAAGACCGACCACATGTCCTACAACCTAGCACCCAAAACTTGTGCTAATGATGTAGAAGTCAGAATGTCACCAGAAGGAAACTCTGTATAAGATTTAGCAAACTTCCTTGTGTCCACCCACATAATATATATTGGACTAAAATCTTGATCATCACCAACATGCATTGAAAAAGATGTAGATATAGGAAAACCATATGCACTCATGCCAACTGTATCAACAATAGGAGTAGCCACATTAAATAATATGGACATAGGAACATTACCAATTGTCGTAACACAAAACTAAATATTTTCATATGGTGAAAATTGAGCCAACCTCCACTCAAGTGAGTGATCAACATCAACCTCAAACATTAGATTGTCATAAAACAATGTTGCATCCATGTTGAACATAGTACTATCAAAGAAGTGAACATCAACACTTTGTTGTTCGATAGTATAACATGACTCTGTCAATATATCACTCACCTCATCAGCAATAATAAGTGTACTATTATCAAAGCACACATCTACAACTGCATGCATACTACTAAATTTCTCATTGAATGGTTCAACCGATACAGAAGTGGCTACTGATATGACAACATCCTCGTATGCTCCTACTCCCATTATTGTTGCATTGCCATCAAATACATGATCTAGGGAACTCATGCCAACAACTATATCATCTAATTTAACCTGACATGAATTCTCATCACCTTCCACATCAATTATGCCCAACTCATGTAGTACCTTCTAAGAAATTTTCTACAAATATGAAGGCGCAACTATGTCATCACATTTTTCTCTTTGAAAGAGTGATATCATGCTCTTCTCAAATCTTAGATTCAAAATTAGTTGGGTCATCCATTTGATTTTAATTTATCTCATTCATGAGCACATCCAAGTGTTTCACGATACCTTGTATCTCAAAATCTTCAATCCATGGTAGAGAAACACACCCTCTATAGGTATAATGAATACCAAACCTTTTGTCACCATCTATAATGCTAAAAATCAAGTCCTCTAGTTGCAGGTCAAAAGAAAAGTGATGAGCACTCCTCATAGTGTAATATTGATAAAAACTCCTAATATCATCATCATCAAACTAGGAATCAAAAGATGGCTCCACTCTCTGACTTTGAACTATTGGTCAGGCAAGATCTTGGAAAACCCTTTCAGTAGACCCAACCAAAAAATCCCTATTGGGAAGCATTGTAGCCAAGTCTCTACAATCTTCCTCACCAATTTTCGTATAGTAGGAGAGACTCAAATGAGAGTATCATCAAATATATTGTATGAAACCTTCAAAAAATCCAAGCTCTCGAGAAAATACTCCATGAATGACTAAGTAGAATAGAAATGATATGTGGAAGCATCAATTTGCTCCCCTACAATCCACAATTGATCCCTTTGAAAATGTGACAATACCAACTGTCCAATGCTACCAGCTATATGAAAAGAAGAAATAGATTCACTTCTAGTAGAAGGAAGAAAATCACCATGAGAGCTCATCTCCACTGATGCTATCACCTCCTCTATATATACTACACTCATATCCTAGATGAATGTGTTTGCCACATCATCATATCCCTTATCCTTAATTGTAGAAGCAAACTCTCCACCAACCACAATATGTAATTGAACAAGATCTATGGTTGATGTCAACTGTACTCATTCTAACTCCATAGTAACCTAATCCAACTATGACTGTGACTCCTAAAAAGCCAACTAAATATATTGGAGAGAGTCCACAATCACCTCAATCTCCCAGGTGAGCTCAACCACCTCCTCCTCTTGCCCTAACAATGTCTTATTGTAGGTGCTATCCCAGTCTAGAAGGTAATCTTTGTCATCAACTAATTGAGAGTAACTATGCTTCAAGATCCTAATAGCCTTTTGAAGCACATGAAAGTTTTCTAGGGAGAGACTATTATCACTATGCTCATCTAACATAGGAGCACCTCAACCAGTTGTAGCTAACATATGATTAATAACATCATAATGATAAAGAGATGAAGAAATGTCACTAGCACTCACCTTTAGTTGATAAGTCACATGATGCCTTGGTAATCCCTTACTCTTGTGCAAGCTCTATGTCTCACTAACTACATTGTAATAGGAAACTGAATAAGAACTCTCTACCAAAAGATCACTCATAAGTATGCTATCTTCCTCACACAATTCTACATTTGATATAAAACTACCATGTACCTCAACCAACTCCTCATTTGAAGAAATGGAAGCCCTTGTCGTATCAATCTTCTCACATGTCTCAGCTTTCACCTCAATAGATAGAGCCTGTAAACACTAATCCTAGGACCCACCCAAAACCTCTTCGAAGTCATCATCCAATATTTGACAAGGCCTGTCATAACTAGTACATCTCATAGCATCATCAAATGTGTCCATAATATCTACATCAACATCTCCTAACAAAGCCTAAACTGTAAACTACTGACTCTGCACACATGACTCAACACCAGGTTGTGAATCAGTAATGCTAGAGCATAAACCCAGATCTACTATCTTTGCTAAAACACCCACATCACCAACATCATAGTTGAGTGACCCTATATGTGCCTCTATCCCACCTTAGGAAGAAATTGCTCCCTACACTTTAGAAACACCATGAGATCTCACATAGAAATCTCCAATAATAATCATGTCCTTGAGAGAGTCGAAAGTATCAATGGTAACAACTACATCAACTATCTCTACACTAACTATAAAAATAGCTCTAGGAGACTTAACCTATTAAATCTTAGTGCTGCTAAGTTCATCATCAACATTGCAGATAGAACTAGCAAGTGTTATACCACATTTAGGTACATCTGTATCAGAGATGCCTATTAGGGAAAACTCAAGCTTCCTTCCCTACAAGCTCAACTTCAGCCTTCTAAAGGCAGAAACCATATGCCTTGCTACCATTTCAATTGTCTCTAGATCCACAAGCTCTTAAGTTTGTCCATAATCTCTTGCAAAGCATTCATCTTTGTGCTAACTTTCTCATTACTCCACCAACTTCTAGAACTAGCAGTCCTCCTATGCCTGTCCATGGCTAGAAAATGCTAGAGTGTTGGTCACTCCAAATGTAATAGAAAATTTGACAATAATTAATATTTTCCTACCCCACAGGATGGCAAGAAACCACTCTGATACCAATGTAGTAACCCCAACTGGTTATAACTTCTTAAAACACCAAAATATTGTATACTTTAGTTGTTTGACACTTCATCAAACACTTTGCAAGCAAGTTTTGATATCAATGTAATATCCTCTTACAATGAACTTATATGCAAGTGCAATTCTTTTGGTACTTTCAACTCATATACATGGAAACTAGATTTGAAATGCGTACCTACAAATAACAGACATTTTGAAAAATAATAATGACTACAGTAATGCCAAAATCTGATTTTGAATTATCATAGCAAAATCATATGCTTATAAAGTACAATGATAACTACTCATAGTTGCAAGAGGAACCTAATAATAGTGATGCCCAAGAATGAAAATGAATAAAACATAAATATTGTAGCACAACATCTATCATGCATACTGTAGCAACCAAAATCTATTCTCCAATTTAAGCACAAAGAAAACTCCTAAATTGAAACTCTCTTGAATAGCAAATCTAGTAAACATTTCACTACCTCAAATGATTGCAACACTGAAGAGTTGCCATTCTCCAATGGCTAACATTCTCTAATAATTAATGCACTCTCTAGAAGTTTGTCCCTTCCAATACAATAATTAATTGTGCTTCTAGAAAATTAAATTACTAGAAGCTTCACCCTTCCAATAATTAATGTACTCTCTGGAAGCTTCTCCTTTGCAGTACAATAATTAATTGTGCTTCTATAAATTAAATTAATTAAATATAAAGTCACCTTTTAATTTTAATTTATTTAATGACTTTATAAGAAATTAATTTAATCGATTTCTCCTTATTTCTCCACTCAGCCTTTGGAAATTGTAAAGGCTAAGAACTCCACTGAGTTGATAAACAAATGGGGACATTACAAGCTACTTGAGATCCTGAGGGGGCTGTCTACGAAGACCCTAGCAATGTTTGAGGTAGCCCAAAAGACCCACCACCAGATGCAACAATAGAAACAAGGAACACAATAATAGTAGGAAGATGTTGGGTGGGAACAATATCATTTTGAATTGTAGTAGTGGCATGAGTTGAAGCCAAAACCATTGCAAAAATCTCTTGTTAAAGATCTAAGAAGTGAAGACATTGTTGATTCATAGATCTATTGAATAAAATCTAATTTCATTTTTATCAATATGTTTAGACTCTTTAAGAATTATTTATTTATTTATTTATTTTTAATCAAAATGCTTAGAAACACTAATTAATACTTGTTATTATTTTTATTCACAATAATTTGTAATGCCATTAGAAACTTCATATATCTTGGTTTCAACAACAATCATAAGATAATTAAACATAATTAAATAGTAAATTATTAATTATTTTTATATAATTGTATACATATTAAATATTTAAAAAATTGATTTATTTATATTCTAGTATAGTGTGAGTGTTATTTATTATAATTATTTTCCAATTGGTCAGGTTGGATGAAATAATTTTACCATGCAATTTAAAATTGGGTGTGAGGGCTAAAAGACATAGTAGTTTCAAATTTTTTCTTACTAAATAGATAAAAGAAATTATGATTATTTTGAGCATTGAATTGAAGACATTTTTATTGTCCTATGATTTTAACAAATTAGTCAAATTAAAATACAAGAAACTTATAGATTAAAGTGTTCCCAATCCCCTTTGACAAAAAGGACAATAGACACTATTAACGAATGAATTTGTATTGAATCATTTTTCTTATATAATTGTTAGCATGATGAATTAAAAGATAGATAGATAATTTGATGAAACTATACTTTTAACTTGACAAAGGGATGTCCCCTTAACATTTACATATAATAGAACTTGTTGATTACACAAAATAAACACACATTTTTAAAAAGACTTTTCTTTCAAGAAATAAATCTTCAATTAGATAGAACTCTATCAAGTTGTGTTGCAACTCTTCTCTCATAGTATATGGAATTCTCCAATTCAACATTGTGTTTTGGAGTACACTTAGGGCCCATTTGGTTGCTAGAATAGGACTCGAATATGAAGAGAAAATTAGAATATGTTTTATATTCATTGTTTGGTACGCTTAATCAGAATTGAGAACAGGAAGACATATTTCAATTTTGCCCCTAAAATGAGCATATTTTTATGCCAAAAAATATATGTTATTGGAATAGGTCATTCCTATTCCTAATTTGATTTTTTCAAATTACATAATTTTTTCAAATCCATTATGATGGTGCGCACATAATTTTTTCAAGTATTATCGTGGAGACTAATTTTTGTGTGTTTTCGTATATAAATGAACATATTTTACTAGTTTAATTAATTTATTTTTATTTTTATTTTTATTTTAATATAAAAAAAAAAATTTAAAAAAAATTTCTCAACATTTTTAATGTGGATAGGCATTCTACAATGGAAAAATGGGTGGAGCAGGATGGTATCAGTGTGTTAATGTTAACTTTTATTCTTCTAAGAAAAATTTGACAACCATCTACATGTCAAAAGTTTAAATCTTATTCTAAACATAATATACTTTTAAAAAATAATTTATATAAATCATCCATTTAAAAAAAAATTAAAATTAAAAGCTTTAAGTTAGTAAAAAACTAAATAAATGGAGATAAAAGATATATAAATAATTTTAGATGCAGTAAATTAAATTATAATTATTATGTAGTGGATATCTATTGACATTTCTTGAGATAGATTTAAGGTTAAATTTACTATCTATATGTCAAAAGTTTAAATTTACTTATAAACAAAAATATATTTTTAAAAATGCACACATTAAATATTTGTTGAAATTATAATGTTTGGATATTAGGAGATATAAATTGTCATTTTTTTTAGAAATTAAAATAAAAGGTTTAGATTAGTGGAAAAAAGTAAATGAAGATAAGAGGAAATATAAATAGTTTTGGGTGTAGTAAATTAAATTTTAATCATTTTGTAGTGGATATCTATCTGCATTTTTGAGATAGATTTTTTTTAAAATATCTATGCTAGTGTTTATAATATTTTTTTATTATATCTATCTGTTTAAAAAAATGAAATAAATTATATTTCTCATTAACTTAATAAAATAAAAATGAAAATAAATTAACCTTTTTACCATTACTGAAAAAATGAACAAAAAAATTTAAGGAAAATATTTTTAAAAAGATAAAACTTAACCTTATTTGTATTCCATTTTGTTACAAGCAAACAATGGATTAACATATTCCCAATCGAATTCTAGGAGAACCAAACTAGATCGGAATTGTCCTTTCTTATTCTCATTCCTCATTTCCATTCCCATTCTCATTCCATATTGTTTATTTTAATTTTCAATTCCTATGCTAAAAACCAAATTGACCCTTATAGAATTCCACCAAGTTCTCTATTGACCCTCATTAGGATATAATTCTTGATCACTGTCTCACAAACTCTGTAGAAAACAATCTATATTGAGTGCACAAAATCTATTAACTATCTTCAAAAATTAAACTTCACAATATGTATGTATGTATGTATGTATGTACATGTACATATACATATACATACACACACACACACACACACACACATATGTACATATATATATATATATATATACATATACATATGCATATATATGTACATATACATTTATGTATATGTATATGTATATGTATGTATATGTATATGTATATATATATATATATATACATATGTACATGTATATATGTATATATGTACATATATATGTACATATTTATATATATATATATATATATGTATATGTATATATGTATATGTATATATGTATATGTATATATGTATACATATGTATATGCATATATATGTACATATGTGTATATATGTATATGTATACATATACATATATATGTATGTATATGTATACATACATACATATATGTATGTGTATATATATAAATATAAATATATGTATACATATATATACAGAATATATATATGTATATGGATACATATATACATATATACATAATATATATGTGTATATGTATACATATATATGTACATATACATATACATATACATATACATATACATATATATATATATCCTTCAAATCTATCAACATCAAGCAAGAAAGAGAATAAAAAAAGATTAAAAAAAAGCTTTTACCATACAAAAATTTAGATTTCAAAACAAGAAGCTAATTTGAGATGAGTGGAATTATTTATCCCATAATGCTAGTAACTTGATATGATCAAAATTATTTATCCTAATTTCTAAATAGTCTCCAATTTGACATTTATAGGTTCTTATCATATGTAACAACAAAAGTACTTGAACCTTTGATTAAGAGGCAATAAGCACCATATACTTTCAATCAATCACTCCATAATAAGCCTGTCCTCCAAAACTTTCACCATAGAAATATAATTTATCCTTATGAATAACCTTTTAGTTTAATTATTTCCTAGCCTATAATCTTAACTAATAATTTTACCACATTCATCTTCTAAAACCTTATTTTCGTTTCTTAAGCCGTATTTTCTTTACTTAGTCCTCCTCACTTATTCTTGCCATTAGAATTCTATAAGGTACCTCTGAAACTAATAGACGTTATAATTTCATCCCAACAAGCCATATGCAAATAAAACCTAATCTAACAACACACTTATCTTTCTCGTGAAAAAAAACCTTTGAAAGTTCAAAAATAAATAAAAAGCATATATTTTAGGATCAGGAACAAAAAGATACAACATTTATTATGATTAATGAGATCCAAAGAGGGCACGTTGATCTTTAGGAACCATAATGCTGTGAAGGCCTTCTAGATCTTCATTTCTACGAACTCTATAATCTGTTGAAGTATAGTTAATAATTTATCAATTCCAATTTCAATTATAAAATGCTCTGGAAAAATAAGAGATACGGGTTGCCTTAGATTACGTAGTTAAAAAATTTCCAAGACCTCTATAGATTGAGGCGTCATCATATAATGGTTTGGGATCTAGTGTTTAGCAGATTAGTGATTTGTATGCCTAAGTGATCAAACAATGGAGACTGAGGTGAATGTTGTAACATTCCGAATACATATAATAGTTGTACAATTAATATATTAATGAGAGTTGAAGTACTGTAGTATATAGAACATTTTGATAAGAAATGTATGTTTGATGCGTATTGTGTTTGTGTTATCTCCACCCACAACCCTCATCTATATTATCACTTGTCCTATTGATAGCAGTGATAAAAGAAAAAAAAAACCTTTCTGGAGTAGAGCTCTCGCATAACAGGAGATTTCCATGCTCAGCCTCCTCATGATCTTTTTGGCCTAGGATTATCCCCACAACAATTTAAACAAAAAAACTCATGACAAATGTGAGATTTTAAATTTCTGTACGATTTCCTAGCCCATCTTAATGGTTGGTAAGAAGCATTAAAAAGAATAGCTCGAAACATAATCGAGTTTTAAATTCGAAATAGCATATCTCAGAAAACAGAGAGTTTTAGTAGTCACGATCGAGCCTCTGGATAGACAAAGAAAGCCCGAGAAAGACAGTTCCAAATGAATAAACAAATAGCCTGCCAATTGGCTGTAGTAAATAAAATTTGAAAATCCATTGCTATTAGTTTCAATCGATCAAAAAGAATTGTGTTTCCCTATGTCTCTATACAATAAAAAATGGCGAGAAGATAGAGAATACTTCAAGTAAGTTGGTTTCACTTAAGTGAAGGTTCTCTAGCTCTCCGCCTTGGGTCAGGGGACACAGCGATTAGTGATT
Source organism: Cupressus sempervirens (assembly GCA_028749045.1). Taxonomy (NCBI): domain Eukaryota; kingdom Viridiplantae; phylum Streptophyta; class Pinopsida; order Cupressales; family Cupressaceae; genus Cupressus; species Cupressus sempervirens. The sequence continues at coordinate 124,275,384 of CM053788.1, forward strand.
TGAAACTGTAGGATATAAAAGGGTTAAACGAAGTAAAATTCAAAATGCTGGGTATCCAATTCATCCACAAACAATTATTGGCAATGAACAAGATCCTTCTTCATTAACTGATTGTCATTGGATAAAAAATGCAAAATTATCCACCACCCGCTGCCCACTTCCAGTTCAAAATTGCAGCATGTTCAATGGGTTGCCGAAGATTTGGACAAGAAAAACCTTTCTACAATTTGGATTGTCCAGTGTAGTTATATGGATTAGGGAAAACATCCATCATCCATTTGCTCCGAGCTATAAGAGGATTATAACTATTCATCTTTATTATCTGCTGTAAAAGAAACAGGAAGATGTTGCTGAGTATTCTGCGCTATCGGCTTCAGCACATGCTTGAAACCGGCAAACTGGCTTGCCGCTGAAGACAGATCTAATGAAGATGGGTTATTATCTAGACTTATGTGATTGTCTGTAGCACATGTCCCTGTTTGTGTGGAATGACACTTCACATCGAGCTCTCTCTTGTTCTTTGCCGTCTCTCTCTCTGCTTCACTGACGTACTTTTGGCTTAAAATAGTCCCATCTGCATGCCTTATATTTTTCAGGCATGCAAAATCCGATAATTTTGTGTTCCTGGTTGTTACCTTCAATCGCGAATTTACTTTTGCTTTTCGCAAATTTGTCTGAGAAAGAGCAATAGCAGCTGGTTCTAAGGATTGACTTTCTATTTGAGCCTGTTTGCCATTGATGATCATCCGCCTTTTCGGAATCTGTTTATCTGGGTTCTCTAAAACAATATTCATATTTTCTCTTGGAATAATAGATTGATGGTACTTATAACCATGGCTTTCTTCTACTCTCCTTTCCCTTCTACAACTTTTTTCATCTGGGATATTCATCACTGTTTCCAGAGCTTTAGATTGAAAAAGAGGGGGTACTGTTGGCGGAGTTGTACTATCTGGTTGAACCTGCCTTGCTTCTTTATTTCGTGTAGATTGTCTGTCTGCACTCAATTCAAGCACAGCCATTTTCTTCCTATTCACAACTTTCCTTTTCTTTGAGGAACTATCTTTAAAACCTCTATGTTCGGGTACATTCTTCCTTATGCTACAGAAATCCGGATCCCTGGAAACAGCAATCTGGAAGTCTTCATCTTGAGGGCCCTTTTCGGCCTTTTGAGTTGCAATTCTTATCGGAGCTTCACTGGAACAATAACGTTGAATTCTGTTCTCTATGAATGACATGAGTTCAAACTTGCCCTGATCAAAGCACTCTCGAGATAGTTTAGACTCTGTATCTAACTTGTTTCCTGCAAGGGTAAACATAGGGTTTCAGGATCACATACATCTTATATAGTTGCATTAGAAGCCTTATCAGTGGAGCTACTTCGTAATTATGTTCGAGAATGCAAATATGACCCATTTAGATCATTTGCTTTACATTTTACCTTGAGCAAAGCTTAAAATAATTGGTGATCTTAAAGCCTGTTGCTCGTCAGCTTTGGTCATTGGATCTGCATCCAAACTTGTAGTTTTCATGGTATTGTACAGCAGATTGCAATCAAAAGAAGACTGAAAGCCAACTTTGTTTGATGGCTTATGTCCCATAGAAAAGTCTACAACAATGTTTTGAAATTGGTTAAGTTGAACAAGCAGCAACAGGAAATCTAAATATTCCCGTACCTTAATATGGTCCAATTTCACGCACAGTACTATTCATATAGTATGAGTTCTATGATTACTTATTTTTAACAGGAAAACCATTCAGAAATTTTGGTGGTTGCCGTGCATTACCGCTCAATACAGGAAAGGCTCTAATAGGCCGTGTCACACAAGTTCCCTGTTTTTGGCAGACCTGTGAACAAGTAAATACTTTCCCATGTTAGACGATTGCTTAAATGATGGCTTCTATGCATGGCCAGTATGATTGGCTGAATTGAAACATTACTACTAAATTTTCTGCAGAGAGGATTTTAACTCAACTTAGGAATGGGTGACCGAGTAAAATTCAGTGTTCCAATTCAATATAAAGTTTAAATGAAAAAGAATGGGGAGAAGTTTAGTCGTTTCTACCAAATTTAGAGACTACATCATACAGAGTTCTTTTATCGATGGAAAACAAAGCCACAAACTATGGAGTGAATATATTATCCTGATCGTCAGCCATTGGAAAGTAGCGTTTATTCGAACTCTTAAGCCAGTTACTTACCTGGCCCTTTCTTGGTTTTACAATTCCTACTGAACCTTCAAACATGAATCCTCTTTCAAGTGAGCTCAACGATAGGTCAGTAATGAAGTTCTCTCCCATGATTGGCTGAGGCCCAGTTAGCAGTGGATTGTCTCCTGTAGAAAATGAAGTTAAATCTCTGTTCCCTTCCAGATAACTTTCTGTATGATTGTGAGACCGTGGTGCTGTTGAAGGTTGTTCAATTTGACTCTTAGCCATTAAATGTGCCAAATATTTCACTAAATCATGTTCTGGACGTGAAGCTTCTTGTTTCTCTGACCCATTCTGCACAAGCTCTTCCTCATGTATTTTCTTTTCAAGAAGCTTTGAAAGCAGTTCTATCACCATTCTTTCTTCCTAGATAAATGCCAACTAAAAGATACTTTTCGATTTTAGGATTTGAATGCATCTCCCAAACATTATAATAGAATATGTTTCATTCATTTGTTCTATACATTTTTCTAATTGAAAAGCACCTATTTTTTCTTGTTTAGTTTGTTATATAAATCCTTCTAAAAGGGCTCTTAGAGTCTGTGAGGCCAACTTATCCTAAAAATAAATTGTAAACAGATGCTACCATTTTTTTTTTTTTATCAGCTAATTTGTAAACCATAAGGAAAGATTTCCACTACTTAGAAACTACGATGTTAGCAAAGAAGTGGAGCCTGAGGTACCAGCCATAGCCACATATGTTACTTCTCCAATATCAAAAGTAAATAAAACTCGCAAACTCATGTAGAAAAATATACAAAGACAAATAAATAATTTAAGTTTTCATAGTAATTGGACAAAGCATCATCTCGCTACTATTCATATTATCTTAGATTGAACAAGAAGAATATGTCTTAATATAATATCTATGACCTCTGAGATCACTATTAAATGGCAAAAGTCAGTCATTTCTTGTGGTAGCGAGTACAATAATATTTTAGGTATTGGGAGAATGTGAAGAATGGATTTTGTATAACTGTCAAGAGGATGCAATTTTTAATCACTTTGTAAGAAGCCTGAGTCAATGACTATGACATCTAGATATTCGCTACAAAATGATTGATCTATACTTAAAAAGAATTAAAACAAATAAAGCTCAAAATAAATAAGGTTCAGAGGACAACCATAAAGAAACATACTTTTACAAACTTATCTTGTGGTAAAGATTGACGTGAAATGTGTTGGCAGTGTACTTTCCTCTTATCATCCACAAATTCTAGGTTTGGTTCAGCCGGAGCCTTCAATTCTTGTGAGCTACATAATGGAGCTTCTGAGATTCTTCGCATCTCAGTCTTTCTTCTCCTTGACATATGCTTCAATTTAGATTTCCAGTTTTCATCATTGCATTTCAGCTCTTCATTTGGAACAACAGCAATAAGATCGGATACTAAGCATTTTTTCAGTATTTTTACTTTACCCGTTGCCTTTTAGAACTGCATTTCTTTGCAATGAGAGGGATGCCATCAGTATCTACCTCGGCAATAAAACCATCCTCATCTATGTTGGCCACAATGGATGATACGAATTTATTATCTCCTTGAATATTTTTTATCAATGCTTCCACTGCCTCCTCTGCATTTCTATTTTCAAAATTTTCTTCGAATGATTCTAATGGATTATCTTCTCGAATATTGCTCATCAATGGCTCCATTGCATCCTCTACAATTCTATTTTCAAAATTTTCTTGCAAAATGGCATTTTCATCGAACTCATATACAGCTTCTTTGTTCACTGTGCAGTGCATATAAATAATGTGATCTTCCTTCTCTGTATAAGTCGAGGTATTTGTTTCAGCTCTTAATTGACTTGTGCAATTGGAAAGAATTTGATCGTCATCCTTTTCAGATAAAATTTGTTTTACACTGGAAGTCTCTTCAGAGTCTGTTGGCCACACCGTTGCATTACAGGCAACAATTTCATATTTAGAATTCAAATTATCACCATCTGACGCATTCTTTAATGTCAACTCTTTAACTATGCCATGCGATGCAACTCTTTCTTCACTGTGTTGAATTTCTTTATGATTTTCAACACTGGCATCCCCTGATCTTTCACTTATTTCCATTAGGTTTTCTTTTGTATAGTTTGTTTTTAGTTCCGGCAGTTTTGTATAACAATTTGTAACTGTTATTGCTGTCTCTTTTATAAATTTCTTGTATTGTTCTGATTTAGAAGTACATCAAATAATAAATGGTTTCCACTTTCTACATATTTTCATCTTGTTTCTCAGTCTGGGCCAACAGTGGTATAAGAGCATTGGAATTAATCTATGCACAAAGCTTCTAAAGATTGGAGTGTTTTCGAAGAAGCAAAATAAAAGAAAGTGGATTCAGGTGCAATTGATTTAATTTTGATAAAGTTTTTACAATTTGATTACATTGCTAAATTTTGGCAAGAAAATTTCAACAATCATTTACAATCTGTGCAAATGGTGTTTCTTTCTGTATTCACAATGCAATCTATTGTTTCATTAATTGGGGAAACATTATCTGGAAAAGATAATTGGATGGAATGGCATAGAAAGGTGGAAAATACACTCATATTTAATGCTTTATGGTTCAAAATATGTGATGGAAATACTCAACTTGTAGAGCCAACTGATGCTAAAGAAAAAGAAATATGGATATATAAAAATTCAAAAGCTTTAGCTTTGATAAGGGCTTCTGTTAATGGAGAAGTGTATCGACATATACAGGGATGCACACTTGCCTAGGATGCCCTTGATAAATTGAAAAAATTATTTGATTCTCATTTAGAGTTAGAGTTTATTCAATTGCAGTTAAAACTATTCAATCTTGAATTGAAAAATGGTGATGTTATGAGTCTAGGTTCAGAAATTAGAGCTATAAAACAAGATGTTGATGTTGCGGGTGGGAAAGTTGATATTTATCTCACAGCTTTTATCAAAGCACTTCTTCCAACACATTCCACATATCTAGAGTCTCTTCAGGCAAGCAATCAATTAAAAACCATTACTTTTGATCTATTGGTTGAAAAGTTAGCAGAGCGTGAGAAAGCATTTGGAAGGAAAATAGATTATCCAAATGAAAATGTTTGTCTTGCTTATCAAGAAAATCCTATTAATAAAATAGCTTCAAGAGGTGATCATAATGATAGAGGAAAAGGTAGAAGTCAATGGAAGAAAATTGATAATCAGAATGATAGACAATTTTTATATTGTAAAAGATGTGGTAAAAAAGGTAGTCACAAAGCACATGAATGCAAACTCTCTTGGCAAAAGATAGAAAGTTTTAAATGAAACTCTTTTAAGCAAAAAGATAAAACCAAAGTTTATAATAGTGATAAATCTTCAGATAATAAAATTTTAGGTACAACTCAATTTGCTTGTGATAGTGATGGAGATCAATATGTCCTTACTGTTTCAGAATGTGCATCTACTTCCTCATGGTATGATACTTGGATTTTAGATACTGGAGCCACACAACACATGACATTTAGATGTCATTACTTTGGGGAATTTAATAAAAGTGATTGTGGTCCAATTTACTTACCTGATAAATCAAGTCTCAAACCTGTTGGAAAAGGAACTATTCGATTTAAGTTGCCTAATCCTCCAGATTTTGTGCTTCGTGATGTTTTATATATTCCTCAGTTACAATGCAATTTACTATCTCTTGTATCGATTCGCCAACAAAGTGACTCTATTCTATTAAAAGATGCTTAGGTTGTTGTAAGAAAGAAATATAATAATCAAATTGTGTTGATTGGAAGTGAGGATGGAAGATTATTAAAATTAAATGGCACTCCTGCTCTTTCTAAAAAAATTTCTTATCTTACAGAGGAAGGTAATCTATCTACTACTATGTTGTGGCATGCAAGATTAGGTCATATATGCTATGGTAAAATTCATATCATGAAAAAGAATGGTGTTGATGGCTTACCTATTTTGCCTAAATGTGTTGAAAAGTGTGAAGCATGCATTCTTGCCAAGCAACATAGAAATTCTTTCCCTCGATCCAATTGGAGGGCACAAAGAAAATTATAACTTATCCATTCAGATTTATGTGGGCCTTTACCAATAACTTCTATGGGAGGATCTAAGTATTTTATGTTGTTCATTGATGATTATAGTCGTATGACTTGGATTATTTCTTGCAGCAAAAATCAGAAGCTTTTGAAACTATTAAAAGATTTCATGTTATGATTGAAAATTAGGCTCAATGTAAAATTGGTACTCTCCGAATAGACAATGGTGGAGAATTTACTTTTCTCATTTTCAAAGATTATCTATGTCAACATGGGATTCAACATCATCTCACTGTACTAGGTACTCCTCAAAAAAATGGAGTTGTTGAACAAATGAATAGAACCATCATGAATATGGTTAGAGCAATGTTATACTTTAAAGGAATCAAGTTGTATTTTTGGCTGAAGCAGCAAGAACTATAGTTTATCTTCGTAATAGGTCTCCATCATCAGCACTTCACCAGGAAATTTCATATGAGGTTTGGTTTGGATATCCTCCTTCTATTCAAGATCTTAGAATTTTTGGGTCCATTTGCTATGCTTTAATTCCTAAAGACAAAAGAAATAAGTTGCAACATCATAGTATTAAATGCATCTTTCTTGGATATTCTGAATCCTCTAAAGCCTATAGGTTGTATGATGAAGATAATAAAAAACTCATCATTACATGTGATGTAGCATTTTGTGAAACTTCTAAAAATGTTGAAGATATTGAATGTCAACATCTAGAAGAACTATCAAAATCTTCTCCTTGGAAAGAAACTTTCTATGAGATTATACATTTTGGGGGGGACCCAACTTATTTAGCCTCACCTTTAATGGATTCACATGTTGCATCTATACCTCAAAATCAAGCTGATCCATCTATGAATGAACAAGAAGAAACTTCATCAACCAATGAGCTTGAAATCTCTAAACCTTTGGAAACTACTACAACTTCTTTTGTGCAACCAAAATCTTCTGATAAGTGGGAAAAACAACTCCAACAAACTCTAAAAGACTCAAGACCTGATGAAATATGAAAAATAGGTACAAGAAGTTCTTACAAAGAGAGGCTAGCAGCTCAATCCAATGTTGTAGATAATATAGAGTCTATTGATGAACTCAATCTTGCAAGTGACTTTGAACCAACTTCCTATATTGAAGCTAAAGATAGTGAAGTTTGGAGGCAGGCTATGTAGTATGAATATGATGCCTTAATAAAGAATGGCACATGGGAGTTGATTGATCCACCACTTGGTTGTAAACCTATTGGTTGCAAGTGGATTTTTAGAAATAAATATAAAGAAGATGGCACCCTTGAAAAACATAAAGCTCAACTTGTTGCAAAAGGATATTTGAAAAAAGAGGGAATAGATTTTGTTGAAACATTTGCACCTACAGCAAAAATGGACCACCATCTATGCTTTGTTAAGTCTTGCAGCTCAAAATGGGTGGAAAATTCACCAAATGGATGTCAAAACTGCATTCTTAAATGGTAATCTCAAAGAAATTGTCTATATGACTCAACCTGAAGGGTATGTTAGCAATGGGAAAGAACATCAGGTATGCAAGCTCAACAAATCTTTATATGTTTTAAAACAACCTCCTCGAGCTTGGTATGAAAAACTTACTGAGCATCTGTTGAAGTTGGATTTCCAACATTTTGAGTTTGATGATGCAACACTTTTTGTTAGAAAGGCTGATAACATTGCTATCTATCTTGTTGTTTATGTGGATGACTTATTTATCACTGGTAGTGATGAAAATACTATTCAAGATGTGAAACAACAATTGAAGCAAGGTTTTGATATGACTGATTTAAGTCATCTTCATTACTATTTAAGTATTGAGATGATTCAAAAACCTTATTCTATTTTTATTAACTAGCAAAAATACATTGGTGATCTTCTGCAAAAGTTTGGCATGGCTAATTGCAAACCACTTAGTACTCCCATGGAGCAAAATTTCAAACTCACATTAGATGACTCCTCAGCATTGGTTGATGCAACTTTGTATAGGAAACTTGTTGGTAGTTTGATCTATGCCACAACCACTTGTCCAGATATTGCTTTTGATGTTGGAGTTCTTTCAAGGTTTATGCAACAACCCCACCAAGCTCATTGGTTAGCTGCTAAAAGAATTCTTCGATGTTTGAAAGGCACACAACATTATGGGCTGAAATACTCTAGAACAAAAGAGTTTTCTTTGATTGAATATTCAGATTTAAATTATGCAGGTGACTCAATAGATGGCAAATCTACTACTAGTTTTTTAATGCACCTTGGGTCTAGTGCAATTTCCCAAAAATCTAAAAAACAATCAGTCCTAGCTATCTCTTTTTCTGAAGCTGAATATATTGCAGCATCTGAAGCAACTCGAGAAATTATATGGCTAGAAGAATTCTTGAAGACTTGCAAACACCACAGATTTCCTCAACACCACTCCTCATTGACAATCAATTTGCTATCAAAATGGCTAGAAATCCAATATTTCATGATCTCACCAAGCATATCAACACGAAGTATCATTTGATTCGGCATCATGTAAAAAATGGCAGTATATAGCTGAAATATTGTCCCACTGCAGATCAGCCAGCAAATATTTTTACTAAGGCACTGGGCAGAGAAAAGTTTGAAAAGTTTAGAGCAATCTTGGTTTAATCCCTTCAGATTAAGCAGGGATGTTAATATTAATTTTTAGGTTTCTTAACTCTAAATATTAGATTAGGTTTTTATATTAGATTAGGTTTTCTTTTGTATAGTTTGTTTTTAGTTCCAACAGTTTTGTATAACAGTTTGTAACTATTATTACCATCTCTTTTATAAATTTCTTATATTGTTCTGATTGAGAAGTGCATCAAATAAGAAATGGTTTCCACTTTCAACATATTTTCATCTTGTTTCTCAGTCTAGGCCAACACCATCTTCCTCTAAATCATTGCCTACCTTTCTACTCAAAAGATGGTTCTCCATACCATTGCCTAAATCTTTATTCTCATTCTTAGATGGCTCTAATGCAAATTTTCCATCACCATGTACAGGTGTAGCATTCATCAAGTTATCTATAGCATTCTTCAAGTTATCTAACTGTTGCTGCTCATTCTTTATTTCATTTAATTCACTGACAACACAATTTAAGCATTGCCAATATCTGAATGTAGGCACTTCAAGAGGGGTAAGTAAAGGGACTGTCTTTTTCCTCATTCTTCTTTGTAGTAAATGTAGAGGAAAAGGCCAGCACTTATTTATATCTATTTCTCGAATATTTGTCACATAGCCTCTACAGAAGACAATAGTACATACCTTGAGCATGAAAATAGTTTGAAACTGTCAAGGAGCACATCATTCAATTTGAATGAACATAGGACAAAGATGTAGACTTTTATTATGTAAAATAGAAAGTAAACTAAAGAAATCAAGTTAGTTTAGGGTTCTTGCAATTTTATGCGTTACACGTTATCTAGAGAAATTGAAATAATACCATCAAAATTTTGTTCTGTTTCAACTTATGGGAATGAACAATCTTTGTTTCTTGATATTGTATTTCACAAGGTAGAAAAACAATTCCAAATTATAGAGATATGTTACAAAATCTACACTTTTCCCATGGTAATAAAATTCCATTACTTTTAGACTTACAGTATGCAATGCCCATTTTTCACAGGCATTTAAATTTTCTTGTTTCTTATTTCATGTGTATAGGATGCATTGTACATTTCCTATTTGGATTTTAAATATAGTTATCAATATCTTATTTAGTATAATCTTTTTTCAATTTATCAGTACAAATATGTCAGGAAAAAACATGCAGTGCATTGTAGGATAAGTATACTTCACCAATTATTTTTAAAAATTGCATATTGTACCTAATATTTTGTTGGAAAATTAAATGTAGTGGTCATTTCTCTCTGGAGCCAAACACTCACCTACATCCTCTGACGTTCAGAACAGATAGAAAAATAAATACAGTGGGTGAGATTTTGAAATTAGAAATGAGGGGGAAAATAGAATGTGAAAAAAGAGAATGTTTCTACATTCATTTTAATTCAGTCAGATTATTCAGCAAATCAGTAGTTGCAGAGCAGAGCAGAGCAGAGAAGGAAGAAGGAAACAAGTTTGTGCCTGCAGTTGCACGTACTTCCCCTGTTCACTCTGTGAGTTTTTTGTTATTTGGTTTTGTCCTGTTGAAGAAGTGATTGCTCCAGGCACCTTTGTATGCAACCATTAGAGTTGTAGGTTTAAAGTTGGTTATATTAGGATTTTTCTGGTTGAAGCTAAATGCTCCCAGATTTTGTAATAGTTTAAATCTCAAATGAATAGTAAATCAAATAGGCATACTTGAATCCGTTGCTCTTTCATTGCATTTGACAAGTTTTTTTAGAAGTTTCAAGTACTGTCTCTTTGGTTTTAATGGTGAAAGCATTCACATTGAAATATTCTTTAAGTTATATTTATTCAATTTGAAACAAAACACTCAGCATCCTCTTGTATCACATTGTAGTGATTGCCAAGCTTTTTCCTTTGGGTGTCGAGCTCTTCTTATGCCGAGCATTTTTCTTCAAGTACCAAGCTCCTCTTTGTGCCGAGTTCACTCTAGCACCTATTACCTGTCACTCAACACCTTCACATGCCGAGAAAAACTGGCACTCGACACCCTTTTGTGCCAAGTAGTTTTTAGGGTTATGAAAATTGATTTTTAGGTTTGTGAGTCTTAATTTGTTAATTTATATTTCTCACATGGTATCAAAGCTTTGAGGCCCCACATCCATAGTGAGTTAGAAATTTTTTTTTCTTGGGATATTTGACATGATAGTAGATATAGGAAAGATATGGCAGCAGCCACCACCCTTCAATGGACAAAATTATGATACATGGGCAAAGAAAATGAAAACTATTATGGTTTGCAAATGATTTGTGGGAGTTTGTAGCTAGTGGGTTCAATGATGTGATAGACCCAACTCAGTATGCTTCCCTCACAAATGCACAAAAGACTCATTTGAAAGAGTTAAGGAGGAAGGATGCTAAGACATTAAGTTTGATTGAAGCAGCAATGACAAAGACAGTATTCCCCAAGATTGCAGCAGCAAATTATGCAAAAAAAGCATGAGATATCCTTGAGACAAACTTCAAGGGGACTAATAAATTCTGTATAGTAAAGCTACAAAATATAAGGAGGGAGTTTGAGAACCTTCAGATGAAGGAAGATGAATCAGTTGCAGATTTCAGTTCAAAGACCTCCAATGTGATTAATCAACTAAAGTCAAATGGAGAAGACTATCAAGAGCAGAGGATAGTGAAAAAGATATTGAGGAGTTTACCTCATAAATATGACAATTTGGTCATGACCATAGAAGACGCAAAAGACCTCACTATTTTGACAATGGATGAGTTGATGGATACTCTTCAAATCCATGAGCATAGGATCAACAGATCTACTTCTTCATCTTTCCAAGAGCAAGAATTCAAGGCTCAATCAAATCCAAGAGGAAGGGGGAGAGGAAGAAATGGCTCAAGTAATAATTCTAGAGGTAGAGGCCAAGGTAATGGAAGACAAATGAATGTTGCAGCAGAAAGCTCAGGAAGAGCAGATCGAGCAAGTAGCTCACAAAATACCTCAAGAGAAGGTAAGAAAAACTATAACTCAAATAAGAGTAATGTAGAATGCTACTACTATCATAAATATGGGCGAGAATAGAATGTTTCTCTTGAAGATAGAGACATGTTTCTCATCTCAAGTTGGTGTTACACCTCACACACAATCAGCTCTAAGGAGTTTGATTGAAGACCCCTCACGGCTATGGCACCTCAGGTATGGTCATCTTGGCTATGCGGGTTTAAATTTATTGTCAAGTAAAAGAATTTTAGATGGTTTGCCATGCATAGGAAATTCATGTGAAAACTATGAGGCTTGTATTTTGGGTAAGCAACATAGGCTTCCCTTCAACCCTGGAAATTTTAGGAGGGCTAGATATCCATTAGAGTTAGTGCATACTGACCTAGTCAGTGATATGCAAGTTACTTCCATTGGGGGGAGTACTTATTTCATGGCATTCATTGATGATTTTAGTTGTAGGATATGGGTGTATTTCTTAACTTAGAATAAATCTAAAGCATTTGATAAATATGTAGAATTCAAAGCCCAGGCTGAAAGAGAATGTGGACATTATATCAAGGTCCTAAGATCAGATAGAGGAGGGGAGGATACCTTCAATTCTTTTGTAATTTTTTTCAAGAAACATGGCATAAAGAAAGAGCTCACAACCAGCTATACAACATAGTAGAATGGAGTGGCTAAAAGAAAGAACAGGACCATTGTTGAAATGGCAAGAAGCATGATGAAAGAGAAAGGTCTCCCAACTGCATTTTGAAGAAAGGTTGTGGCAACACCAGTTTACCTAATTAATAGATGTCCTACAAAGGTAGTCTATGATAGAATTCCAATGGAAGCATGGTCATGAGGAAGATGGATAGTTGAACACTTAAGGGTGTTTGGATGTGTTGCATATGCACATGTGCCTAAAGAGAAAAGGCAAAAATTAGATGACAAAGGTGTAAAGTGCATCTTCACAAGGTACAACTCAGAATCAAAGGCATATAGATTGTATGACCTATTGAACAACAAGATGATTTTTTCAAGAGATGTGGAATTTCTTGAAAATTAGTCTTGGTATGGTTCAATTGATGAGTCACCAAGTACTTCTAGTAAAGTGTCAATTATGAATGAAGAAGATGCTAATGAAAAACAAGAAGAAGGAGTAGATAGAAGAAAATGCAAGAAGATTAAGACATTGTCGAGCTCCTCTAGGCATGATCAAGTGTCAGTGTCGAGTACTAGTGAAGATCGAGCTAGTCGGCAATGCAGTAGTAGTGAAGATTCTAATCCCACACTCTCCTCCCTATTACCTAGAAAGACCAAGAGTCTTAGGGAGATATACCAAGATGAAAGGTATGAAGATTATGATGAGAGTGTTAATTTTGCATTATTTTCTCATAGTGATCCAATATATTTTGAAGAAGTAATCAAAGAGAAGAAATGGTGTAAGCCCATGGATGAGGAGATAGATGCTATAGAAAGGAATGAGGCATGGGAGCTAACTGAATTGCCTCCCAAGAAGCAAGTGATTGGAGTGAAATGGGTCTATAAGACCAAATGCAGTGCTAAAGGAAAAATTGATAGGCATAAGACAAGGCTGGTAGTCAAGGGCTACAAATAGCAGTATGAAAGAGATTATGATGAGACATATGCCTTGGTTGCAAGAATGGAAACCGTGCGTGCTATCATAGCAATTGCAGCTCAGCACAAATGGAATGTATATCAAATGGATGTGAAGTCCGCCTTCCTAAATGGTGTATTGAAGAAAGAAGTATATGTGGAGCAGCCACCTGATTATGAAGCAGGTGAAGAGAACAAAGTATATAGATTGAAGAAAGCTCTTTATGGGCTCAAGAAAGCTCCAAGGGCATGGTATAGTAGGATTGACTCATATTTGATGAGCGATGGCTTTAGAAAAAGCAATGGTGAGCCCACTCTTTACATCAAGGCAACATATGGTAATATATTGATGTAGATGACTTAATTTTTACTAAAAATGACAAGGCTCTGATTGGTGAGTTTAAAGAGGCCATGAAAAGTGAATTTTAAATGAAAGACCTAGGTCTCTTAAAATACTTTCTAGGCATAGAAGTAAAACAAATGCATAATGACATCTTCATCTCTCAAGAAAAATATGCAGGGTAGATCTTGGAGAGATTTAAAATGCAGAACAGTAAAGCAGCCCCAACACCAATAACAATAGGTCTGAAGTTGAGCAAGGAAGACTCTAGCAAGAGAGTGGATCCAACACTATACAAGAGTATGGTTGGAAGTTTAATGTATTTGACTACAACTCGGCCAAACCTAATGCATGTAGTAAGTTTAATTTCTAGATTTATGGAAACACCAAAGGATTCTCATTGGCAAGCGAGAAAGAGGATCTTAAGGTATGTGAAAGGTACCAAGGGATTTAGAATTTTGTATACTACAAATGAAAATTTCAAGTTGGTGGGATACACAGATAGTGATTGGGCTAGAATTTTAGAAGATAGGAAGATCACTTCGGATATATGTTTCATATGGGATTGGGTGCAATTTCATGGTCATCCAAGAAGCAACCTATTGTTGCTCAATCTATAGAAGAGGTTGAATACATAGCAGCAAATGCAGCAGCATATCAGACTATTTGATTAATGAGGATCTTGACAGATTTGAATGAAAGGAAAGAGGATGAAACCACAATTTATTGTGAAAACATCTCATCAATTGCATTGTCCAAGAATCCAGTCTTCCATGGGAGAAGCAAACACATAAAGATCAAATATCACTTCATCAGAGAGTTGGTGGAGAATGGGGATATCAAGATAAAATTTTGTAAGTTTGAGTAGTAGCTAGCAGACATATTTACCAAGCCATTAGTCATTGGAACTTTTGTACACCTAAGAGAGAGTCTTGGTGTAATTGACTTGGATCAACATTGATCCTTGTTTTTTTGGCTCAGGACAAAGGGGGAGTGTTGGAAAATTAAATGCACTGATCGTTTCTCTCTAGAGCCAAACGCTCACCTACCACGTCTGATGTTCAGAACAGATAGAAAAATAAATACGGTGGGTGAGATTTTGAAATTAGAAATGAGGGGGAAAATGGAATATGAAAAAAGGGAATGTTTCTACATTCATTTTAATTTAGTCAGATTATTCAACAGATCAGTAGTTGCTGAGCAGAGCAGAGAAGGAAGAAGGAAACAAGTTTGTGCCTGTAGTTGCATGTACTTCCCCTGTTCGCTCTGTGAGCTTGTTGTTGTTTGGTTTTGTCCTATTGAAGCAGTGATTGCTCCAGGAACCTTTGTATGCAGCCATTAGAGTTGCAGGTTTAAAGTTTTTGAAGTATTAAAGTTGTTTGAAGTTTTACCAGTTTAGGGTTATATTAGGATTTTTCTGGTTGAAGCCGAATGCTCCCAAATTTTTGTAATAGTTTAAATCTCAAATGACTAGTAAAGAAAATAGGCATAGTTGAATCCATTGCTCTTTCATTACATTTGACAAGTTTTTTTGGAAGTTTCAAGTACTAACTCTCTAGTTTTAATGGTGAAAGCATTCACGTTGAAATATTCTTTAAGTTATATTTATTCAGTTTGAAACAGAACACTCGGCATCCTCTTGTATCACGTTGTAGTGATTGCCAAGCTTTTTCCTTTGGGTGTCGAGCTCTTCTTGTGTCGATCATTTTTCTTCAAGTACCGAGCTCCTCTTTGTGCCGAGTTCACTCGGCACCTATTACCTATCACTCGGCACCTTCACGTGCCGAGAAAAACTAGCACTTGACACCCTTTTGTGCCGAGTAGTTTTTAGGGTTGTGAAAATTGATTTTTAGGTTTGTGAGTCTTAGTTTGTTAATTTATATTTCTCACATATTTGCAGCAACCTAAAAGATTAAACTATCTAATGGACATGATTCATTGAAAGAAAACTAAATCTGAATATCTCGAATATCCATATAATCCATTTCAGGAGTCCTAGAATTTAGAAAAATATATAAATTGAATGATTCAAGAATCTCCATATAATCCATTTCAGGAGTCCTAGAATTAAAAATATATATAAATTGAATGATTATAAATTGAGACCGAACCTTAACAACACATAAATATTAGTTTCTTCATCAAATGGGACTATCCTGAAGTATAATTTCTTTAGTATTTATAAGCATGCATGTAAGAGTACAACTCAGATGCTCAAAGTCTTTGCAGAGAATGTCTACATTACAACTAAGTCGCTAAAATGAACCACATAAAAGGCATTAAAAATTATGTGACTACAAAATTTTAGATCAATAACCTAAAACATCTAGGGTATCCATGGCACACAGATTAAACTATCTAATGATTAAAATTAGTTTCCTTTCTTACAATTATTGTACTGATACTAATAAAGGTTTCTAAAAAGGCAAATTATATTCAATGGCTATTTACAAGGTGTTGAAATACCTTTTCTACTACCTTCCAGAAATATAGTTGGAGAAAAAGGTTAATCAAGCTCAAACTTGTGATGTGAATATTAGGATTTAACTGTGTGATTTTGCATCAAACTCGATGAACCATGTTTCATGAGTAGTGATTCAACATGAATCCATCTCTCATGAGAATAAATGGAACACTTAGCACTCATTGGATCTAGGTGATGCTCATAGGGCTGAAGCACTGGGACTTCCCGGGAGGTCACCCATCCCAAAACTACTCCAGCCTAAGCGCACTTAACTACGAAGTTTCCTCCACAGTTAAACCCAAAGCTTGCAACCTTTAACTACAGAGTTTCCTCCACAGGGGTTGCAAGCTTTGGGTTTAACTGTGGAGGAAACTCCATAGTTAAGCGCGCTTAGGCTAGAGTAGTACTGGGATGGGTGATCTCCCGAGAAGTCCTGGTGCTTCACCCCTATGAGCATCACCTAGATCCAATGAGTGCTAAGTGTTCCATTTATTCTCATGAGAGATGGATTCATGTTGAATCACTACTCATGAAACATGGGTCATCGAGTTTGACTCAAAATCACATAGTTAAATCCTGATATTCACATCACAATTTGACTAGCTATGGAAATCATCTCCTACTTATCAAACCCAAACTTACTCATGATGGACTCTTGAAGAGGATAAAGAATAAATATTGTCATCGCAATTTGAAGATCAGACTGACAAGTCATATTATTGAGAGGGATCTATAGAATAGTTCCGAATAAAGATTTATCACTTAACAGATTTTGAAGATTTGAATTTTTACACTAGGAAGAAATGAAAGAAAGTAGTGATTCTAGAACAGCAACCCAAAAAAACTAAGTACCGAGACTACTGTCTTCAACAAAACCTAAAAGCATGTCCAATTTGTATGTTTCGTGGCCAAATACAGAGTTGAGTATGAGTTTTTTGCAGAGAAGTTATAAAAAGATATGCCTAAATCTAAAGACCCATAACAAATTTAATAGTTATGATTGTACATGAAGAAAAGCCGAAACTTTAATTATATTGTTGTATGATGGTAATTTTTTGTTCTCAAGAAAAGACTTGAATTTCGGAGGAGGCCATGGGTTAAAAACGTCATTGTAAACAAATAGAATATAATTTTTATCTTCATACATGCAATTGATTATATACACATAATTTTAAACATTAGTGCATTTTATAGATGGGAAGAAATAATAGATTTTGAGCAACCGAGCTGTTGAAATTAACAAGAAAGATAGAAAAATGTTTTTACGATATTATATGTTAAACCATAAATAAACATGTCTGAAAATAAGAGTGCTATGATGTCTATAGACAATGTATGAAAGTCTTGTCTTATATTTAAGATAACCTATTACTAGACTACTATCTATAAGCATGTAATTGATACAGCAAGATGTTTATAATAGTTTCATGAAATTGTCCAATAGAACTTGTTGACCTAAGGTAGTCCACATATTATTCTTCTTCTTTATCCTACAAAATTGGCATAAGAATCATGTTATATAACAATTTCTTATACATTCAACATTTCTAAATGATTTCTCTTTCTATTGCTTTCTTGATTCAATTTTCTTTAGCTTACTTTTTGACTTGTTCGAGAGGTCTACAATAGGTTCACATGGAGGATTGCATTGGCTTGGATAATTGTAAAAATGTACTCAATGGAAAGTTCTCTTAGTGTTAGTACAACCTTGGATTTGTTTTGCATGTAGTCCTCATGTTCATGCTATAGAGTGTTGGATTAATGGATTAATTGATCAATCAATGAGTTGTCAGTGAAGCATTGGATTGGCTATTTATTTTCATTAAAAAGTAATATCTAGATGTGTAACTTTTGTACATAATCCATTGCAATGAGAAGTATCTTTATCTAGGACTCTATATCCTTCAAATTTTTGTTTGTAGTTTTGATAGAAGGAAATAAGTGGAGTGGAAAATGGATTTGTGATCTTTAATATTCCATGTACATATTGCATTTTGTATGGTGTGTTTGCTTCAGTAGACAATGAATCATTTAAAATTTAAACAATGCTTTTACAATACCTCTATTATTTTTGCATTATTCGATGTAACACTTCCAATGTCACTTTGTCATTTAGCTTGCAAATAAATGTAGAAAAACCTATATGAAGTGTCTATTTTTTATCAGTTTTTGCAATAATATTTCTTAATAACATTGTGGGAATTTTATTTCAAGCATGTTGTTCATCTGCAGATGTGTAGTGGTAGAGAAAAGATTTATGTCAACCTTTTGATAGAAGCTCAGAACCTGTCTAAGAACACAAGGGTGAGAATATTGTAGGAATGTTTTACCACCCTACATGAAGTTATTAAACTTCTTCAGAATCTTTCCTCATATGAAAGATACCTAGCCAGCAAAAATAAAATCTAAACAAGTAAAACTAAGAGAAGTAATGGAATTGTGTGACATGTAGTTAATAATATGATTAGAAGATACCATATATCCAAGATTTATTGTATTTTTATAACAAAATTCATCTTTTAACCACTTTCCACCATGCTGTAGAATCCACTTCATATCAATCCATGGATAATTTAGAGGTAGTTATATGTAGTAAAAGACATCACAGTCCAAGAAATCTATAGTAATTTGCCCATAATTAATAACATATAATAAATGAAATGTGAATAAAAGTGTATTCTATTTTTCGTATATAACGCATAGGATTTTCATTTTAAAACAAGCTCTTAAGTGTTCACTCTACACATTTTTAATGGTATTTTAAATATTGCAAGTGCAATGAATGCTAGTATTGATATCTAGACTGTCCATATTTAGAAACTATTCAATGTAGAAATGTGCAAATGAATGTTGTT
Source organism: Cupressus sempervirens (assembly GCA_028749045.1). NCBI lineage: Eukaryota > Viridiplantae > Streptophyta > Pinopsida > Cupressales > Cupressaceae > Cupressus > Cupressus sempervirens. The sequence continues at coordinate 124,294,432 of CM053788.1, forward strand.
GTAAATGAAGTAAGTCTAACTAAATAATAATTGTTTGTTCCTTTTACTTGTGATTTATCTTCACCAAAATGGCCATCTTTTATTTCTAGAATGTTGACATTGCCTTGTTTTTGTGTTGTGACCACAAATGCACCTATTATTCCAATAGGATAGTTTCTTTTTCTCCTAAGTAGGTCTCTTATTGTAGTATTGGGAATTATATTGTAGTCACTACATATATGATTGATTGTTTTCATAGTACTTGTCTCCTTTAGTAGAAGGATGCAATCACAATCTCCTCTATCATAGTCTATTTTTGGTACAATTTCAAATCTTGTTATATAGACACCCTTTCCTAGTACAATTTTGTCTTCATATTGGTGCACTAGGCTTACATTGATAGTCATTGTTATTGTCATCTCTGACTTATGATCTGTTAGATCTTCTTGTAGCACCTTATGTGTTTTTTTGAACTTGACAAGGTTTGTTGTGTAGAAAACTAAAACATCTCCTTCAAATGTGTTGCCTATTTTTCTTCCGTTCAATTCTTCAATTGAAATGTAGCTAGCAATTTTGACTTTTGTCCTAGAATGACATGTGTAATAGTTCATTTTACATGTAAATACGAGAAGTGTAAGAATTCATTAAAGCTTGTAAGGAATTATCTTTGTGTAAATAGCTCTTGCCTCATTTGTGTGCTTTTTCCTACTTTTTTTTTGCATCCATTAATTCTTATTAGTAAATTTTGATCATAGTGAATTGGCATGTTGCTTTGTAAGACTTGAAAAGCATTCAAATTTTATTTACAAATTGTGAATTTTGATATCTACTGGTAAAAGTATTGATTTACCAAAAATTTCTTTCCAAATTGTTTGTTGTCAAATAATGGGTGGACCTTTCTCTTGTAAATATTGTAATATTGTATATTTTATTTGTTGGAGTACAATTTTTGTTGGAATTGACAAATGTTGGTCTAATATTTAATGTTTTATGATATTATGAAGAAAATGATTTTTTTTTATAGAATAATTGTTTTGGGTAAATGTATTTTAAGAATTGTAGAGAAATGATTTGACAAATACGCCTCTTTTTTGTGGATAAAGCATAAATTTGATGTTGCATTTGACCAAATGTGATCAATGAGTGGCTTATTCATGATATGTCTATGTTTGAGTATAAAATTGAATTGAATGTATTGCATATGACTATTTATTTTTTTTAATTTTTTCATACGAGCTAACATGTCAATATTGAAATCTCCTACAATATATATGAGCACAGTTGGATGCATTTTGCAAGTTAGAGTGTCTAAGAATTTTTTTTATATTTGTTAAGGGAGTATTTGGCCTTGAATAGATATTGCAAATATTCAATATATTGCTAGATTTTGTTATGGTCAATGTTATTCCCTCTACATTTTCTGATGTGTGACTTGATGATTATTTTGTTGGGATAAGATGACTCAGCCTTACCATGATTTATTGCTTTATTTTTTCTTTGTTGAAAAGTTGCTAAATGAAGTTGGATTCTTCCACAAGAAAAAGCTTGGAGTAGAAAAATAGAAAGCTTCTATTTTTTGGTGATTTATTCTCTTATATTTTGTTCTATGCAAGGGTTGTGCATAATGAATTTTTTGAAACAATGTGTACATGCATTGAATATAGATGCTTTAGAAACTATTTCCTTTTGTATGGAAACTCTATAAGTACAAAGCATTGTTATAGAGAATGAAGAGAGAGATGAGAAGTTATGCTGCTAGATTTTCTCTAGAATGGAGAAGGATGTAATTTCTATGTGAAGGCAAAAAATGTATTGTAATTTTTTGCTAAATAATAAATTGGCTTGATGGTTTGGAGGGTGGAGTTTTTTACCTGGAAAGGTTTCCCCCACGTATATTTGTGTTCTTGATTCAGTCTCTTTGAGGTTTTAATTGTGGGAAATCAACTATGTTTGTTTCTACCTTTATGGCATAATAATATGCACTTGTATTTTCTTATTAGAATTTTTTCAAGGAACTATTGGATATAGGGTGTGCATATTGATCTTAGATGACCTTTTGGGGTGCTCTCATTTTCCCTTCAATTGGTATCAAAGCCCATTTTTGTGAATTGCATTTTGTTTGCATGTGAAGATTTGTAGAGTTTTTGGTTCTAGGTATTTCTTCTATTAAGATTTCATAGCTTGTAGAGCTTGAAGAAGTTTTTTTTTGAATAAATTGACTAATAATTAATCCTTTGATTAGTGGAAGTCTTGCAGTTGATTTAGTTTTTTAGGTACAACAAAAATTTCTTGAAGGATGGTGAAGATAGAGAAAATCGAGTTGGTCATGTTGAAATGACATTGATCTAGAGCTCTTGGTTGATAGCACAATAATTATTGATGCATGGGTATTTGAAGGTGTCTATTTTGTTTCCTAGAATGCATAGTGTTTGATCATTGGATGATCTAGAAGCTTCTAGATAGCCTATCTCTCTCAGATGCATGTACTAGTAGTGGTTATGGGATTGGTCTACAAGTGGGCCTAGAGTTCTAGTACTATATTTTCCTCTTGGATGTTTATACATGCATGGCTTGGATTCTTGTTCATTAGATCTGAGAGGTTTATAGATTTTCCTTAAAAATCTATGGTGATGTTCATCTATGATAATCCATTATTTTGGCTTCAGTTGTTTGTTATTTTATTGAGACTTTGAGTCTTCCAAATGAGAAGTGGGTGTGGATGTGCATGGATATTCTTAAACAAAATATTTTTGTAGGTTTTGCATGCTTAAATAAAAACTTATCGTTTGTTTTGGATTATTTTCTTGATTCTTGTTCCTTTAGAGTGGAAAAAGATGAGATAGTTATAGTTATACATGCATGCATTCCTTGTGCATGGTGAGAGGAGGTGTTTTTCTTTCTCTACATGGAGATGTTGGTACGTGATCAATCACTCAACATTTCTGTGGTGATGCTTTGTTGGATTCCTAGACTATGGTACTTGATGTGGACATAATTGGCAAATCAGATTTGTAGTTGATCTGGTGTTTGAGTCATGTTGTCTACATGATTATTCTATTTGATCTCATTTACATATGTAACTAATGTGATAGTGGGTTTTCATGTTGCAATGATTGGATCTAAAAATTATGCATTCAAATGGGTAGGCCACCCATTCAATTGCAGTGGGATAACATGGATGTGGACTATCTTTATCCACTAGATTTGATTCAGTGTTGGTGTAGATTTTTTAGCTAGCCTTGTTTGTGGTCACTTGTGCATTTGTATGGTTTCTTTGGGATGAGAGGATGGATGATATTTGAGTACTTGGCTAGTCAGTTATGGAGTCCTAAAGCATGGTGAATTTCGTTAGTGTGGAGATCTTGGTTTCACCCAATGTGATGTGTGGGCTTGGATGATTTTCAGATTTGGAGGATGATGTGCCATATGCTTGGAGAGCTTGGTATCGTGTTTCAGTGGGATCTTTAGCAATGGTTGTATTTTTCCATCATATGGTGATGGATGATCTTCTTTAGTGTTGCAGATGTTGGAGGATGCCTTAGATCCTATTACTATAGAAGGGTCTTTCACATTTGTTGGTTCACTAGTTGGAGATGGTATCTTTATGTGATTGGAGATGTTGACATCTTTAGGATTCAAGGGGTCCTTGGTAGAGATGTCATTTATGCTTTTATTTGGTATGTTATCATGGTGGCTTTTATGTCATGTTTATATCTTTATTACCAGTTTAGAATTGTGACATGATACAATTATTTGATCTGATCACATGAATCATGTTATCTCTTTGGGGGAGATGGTTTAGATTTTGATGTCATGTTTATGTTCTAGAGTCCATGGTTGGAGCTTTAACATTGATCTTGATTTAGTTTCTTGGTATTGAGTAATTTGATCATTTTCTTGATACTTCATGACATTGCTATGTTGTAGTGGAGTTTTGCATGGAGTGATTAATTACGGGTGCTTGTGGATACTTGGAGACTAAGGTGAGGCTAGAGTTCTCTTGAGATGAGAGACATGTTGTTGAGATGTATACTCTTGATGAGATTTCAACAAGAGGTCCAAGGAGCCTACAACTTTGTTGGACATGAGTTCAATATAGACCTATGAGAAGATTGTTCTTGAATTATTCACAAGATGACTTGTATATCTTGGACAAGCACTCTCATTCCTCGATCTTGGTCAACTTAGTAGTTTATCACTTGAGAGGTATTGCCCAATGTTACTTTTAGGTGTTTTATTTTTTCTTTCATATTCATGGATCTTGAGCTATAGTTAGATGGTTCTAGAGGATTCATTGTGAGAGATGGATAACATGATTATCTCTTTGAGGTGTACTTTCATTTATGATGACAATAGGAGATGGTTGTGGGCTGATTTCCTAAAATGGGAAATGGGGTTATTTGATCTTTTTTGAGAGGCTTACATCCATTTAGATTTATGATATCATGTTATGTTTGATCTCTAAAGGTTGAACTATTTTGGATGTTGTTGTGGCTTTTCTCTTGTGGTTATGAAGGAGATCATACTTGGCACAACTAACATTTAGAAATGTTTGTAGAAGCACATGTTGCATGCTTATGATTTGTAGTTTCTTTCTTTGGTCTTGGTTATCTTCTTGGATTTTTTGGTTCACATAAGACTATTTTTGAGATCTATTGGAGCTATGGTGGTCACTCTTTTTTGGTAATTTTTTATCACTTGTAATCCATTGTTGTTGTGATGAAAAGGTGGTTTCTTTATCTCTTTTCTTTGTCGGATGTGGATAACATGGAAGAGTTGTGGAGACTAGACAAAAGAGATGTTTCTTGCAATATTTTTTCTATAGGATTTGCATATCTTTTTGGATGGTCCTTGGTACTACATGGTTACACTTTCTATATTTTATTATCAGTAGACTTAATATGCTTTTGATTATTCAAATTTGACACTACCCATGCAGTGGGAGTTCTTGTATGTTTTTCATCTTCATCAGCTAGTTTGTACATAGAGCTTGAGGTTGTAGTTTATGGGTTGGTTATGTTACTGGCATGAGTTTTATGGTGTTGGATACCTTTGAGGTATTGGTGATTGGATTAGTTAGCATTTACTGTGAATGCTATTTTCAATCTCATGGGTTTATCAGTTGGATTGGACCAATTAGTTTGGTTGCTATTTTGGCTAATGTTTTATCTTGTTTTCTAGAGGACGACTTCAGAGTTTTGTTGAGCTAAGAAGTTGATATTTTTTATGCTTTTGTGTAGCTCATGAGCACATTAGAGTGGTGATAGTGTATTTAGCCTTTGTTATCACATGGATCTTATGCTTGTGTTATTCAGATGGGTGTCTAGTTGGAGCATGAGAGAATATGTTATGATTTATGTTGTTTCATGGATGGTCGTGATGATATAGTTTCATTAGTTTGAATCTTGTAAGGTCTTCATCAAGTGGGAGATTTTTGGGATAAGGTGACTTAGCCTTACCATGATCTATTTATTTATTTGTTCTTTCTTGGAAAGTTGCTAAATAAAGTTGGATTCTTCCAGAAGAAAAGACTTGAAGTAGAAAATAGAAAGCTTCTAATTTTTGGTGATTTATTCACTTATGTTTTGTTTTATGCAAGAGTTGTGCATAAGGTAGTTTCTAAAATAATTTGTAGATGCGTTGAATGTAGATTCTTTAGAAACTATTTTCTTTTGTATGAAAACTCTATAAGTACAGAGCATTGTTGTAGAGACAGAAGAGAGAGATGAGAAGTTATTTGCATAGGTTATGCTACCAGATTTTCTCTAGAATGGAGCAAGATGTAAATCTCCATGTGAAGGTTGAAAATGTATTGTAACTTGTTGCTAAATAATGTATTAGCTTGATGGTTTGGATGGTGGGGTTTTTTACCAAGAAAGGTTTTTCCCCATGTATATCTATGTTCTCTATTCAATCTCATTCTTCTAGTTTCATGATTGTAGAATAATAATCTATATGCCATAATGCTGCTCAACTTTATTTAGATTTATAAATTGCAATCACTTTCTTTTAAGGTTTTAATTGTGGGAAATCAACTATATCTATTTTCGCTTTTATGGCATAGTAGTAAGCACTTTTACTTTCTTATTAGAAGTTGTTCAAGGAACTATTGGATATAGGATGTGCATACTGATCTCAGATGACTTTTTGGGGTGCTCTGATTTTCCCTTCATTTTTAAATTGATGTTTTTTCTTAGTAGTATCGTAATGCCATGGATTCCATGGTTGAAGTGAACATTAATGTCTTTAACTATGGTATCTTGTGTAATTAAATTTGTGCAAATTTCTTACAAACATATAATATCTGATGACATAATTTTGATGTCATTGAATAAATCATTCTCATGAGCATGTAGACTTTATGTGTTTAATGTGCATAATAGTAAATGTTCAATATTATTTGTGCATGAAGTCTTATTGTCAAGTTTCCAACATGCGATTATCTATAAACATTCTATTTCCATGTTAATGTTTGGTTTTAAATAAAAATGTTTGGGAGTGAGAGGGTTTACAAGATACAGGTTTTCTAATTTTTTATACATGATAATGTTTTATATTTTATTCCATGTCTTATACTTTTTGGATCAAAAGATAATATTTCCATTGTCAGTCCTTAAGATCTATGAATTGTGAGTGCACATGCTAATTTTATTAGAAATTGTTATCTAAGAGTAATTATTTTCTTGTTGATATTTTTTGGATTGGTTTTACAATTTGTACAATAGGGATCAATGCTTTCTTAATGCAATGGTTGTAGTATTGTGCATATTTTAATCTTTAAACATTACCATTAAATTTGATTGAAACAATTTCCAAATTTTTGTGGTTTGTGTAATCTTTTAATATTCCATCAGAACCATTGACTAATTTGTCACTTGTATTGTGGTTTCCTGAGTATAACTCTATCAACATGTTTCATTTTAGTTGTATTTAAATTGGAAGAGTTTATGTATTTTTGTAGAATATTATGACATTTATGTTGTCCTCATATTTTTTGATGGCCTTTAGAACAATTACTTCTCTAGGCATATTTGCTTTGATTTTTTGGTTGTGTACATATACGTCCATTTTCTTATAGGAAAGGAAAGAAAGTGTGGGGTCATTTGGTATTAGGAATATGAATTGTTGGTTAAGATAAGTTATATCATCCATTATTTATTTTTTCCTCTAAATTATATTTAGTATATGTATAAAATTTTGATCTTTTTGACGCATTGTGGTATGTAGTGTGTAACATTTGATGTTATCATTCCAAAAATTGTAAGGCATCAAGTCTTTGTCTATAGTCCTATTTTCAAATATTGAAGAGTCAAGAGCTACTTGGGCTTTCTATATGTCACCACAAACAATTGTGTCCAAATTCACAAAATAAGATGTTGGTGTGTGCATTATTTATCTTATCATTTGTCTATGTAACATGGAAAAGTTGAATCTACTAAAGATATTTCATCATTCAATATAACTCTGAGTTATTTGTAATGTTTGAAATTTTTTTCTAGTGTGTCACTATCAATGGAAGAAATTTTGATTTATTGAAAGGAATATGAAATGTTGAATGTATTTTAATCCCACCAATGTTGTATGTTTATTTTCTTGTATAAGCTAGAACTATTCCTGTTGGTTTGTCAAGGCTTTTGTGTATAGTGTTGTTATATATATGCAAGAGTGCTTGATAGATCATCTTTTCCATAAAGGTCTTACTAGTGCCTACTCCATCAACTAGGAATAAATGAAGTGGTGTTTTATTTTTTACCTTTTTACACATAATGTCTTTCACTATTTCTTGTTCCTCTATGTTTAGTGTTTTTCTAACTCTAAAGTATTCATCATGTTATCAATTGTTTTAGGGTGCTTTCCTATTTCAAAACCTACATATTTTTTTATTAAGAAAAATAGGTTTTACAGGGATCTTGAAACCCAAAAGCTTTTACATAAAAGATGGCAGCATAATATTAAATAAAGTCTAGACCCAATACATCTACCTACATAAGGTCATAACAAAAGATAGGCCCACAACCAAGAAAGAAAAGCCAACTAACCAAATTGAGAAAAGGATAGGATAGAAAATAAAAGCCCTTACTATTTGATCTTCCTATCGAGATCTTGCAATGCTTTAGCTACTTCATTAGCACTCTATATCTCTACAAGCTGTGTGCTCCTAGTTCAAATCATTAAAATGTTCCACTATGCCCCTTGTCTCAGTCATTTCCCCCGTTAGTCTACTTGGAATCCTTGTTGACCATTTCTTCCTTTTCCCCACCAATACCTGCATTTTTCAATGATTCACCCAGACTGTTCATGTTCTCATTTAAAGTATTCAGAGTGGCAATCACTTGATTGGCAATGTTTTGGTTTGATATCTCCATCCTTTGAACCCTTTTCTCAACCTTAGAAAGATGATCCTTCTGGTCGGCAAGATATCCTTGGTTGCTACTCTTACTTTGGCCTTCCTCCTAGCACCTTTTCTCCTTGAGCTCTTCAATCTCATGGAATAGCCATTTAGTTGAGTGGAAGTTATCTATCATATTTTTTTTGGCATTATTGAACAGGTTGATCCCTATCTCCATTCCATTGTCCAAACTTGCTACAAGTTAATTTTTCCCTCCTTGTCTTCGATAACTTGAGGATACATTGTCTCTCTGACAATCCCCATCTTTGATGTTTTAGTATTAAATTTTCTCCATGACCTCCTCCTTTCTTTCATTACCATCTTCCCAATGTCTTCCATCAATATTTCCTTTATCTTCCCCTATGGTGAAGAGAGGGAAGGGAAGGGGCCAAGAATCTCAGGTGTCTCATCACTTCTCCCTTTCAAAGGCATATCCTCCTCAGCCTTCCTCTTCTTATGGTTCCTAGGAAAAATGGTTATGTCCTCCTCCTTCTTCTCACTATCCTCCCCCTTCTCCTCTTCCTCTGACTCCATTTCCTCCTTTTCATCATTATACTCATCCTCCTCCTATTCCATGGGTCTAGGAGTTATACCATGAGGACTCTTTTTGCTTGGAACATTTCTAGTGGAGGGAGAAATTTTCTCCCCTCTTTGGCTTCTTTCCCTTTGAGGGGGTGTTATCCTCTTCCTTTGAGCTAAGACTTTGAATTTCCTCAAAGTCAAAAAATTCAAACTCCCAGTATCCTCTGAGGCATCCCTAGAGTGGTCTAAGGATTTGCCCCTAGTCTGGGTCTTGAGGTATTCATATACTATAAAGAGCAACCCCTCATGAAGAGTCAAGTATCCACTGGGTTTCTTCTTATAACTTGCAATGTTCTTTCTCATAGAGTAAAACATATAAAAATGAAAGAAATTTTTAATTCATTGTCTAAAAAGGTTTAGAAGAACAAAGTGGTGTGTTCTAACTCTATCAAATCTAGTATCCAAGGAGATGAATTCAATAACAACTCTTGAAACATATCTCTGTAGCTTTTTTAATGAATCCATTTCATAATAAGTCTTGGGGCATATGCATCAAGTTGTGGTGCCAAAAAGGTGCCAACTTTTTCTTTTTCTTTTTTCTCTATTTTCAATAGTGCGTACGTGATATAGCATGTATGCACTATTAGTAAAATAAAAATTATATATGTGATGGGCTACACACCTGTAACCCATCACTTCCATCAATCTTTTTGCCCTTTTCCTATAGAACAATGCATACGCAAGTTGGAGTTTCAACATTTTTGCACCATCCATTTCCAATATGCCTCCTTGCTGACAAAATCCAAGATCACAAGCGCACCCACGCTGACGCCGTATGTGATCTAAAGTTAACTTTGCATTGTTTGATATGTTTTTCATATTGTTTTGTAGGGTTTTTACAATTTTCATTTAGATTTGTTTATTTATTTGGATTTCAATTGATTTTTTATCAAGAAATGTCCATAATCATCTGGCAAATCCACAAGAACCTCAAAACCCTCAACAACCTCAAAACCAAAACCATCTTCAAGAAGAACAACAAATTCCACAACCCGAACCAATTGCAAGACCTCCACCAGGCACACAAGAAAATATAATAAATGAAATAGAGATAGGAAAAACTAAATTAGAAGGTCTCATTGCTTAGTTGAAAGAATCTAGACAAACCAATCCAATAAGGGCTCAATGGGCATCATCCCTCAAATCCATTAAGACCCAAATAGCCTCAGTTAGTGGTCAGTTAGATATTTGGAGGGTTAAGAGGGATGAACAAAAAAGATTTTATGCAAATAAATTGTCATATGAAGATGTTTAAAATAAATAAATACCAAAAGGTAGTATATGTGCATTATTTAGAAAACCCAATGAGCAAAATACAGTTAGAGAGGGTACTAAATAATTCTGAGTCCATTGGTGCATACATGATACTATTAGAAATAATTTTTGGGATAGATGGTGGATGGTTTTTGATTCCCCTCCTTGCAATAGTCACGAGGTCCCCATGTATTTTTTGAAGAAATTATATTGTGAGTTTGTCCTTGGGGAGATCCCCAATTATTTTGATATATTAGACTCTTAGGGTAGAGGTGGGGGGTCATCATTTGAGAGGCCAGGAGCACGTCATGACCCTAATGTAGTTAGGGCACCTATGGTCAAGCCATAGCCCAAGCATGTGACTATTCCTTCAGTTGTGAAGGAACATGTAGAGGCCAGTGCTCTAGGGACCATTAATGCTTTGACACAGACCCTCATCCATTATATGAGCTCATTAGTTGAGGGGGAGCCTTTTGTGTGTCGTGGTCACATGTGCACTTCATGCAGATCCCAATGCACATTTGGCACTCATCTTGGAGATGGTGAGGATGATGGGCTTGTCATTGATCAGTTCCTGAATGACACATTTGACATTGACACACAAATAAATTACAATCATAATTTACTAATTTGATGAAATTTCATATGTATAGTGAATGATTAATTAATTAGCATCTATTAACATTGTTCAAAATTTAGGGTCAAAGTGTTGTTGGGCCTAGCAACGATCCTTCAGGCCCATTTTTTGTCCCCTCCACGAGTCCAGAGGTATGTATCAATTTAATCATTTTAATTAATACATTCATACATACATACATACATACATATATAATGTAATTATATTAAGGATTGACAAAAAAAATTATGCATGTGCATCAGTTCTCCATAGGACCCTCAACCTTTACTACAAACTCGGAGCATAGACATCGTACGAACTTCGTATAGGTATAGTTCTTTCATGTTAATTTAATTGACATATATATATATATAATGTAATCATATTAAGGATTGACAAAAAAAATTATGCATGTGCATTAGTTCTCCACAAGACCCTCAACCTTTACTACAGACTCAGAGCATAGACATTGTACAAGCTTCGTATAGGTATAGTTCTTTCATGTTAGTTTAATTCATTTGATTATATTTATTTCATGTTTCATGTTACATGTAATGTGTATTGTATGACATGCAGCTGATGACGTCGAACATACCTCCTCATCTCCGACAATCTATTGATAGTGGAGTGGCCATAGCTGTGGCTAGCTCATAGCCATTGACGGAGGTATGAAAGAATTTTCTTTGTTTTAGTTTTTTTTTATAATAGTTAGTCTCAAAATTTCTAATGTTATTTATAAGTGATTATATTTATTGAATTGTTGTAGGGTCTCGTCACTCTTGATCATCCACAAGCCTTCAAGGTGGACTTACAGAGTGACTATTTGATGGCGGTAAGAAAATAATTGATTTTGTGTGTACATATACTTGATTTCAATGTATAATAAATATTGATTCATATCTACTTTCTTTGTATCAGATGGAGTTGGAGAAGAGCCTCAACAAGAGGATGAGTGAGTGTGTCAGGAGGACCACGTCATTTCCACCATCTCCCTCCACATGTCAAGAGACTTGTTTCCTTCCCCTCATGGGAAGGAAAAGATATAGTTAATCTAGACATGTATATATATATATATATATATATATATATATATATATATATATATATATATATATATATATAGGCATTAGTGGACATATTCGATACACATTTGATGTATATGACATTCTATATTTCATGTATGACATTATTGGTTAATATATGACATGTTTGTTCATATATGACATTATTGGTTATCATAATATATTATGTGTTTGTTAATGTACATGACATTATTGGTTATCATTTTATATTATATGTTTGTTCATGTATGACATAAAATTAGATATGTTCATGTATGACATTAAATTAGATATGTGCATGTATGACATTAAATTAGATATGTTTATGTATGACATTAAATTCAATACCTAATCTATTCAAAACTTTGATAGAATATATTGATTAACAATAAACTTTATCATTGTTTAAGCATAAGTTAATCATTTGCAATATGTCATCATCATATGATTTATGATCTTGTTCATGTTTAATGTTTTCCTTCTCTATCATTTTTTTATCAAGTTTAATTCAATACCTAATTAGTTTGAATTTTTGATACAATATTGATTGGCAATAAACTTTGTCAATCAAGATCGATTAGGACCTCCTGGCAATAAACTTTATTAGAAAATATTTGTGGATCTCCTACCAATTGGTCACCTAAATGAGAACCTTGAGACTTATTAGGAACTCCATGGAAGAAATATGTAGTTTGAAATTACTCTATCCAACAAAATTAGATCAAAAGTTCTCTAAACATTTATGTTAAAAATAAGATTAAAAATTGATCACAAGTGGTCACAAAGTTTGTGTAGAAGAAAAAATCGTTGTTACAAAAAGAATATAGACAAGAAGAAAAAACACAATTAGCTTGTTGAGCTTCAATACATAACCACCATTCTTTATCATCACTTAAAAAATGTCAGAGATAGTAGAGAAAATATGGATTATTTGCAAAAAAAATTCATTCAAAAGATCATAAATGTAACATAATAACTGATAGGATTGGACTGAAAATGGATCCATGGGAGTGCGCGGGGAAGGGTTTTCAACGCACAGGGAAGGGTTTCAAGGGCATGTGTAGGAGCAAGGATTTCGAGTGTAACAAGCCTCGACACACTGGTTTTGATCCTGTTTTCCAAGAACCCTCTTCCATATTTTCATCCACACCTTTTGTTCAACTGGCTCGAGATCATGATTTCAGTCATATCTTCTCTGCTATATCAGTCAAAGATGTTCTTTCAGAGATATTAATTCAAATATGGTTTCAAATAGGGTTTTAAACACTTCTCATAAGTCAATCTTCAAAGGGAAAGCAGTTGTTCAACCTGCAAAGTCATTTTTCCTTAACCCTAGATTTCATGATCGTCGATCATCGACGACATCTCAGTATCCAGTGGCTACTAAACCTAGGCTCTCTCCCTATTTTGAAAAGGGTGAATCTTCTCATTATCAAGAGCAACCTCAATTTTAAAATTCTCTTCGATGGGATAATCCTTTGCCCAACAATCCTTCAATAGCTCGTTCATTTCAGCGGCCTATTAATTCAAAAAAGGTGCACCATAAATCGATATTTCCTCAAAGGAATCATATTAGGAAGAAGTTCAAAAAATAGCCAATATTTGATATTTGTCAAGGTGATCCTCTTGGCCATTCTATTCAAATACAAACTATTCAGATCCAAAATGGTTTGGCTCGAGAGAAGCTAGAATCCATATCGGATAGAGCCCCCCTTAAACTAATTATGATCTGGAGGAAGAAAGATCAGGGTAAGATAGATCAAGGTTATCTGCATGTCACTCATAAATCTACTTTTTAGGATAATAGTCAAAAGAAATCTAGGAATAATGTGGATCAAAATTTGGATCATGATCTACATTCTTCCCACCAACAGGTGCATGTCACTTTTCTAAACCAAATGTTAGAAAAATCGATGTCCACTCTTCAGCAGAAAGCTCTCATTGGTATTTTTTCCTCTGATTTGTTATCTTTTTTAGATATTAAAAATTGGGCTTTCAACCTCTATTCTAGACTTATAGATATTTTTTTATCATGATTCTGAATCCAATTTCTTTAATGCTATCTTTAATTCAAAAGGAGAAAGAGATGTTGTAAATAGGCAAAAGGGTTGGTTTTGTCAGGGTTTTGGATTATACACTATGTTGTGGATACCAAATTTTAATCCGAAAGATATCCATATCCAATTTTACCCATATTGGATTTCTTTTCCTGCTTTGCCATTGGAGTACTGTGATCCTGAGATATTGGAAATCATAGCTAACAAGTTGCGAATTTTTTTGAAACATGATTTGATTCCATATGAATGCCCTCATGTGGAAGCTAGGGTGTGCTTATTGAGTAGCAAATATTTTCCTCAATCTATAGTTCTCATATCCAAATGGGGAAAATGAACACAATCAGTGAAGATGCAAGATTCTTCTATGGTTCTAAAATCCCAAGATAATCTTGGTCATTTTAGCTGTATATGTGCCAACCTGGTCAAGATAATGTGTTACAAGTCTATCCAAACCATTGTTCAGATCCTAAGGCTTGTTCTATGACAATTTCAGTGAAGAATGGCAACATCTCTGATCTAGTAATCATGCAAAAGGCTCTAGTTTATCCAACAGATAACTCTATTCATGAAGAGAATACATTTGCAGCTCAAGTCTTATTAGACTAATTCCTAGTTTTTCTCTATCAATTTTTTTGGCTCTTTTCTTTTCTCAAGAGTGTGTGCTGAAATAGTAAATTCCTCATGTTGGAATATGCCCCTTGTGTGCGATCAAATTTGTACCCACTGATAAATCCTCAACAAAGTGTATCTGCAATGCCTTTCAGTTTGATCACCTTTCAGAACAAAAGTTTTCCACTATCAATATTAAGGCAGCCCATATGGTGCCTTTCCATTTATCCTTCTCCTCTCATAGTGACTTTTATTTGTGATCAAATCTTAATTGAGATTACTACCTCTATCATTTTTAATATTGCAAAAGAAGAAGCCTTACAAGATGAGGACTATAAATCACTTGTGATTGATAATCTGCTTCAAGAATTTCAGTTTTGGAACAATTTGATTCCTAATCAGATGTTTGACAAACTGACAGTTATTAAACATTCTGACAACCAGATAGTTTTCAACAACTTTTCTCAAGACTGTGATGAAGGAATTATCAATTCAGTGGTTGGAGACTCCATGGGTTTAGAGACCAATATTTATCAACTAGTGCAGAAATCTACAATTTTGTCTCCTCTACATTCTCAATCTCAAGATTCTCCCATGCAAGATAATTTTAAAGTTCAGCCTTTATCTATCTTGCATACACTGTCTACAATAACTCCTCCTTCTAAATTGCCAAAGGCTAGAGGTAGACAAAAGGGCTCCAAAATTAAGAAAGAAATCGTTGTAGGTATTCAAACTACATTGGATGATAGTTTTATTGTTGTCAGAAGATTGACAAGGAGAACTAGGTGTTCTCCTTGTCATTAATGAAGATAATCTAATGGAATGTAAGAGGCTTAAATGCCTTTGACAAGAGACAAGGAATCAGACAAGTTATTGATTCTTTGCAGGAAGATATTATTTTATTACAAGAAACCAAGCTGACTCAAAGTAATTTTGATAAAATCATTACATCTTGGAAAAAATGGAAAGCATTTCATATGCAAGGTTTGGGTGCTTCTAGAGGTTTAGCATTCTTTTGGAATCCTCCCACAGTTAACTCTCAGCTTCTTTGATAAGAAAGTAATTGGCAGTTGATCCAAATAACAACATTTGATATTTCTTTTATCCTGATTAATGTATATGGGCCTACATAAACCTTGGATAAAGCTTGTTTATGGGAGTCTATCACACATTCCCTTCAACTGCTAGATCAACAACAAGTAATTATTGGTGGTGATTTCAATGCTCTATTAGATCAATCAGAAAAAACTAGTAGAATTATTCCCCTATTAAAAACTCTTCAAGAATTTAATGCCTTTGTGGACAGTAAAAATCTAATGGATATTAATCCAAATAATGGACTTTTTACCTGGACTAACAAGAGATCTGGTTTTGCCAATATTGCTACTCGTCTAGATAGATTTCTCCTATCTAAAGATTGGCAGCTGAGACATCCTTACTTTTCCAGGATTTGATCATTTTCCTATTTCATTAAATCTTAATTGTAATAACAATTTTTCTAATCAATGCTTTCATTCTTCTTTCAAATTTGAAAGCATGTGGCTCAGACATCCAAGTTTTTTACACAATATTCAACAATGGTGGAATGAAGTTCCTTTAGAAGGATAGAAAATGCATCACTTTGCAATGAAATTGAAACATATCAAGTCTCGAATTTGTATTATCAAGTCTCGAATTCATATTTGGAACCAAAAAGTTTTCAAAAATGTGTTTCATCAAAAGGTCATAGTCAAAGATCAGCTTGAAGAAGTTTATAATTAAATTATCCAAGAGGGCATGAATGAAGAAACACATTATCTCCAAAAGAATTTGCAGGAACAATGAGAGGAATTGTGTTCTAGTGAAGAGATGTTATAGAGACAAAAATCTCGAGAATTATGGCTTCAGGATGGGGATAGAAATACTCAATTTTTTCACAACTCAGCCAAGCAAAAAAGAACTAACAATACAATTTTTCATATCAAAGATGCCTCTGGTACCCTCCTGACTAATGAATATCTTATCAAGAATGAAGGCGTTAATTTTTTCAAGCATCATCTTGTTCTTGATGTTCCCCCTTCCCCTTCTGCATCACAGGTTGATGAACTCCTTGATTCCATTCCTACAGTGGTTTCTGATTAGGATAATGGTATTCTGATGGCTCCTTTTACTATTCAAGAAATACGTAAAGTTGTCTTTTATTTTCTTCCTGACAAAGCTCCTGGGCTAGATGGTTTCTCTGCACTGTTTTATCAAATTTGTTGGCAAATAATTGGTTGGGATTTATGGGCGGATGTGGAAGAATCTAGAGAGTCTAAATCTATACTGAAATACTTTAATACTACAAATATTTCTATCATTCCAAAATTGAGGGTCCCCCAAACTTTTTTGGATTTTAGACCAATCTCCTTATGCAACTTATCCTATAAGATTATTACCAAAGTCATATATCTTAGGATTCATCATCTTATTCCTCATATTATTTCCCCAGAGCAAGGTGGATTTGTGCCGGGAAGGGAAACCATGGAAGGGGCTCTTGTGGCTCATGAAGTTCTTCATTCTATTAATTTAAACAAGACTTCAAGTTTTTTCATCAAACTAGATATGATGAAAGCATATGATAGAGTTTGTTGGAAGTTCTTACTGCAAGTACTTGACAAAATGGGCTTTTCAAAAAATTGGTGCAAATGGATTAAGGCTTGTATTTTGGGAGCTTGGTTTTCATTGATCATTAATGGGAAGCCTGAGGGTTTTTTTCCTTCTACTCAAGGGATTCAACAAGGGGACCCTTTATCTCCAGTTCTGTTTATTATTGTGGCTAAAGCTTTCAGTAGGACCATCTCACATCAACATTTTCTTAATAAATTGAAAGGAGTTCTCATTTCAGGTACAAACATATCCACTACACATTCTCTTTTTGCGGATGATACTCTTTTTTTTGGCTCGTCAAATGTATAGGAGGCTCGCCAGATTTTGTATACACTTGACCTTTACTCAGCAGTGTCTAGTTAGATGGTTAACACTCAGAAATCCAAGATTTACTTTTTCAATACTGTCAAATTGGTTTCTAACAAAGTTAAATAGGTCTTGAGTTTTTCAGAAGATTTCTTACCTTCAGTCTATTTGGGTATTCCCTTTTTCATGGGTTCAAATAAGTCTTTGTATTGGTCTTCAGTTATTCAACATATCCAAAGTCGAATTGCATCTTGGAAAGTTAGACGGTTGTCATTGACGGGAATAATTTTGTTGATTAAATCAGTTTTAGCTGCTATCCCTAACTATTTTATTGATCTCCTTAAGATTCCATCCAAAGTACTAGTTACAATTCAAAAATTGATCAAAGGTTTCATCTGGTCGGGTAACCTAGATGGTTCTCAAAAGATTCCACTTGTCTCTTTGCAAGATATGTCACACACTCCTAATGTCAGAGGGGCTAGAGTCCATGATCTTTCATTCAGAAATGAGGCATTCAGTGGGAAATTTATTTGGCATATGTATTCTAAGTCTCAGTCCACACGGTGTAAAATTATGCAGCAAAAATATTTGGATAACAATGATCCCTCTAGAGTCTTAACAATTTCTAATCCGCCAAAAGGTTCGATTGTTTGGGACTTTATGATAGCTTCATGCAAAATCATAATTGACTATATTTCCTGGGAAGTTAACAATGGAATTAGTATTAACTTTTGGAATGATTCCTGGAATGGTCAAATTCCCTTATCTAAAAGTGGGATTTCTATGAATATTATTCATGTTACGAAAATCCATTCGGGGACCCAGTTGAATCAATATGTGGAATATGTTTTTGAATTTTCAAATAAAATAGTTTGGAAAGACCCAACTAATTTTCCTCTTTCATTTCAGGAAATTAACCAATTTCAAAATATTCTAAACTCAAGATCAGTCTACTTTTTTTATGCCCAAGATCAGATTTTTTGGGCTCCAGCTAAGGATGGTAAATTTTCAGTGAAAGAGGGATACAAAATTCTACAACATAATGATTTGAATAAACCTTCATCAAGAGCTTTTTCATTTTGTTGGAATTCAGTAGTTCTACCTAAAGTAGGTTGTTTTGCATGGCTGGCATTAAAACACAGGATTTTAACTAGCGACAGACTGAATAGACTACAAAGTGCTAAGCTGTTTAAATGTGTTCTTTGTAAGGAATAGGATGAAACTGTGGATCATTTTTTTGTTTCTTGTTCATTTTCTTATCAATGTTGGTGCTTTATTTTGATCAAGCTTAACTATTCTACTCCCTTTCTTAATAATCTCTAGGATCTATTTCAAGCCTGGCCAATTCTTTATCAAAAATTGTTGTTTGCAAATCTTTGGAAATGTGTTCCAGCCTTGGTAGTTTGGGCTATTTGGTGGGAAATAAATAAATGTATCTTTAGAAAGGAATCCCTTCCATTAGATATTATCTTATATGGTATTGAAAGGTCTATCTTGGAAGTGACTAATTCCAATTTGAAAAGGACTAAATTTAATCTGATTGTGACTCATTGGGATTCACAGCTTGTTCAGGAATGGAAACTTTTATTTATCCCTAATGGGTGGAAGATTAGTCCTTCACTAGCTCAGATCTTACTCAAGAAGAATAGTTGGAGACCTCCATCTTCTGGTTTTTGGAAGCTAAATTTTGATGGTGCTTCTATCTAGGTAATCCTAGTCCTTCGAGATTTGGGGTTTGTATTCAAAATTCCTTTGGTAAGGTTGTAGAAATTAGTGTATCTCCTCTACCTATTGATACAAACAATATTGTTGAGGCCCATGCTTTGTTGGCTGGGCTCTTATTAGCTAAACAAGGTTGTTTTAATAAGCTTCATATTGAAGGGTATTTTTCAGTTATAATTGATGCTTGTATTCATAGATGCATTATTTCTTGGAAACTAAAGTATTCATAGCGCTCAGGCTGGAGTAGTACTGGGATGGGTGACCTCCCGGGAAGTCCCGGTGCTTCACCCCTGTGAGCATCACCTAGATCTAATGAGTGCTAAGTGTTCCATTTATTCTCATGAGAGATGGATTCATGTTGAATCACTACTCATGAAACATGGGTCATCGAGTTTGACTCAAAATCACACAGTTAAATCCTGATATTAACATCACAATTTGACTAGCTGTGGAAATCATCTCCTACTTATCAATTGATGAGCTTAAGGGGCTTTCTAATGAATGGTTCATAAGGCACAACACTTGGTGAAGGTTTTGCAAATGGGGTTGCAAGCTTTGGGTTTAACTGTAGAGGAAACTCTGTAGTTAAGCGCGCTCAGGCTGGAGTAGTACTG
Source organism: Cupressus sempervirens (assembly GCA_028749045.1). Classification (NCBI taxonomy): domain Eukaryota; kingdom Viridiplantae; phylum Streptophyta; class Pinopsida; order Cupressales; family Cupressaceae; genus Cupressus; species Cupressus sempervirens. Next base: position 124,314,249 of record CM053788.1, read on the forward strand.
GGATGGGTGACCTCCCGGGAAGTCCCGGTGCTTCACCCCTGTGAGCATCACCTAGATCCAATGAGTGCTAAGTGTTCCATTTATTCTCATGAGAGATGGATTCATGTTGAATCACTACTCATGAAACATGGGTCATCGAGTTTGACTCAAAATCACACAGTTAAATCCTGATATTAACATCACAATTTGACTAGCTGTGGAAATCATCTCCTACTTATCAACTAAAGTATGTTCTCAATCAAATCAGGAGACTCCTTGATGAATGTTTGGAAGTTTTCCTCTCACATACTTATCGTGAAGGGAACAAAGTTACAGATTTTTTATCAAATTTGGGTTGTGATGGGGTTAATGTTTCCACTTTTCATTCTCTACCTTTTATTGAGCAACATAAGGGCTTAAAAAACCTTATTCATGATGACATGGTAGTAGCTAATAATAGTATTGTTTGAGATGAGAAAGTTTTCTTAAGATGCCAAGTAATTTTGTTTCATGTGTCGAGCTATGCATTTTCCTTCAGGAGACGAGCTCCTTAGTAATTTTCATTGTGAGTCGAGCTTAGTCAATTTTTTAGTTGTCGAGCTCTTCAAACTACAGGTGTCGAGTTATTCTGCAGTACCGAGTGTACTAGATCTTTTTAGGTGCCGAGTTGGCATTCTGATAATTGGTGCTGAGTTCTTTTTGAGATAAGCAAGTAATCTTCAGAAGCTAAGTAATTTTGTTTCATGTGTCGAGCTATGCATCATTCTTTAGGTGTCGAGCTCATTAGTATTTTTCATTGTGAGCCGAGCTCGGTCAATTTTTTAGATGTTGAGCTCTTCACGCTACAAGTGCTGAGTTATTCTGCAGTGTCAAGAACACAAGATCTTTCAGGTGCTGAGTTGGCATACTGATAACTAGTGCCAATTTCTTCAAGATTAAGGTGCCAAATTCTTCAATAGCACCAAGTATTCAAGATCCTTTCAAGGACCGAGTTGGCATAAAAGTAATTAGTGCCAAGTTACTAAATCTTTATTCAAATGTTGATTCATCGAGTGTTTCTAATGTCGAGTTATGCTTATCAGATGTCGAGTTACTCTATTTATAAGTTATTGTCATATGCAAATGAATTTAATGGTGCATGCTTTTATTTAGAGCATTTACACCAATATGACTTTCAAAGTACTATTTGTAGGATCCAAATCTTTTATTATCTGATGATATTTAATTTTGAAGTCATGTTGGTTGATTGCTTCATGTGAACAAATTCGAATATTTAAGGAGTAATATTTGTAGTACTATTTATAGGTAGGATTAGGATGTCATTGGAGAGATTAAATGACAAGTTGCAATTTGATTATTAAGTAAGACTCTTTGCATCATCTTCAAAAATATTTGCAAAGGCTTAATTAGGCAAATACAGTTTGAAAGCTGAGATTGTGTTGAAAAATAAATTCTGGGTGGGATATTGATTTGGCTTGCGCAACATGTCATATGCAACATCATTTAGTTATGCCAAAAAAAAATTGGATTTGGCTACAGCTGACATTAGATGAAGTTGTGCTTCCTAAGCATATAATGGATGAGGTGTTGTGTCAAATGTTCACTCTGAACTCACACTCGATCAGTTCAGCCATTCGGTGCATTATTGGTGAGGAGATTCTCCGTCCCATGGCACTTGTGTTTTTATATCCTTCCCAGGTCATATCTATTTTCCTTTCCAATGCTATGGACCTTCTACAAACTCCGGAGTTACTTCAAGGATTGGCTCGTAAGGTACTTCTACCACATTTCTTACTGGATTATAAGTTAGAGATGGCCATGCAAAAATATGATTTATGGAATGGCATGGCTTTGGTTGGTGGTCTGTTTTCACATTTTCAAATTCTGCAAAAGCATGAATTTTATATTATTTTTGAGGCAATGAAGAAAACCATAGATAATGACAATATCAATTATTTGAAACAATCTTTGCCATCTGATCCATGGTTATTGGGTGAGTAGGTGGTGGAAAGAATCATGTCAGTTGGAATGGCCATGATTTACTTGCTATTGGATCATAATGCTTCGTCCCCCACTTAGCTAAATGCATTGGCAGTAACTTCGCAACCACTAGAATAGAATCTTTGGGATTCTATCAGAGTGCCAAATTCTGATTTAGATTGGCTAGTTCATAGTTCAGTTTCGTGATTTGGCTACGGCATTCCCTTTGTTGGTCTCAGGCGCCTTTGTTTGTGTTCTTACAGATTGGGCAGATTTGCAAAGCATTTTTTTAAGGGTTCATCTTGGAATTACCCTTCTTTCAATTGGGGGTATCTCTTATGTTGCTACTGTAAATCTATTTGCTACCAAACTTATTGTATCTGTATTATGCAGAAGTTTAGAGTGAGTTATCTTCAGATGGGTGATAACCCTTTGTAATCTTTTTGCTATTAATATATACATACATGTAAACTTTAGGGATGATGCTGGATTTACTTGACTGATTCTTTCCTAGTTGACCTTGTTGAATTAGATTAATAAATATTATAGTGGCTTGCCACTTTTTCTTTTAAAAAATAACATAATAACTAATAGTTTTATGTGTTTTCATACATTAATGATTGTAACATAATCACAAGTTGATTGGAATGTGTTGTTATTATTCTATAGTAACTAGATTAAGGTAAAAATAAAAGTTTAATAAATAGTTGTGATGTATAAGAAAGAGATATCTCACATGAGAGGGGGACGAATCTAAGATGACACAAGATACTTGTAAGAGGGTGTGATGTCCCCATTTTGGCCATTAATATAAATAAATATTTTATAAAGTAATATTAAAATATTAATATTACATTACAAGTAATAATCATATTATATATGTTGTATTATAATAGTAATATAAAAATACGAATGAAATAATAAATAATAGACATATATTTTAATATAGCAATACTATATTAATGAGGTATTATAATATAATATAATATAATATATCTAGTTGATATATTATTAAAATAATATATGATATAATAATTAATATAATTGTTAATATAGTATATCTTATAATATTAATTAATATAAACAAAGTTTATTAATATATAAATATATAATTAATATAATTAATATAATAATAATTATTAATATAATAAAATTGACTTTACCGAGAGGGCATGTCTCTATGAAATACGATGTATATCGAATATCAATTTTGAGAGGGTATCATAGAAAATATTATCAAATCCTATAAATGAAATGTCGAATCTACAAGTGGTATCAGAGCATCGATTCTACCAACCTGTAAATGATGAAAAAATTCAACTTTATAATATACATTCATACATTTAGATTATAGAGGATTTAAGAGCAATATACACGGAAGTTAAACTGAAGAAATACAAAGAGCAGACTGGACAAACGATCGAAAGGAAAAACATATAGAGACTGGACTTGACAGCAACGGAAAAACAAAAAATATATTATATGGAATAGAGTGTAATAATAAAGATCTGCAAGTACAAAAACATAATAAGAACATAGTCAATAGCCATGGGAAAACTTCAACATCCAGTTTACAATAGTGATAATCAATTCAGCAATCAGTGATAATAACCTGAATCAATACGTGTCCAATCAGGAACAAAGGTATAACAGTCAATACAAGTGAGCAATAAAGACAGATTTTTAAAAGCTGGGTAATAAAAAACTATCAATCAGCAGCAAGCGATAACAGCCAAGGAGACAGTGACAAGGATAAGTAAAAACCATTTGCGAAAACCATTTAAACTATTGAGGAAATTCTATTAGAGAGATGCTGTTGAAAGTCTTGAAAGTTTAATTCATATCTAGCAGCGATATTACAAGAAGGATTGTACGTCGAACAAGTCAGCTAGTCGCATAACACGTCAGCACTGGTTGATGGTGGAATAACCATCTCTCATATTATTTTTGAAGGGCTATAGAATAAATTTAGAAGTACACAAGAACCATTTTCAGAGACGCACGTGCAGTATATAGATAGGGGTGTCAAACAGTTTAATAGGAATATACAACAGTGTTAGTAGCTCAGGCAGGCCGCTAAGAACCCACGAGTTCGGGGCACAGAAATGGATCGAAAAATAATAATTGGAAGTTTGAGATGTAAATTCTAATGAAAAATTATAATACTCTACTTCTTGTAAATGATGTTGAGGATATATCAGTTATGTTTCCACCTGTCACTTAAGAGTGAGACAGTAAAAATTATTTTGTCCGTAACTATCAAGGATTTTGTTATCCCTCGTATGGTTAGTGTCAAATAAACTTGAGGATAGAGGTGAACAGATTTCTAGAGGAGATTAAGTTTTGATAAGATAGAGGAGATTAAGTTACTACTACATTGAACGGCATGCTGAGTATTTATCAAATGCTCAATACCAGCGTTGCAACAAGAAAATATGCACCTTATCTTGATAAGTTACTTGGAAGAAAATAGAAGGTTGGAGATTTATAATACAGATGTCAGCCCTTGGTGATTACATATAGAATTAAATCATGTCCTAATATATATGTACGAGAACAGGGATTCCTCCAGTGATTTAAACACATATTTAAAGGGGGTAACACCACCTTGGTATTTGACCCATTTACATTGAAAGATACAGGGGAAGGTAACAAGTGATATGGGAGTGTACGTAACTAGTGGTCGTCCACATGATCGTATTATGTGAGTAGGAGTTGAGGAAGCAGTTGTGTAATAATGAAGAGTGAACATAATTGTGTATTTTGGAGTAAAGGTGAAGGATTTGTTCAGCCTTTATGTCAAGCCTCCATCTTTTAATTAATTGGATGTCTTTATAGGTGAAATTCACCCATGACATTATTCAGAAAGTCTGAGGAAACACTTCAAATTCTGAAGGAAACAAGGATGTCATTATTTTAGTTTGGATATGCCTGCACGTGATGAGTAGCACTTTTGTTGGCTTTTCGAGATATATATTTAAAATTTGAGGTGTTAGATTGGTTGATTGATTCAACTCCATAGGGTGTGATGGACTTTAAACATGCTCGTACAGATTCTTCAAAAGGTCAACATCATTGCAGAGCAAGCTCTATTGCCGATATGAATAGTGCAGTGATGGTAGAATAATTGTCTCAAGACAAACAATGGTCAATAATGAGAATAAAACTTGATATATGTATAATGCAAGAACCAAGTCATAGTGCTACAAGAAGGTAAAGGCATTTGACATTGATCCAATAAAGGTATGTGTGTATTATTTCAAATGTTTCTTTTCATATTAATATATAACATGTCAATCATGTTTATAAAGAAAATTATATTTTAACATTTAGATCTTATAAACATTGGAAATTTGAGAAGAAAATTATGATTAATTTTAAGCATGGAGATTACTTTACTCACTATGTGCATTTTGATTACATTAAATCATCATCTTCTAAGATAAGATAAGGCCTGCGGTGGAATGGGTTGGGTGACATCACTCGGGGTACTGGATAAAGCCTACGGGTACTGGGTAAGGCCTTGGTGACGGGATATCTTAGGGTACATCATACAAAGGCACTATTTTGGAGATGATGGTTGGAGAGAGATAATGATAATGAGGGAGAACGGTGAGGCCCACTAATTGGGTAACAAGGCACCCCATTATGGTTTCTCCTCCTATAACTGAGTGATAAGATTAACTATTTGATAGTTCAAAGATTATGCATGAAAAGACTTTTTATTGAAAAATAGTTGATAGAATCACCTTAAGATCACGATTCTCCAAGTCGAGATAAGGCTTGCGGTGGAATGGACTGGGGGACATCACATGAGGTACCAGATAAAGCCTACAGGTACCGGGTAAGGCCTCGGTGATGGGACATCTTAGGGCACATCATACAAAGGCACCTTCTTGGAAATGATGATCGAAGGGAGGTAACGGTAATGAGGGAGAATGGTGAGGCCCATTGGTTGGGTAACAGGGCACCCTATTATGGTTCCTCCTCCCATATTTAGAAAATGACGAGTTAATAAATGGATTGAGACTATAAAAACCCTATCAGTGGATTGATTGATTTATAATGTATACTAATGATTTTTTGGTTGCAGGTTCACAATTAAAGAGATGCATAATGTGTGTCTTACATGTTTGCATCATGTTTGCTTTGTGTCTTCATCTATCTACATCATGTCTACTTCGTGTTTTCATGATCTTTCTACATCGTGTATGCTTCATGTTGATCTTTTGAATGCAAATATGTTTTATTTCTATGACAAAGCTTGCGTATGAATGATTTTGTTTAAGGACAAAAAAATTCGAGAGGGGAGGACTATGATGTCCCCATTTTGGCCATTAATATAAATAAATATTTTATAAAGTAATATTAAAATATTAATATTACATTACAAGTAATAATCATATTATATATGTTGTATTATAATAGTAATATAAAAATACGAATGAAATAATAAATAATAGAGATATATTTTAATATAACAATACTATATTAATGAGGTATTATAATATAATATAATATATCTAGTTGATATATTATTAACATAATATATGATATAATAATTAATATAATTGTTAATATAGTATATCTTATAATATTAATTAATATAAACAAAGTTTATTAATATATAAATATATAATTAATATAATTAATATAATAATTCTTATTAATATAATAAAATTGACTTTACTGAGAGGGAATGTCTCTATGAAATACGATGTATATATATTGAATATCAATTTTGAGAGGGTATCATGGAAAATATTATCAAATCATATAAATGAAATTTCAAATCTGAAGATGCCCCAAAAAATGGGACATTACAGAGGGAGCTATACTTGTTAACGAATTTACAATGCATGTTATGGAAAATTATAGAGCATCTTTAAAAGGAAATAAAAGAGTATGAAAAGTGGAAGGAACATGTTATTTTGTAGACTTGTATTCAAATTTGGGTGTCAATTTTCTAATGAAGGATTCAAGCACTACAATTTGGTAGTTTTGGCTCATGTTATCCTTGTGTCTCACTCTATCTTGTATCTCACTCTCACTTATTACTACCCTCATTATATTTCTATTTTTTCCATATCTATGTAGCCATCTATCCTCTTCATCTCTCCCTCACTAATGCAGAGATGTTGAGCAAGAAGTGAGGTTTAAGCACTTTCTTCTTCCTAATCTACCAAACTAAACTTGTGGCCTTCCTAATATCTTACTCCTTTAGGATATCATTTTTGTGGCCTATCCAAAGTGATATGGTCATTTGTGAACTCCTCCAAGGTGAGTACTTCTCCAATCAAGATCTTGCACCTTTTTGTTTTAGGGATACTAGCCCTATTCCAAGCCAATAACTATAACTCTTCACCAATTGCTTCACCAACCCCAAGTTTCTATTGGGACACATTCCTTATGTTGAACTTATTGAGAATCAACTCTTGGTTTAACCCTCCAATTTTCATACAGTACAAAATGTTGACTATCATAGAATTCCTTTTAGGTCTCCTACTGTGATTTTCTAGACTTAAATTCCTCTTAGGTTGAAATCTAACTATTCTATGGGTAGATTTAGACACCCTTTTGAAGTTTATTTAAGAATCTAAAGCCTAGATTCTCAATTCCATTCTTGTAGCACCTAACCCATGTAAAGTACATAGACCTAATAGGGTCACACTAGGTTTGGTTTTCAAAGTAATTACTAGATAATTGGTGCATGAATTGGTGCATGGCCTCAAACCTCCTCTACTCACCAATATTTATCATCTTCAAATTATGATAAAACACAATAATGTTTCCACTTTTTTCCATTATATATTCCCCCTTATGAAAATACTCATAGAACTAATAAACCCTTCATCTCCTGCTTGCAACACTTCTCTACTTCATGTCTCTGCTTGACTCATATCTTAACTATAACACTTCTCTCCATGAGTAGCATTTGCCAATAGTTCATTTCTCCCCCTTTGACTCATATCTTCTATTTTTACATCACTACCTTTGATATAAGTCCATTCAATATTTTATCTTCATTAACAATTTATCAATGTTTTTAACTAAATTTCCCCTTTTTCTTAACATCTTTAAAGTTAGTCAATATTGATTATCCATTGTCACATAGGAATATATTTATATTTTGTAGAAAATATTTTATATCTAGTCATACTCTTATCATCCCTAGTCATGACAAACAACATAGAGCAATGAGTTGCCTCTAGCAATTTGATATTTTTAGTGGAGGATAGAGAGTTACAAAGTTGGTGACAATTTGGAAGTGTAATAAATATTTAAAAAATGAGTAAACAAGAAGCCATTAGACACATGACCTATAATGCAATATTTTCATGCATTCATTGGGTTTCAATATTATGGCTTTTGTGAGAGCAATGTTATCATTACAAAGAGATTCACACCTTGAAGGTGAGTGCAATGTACCCTTCTCAAACATAATCAATTTGAGAATGATTAGGCTTTTTTGAGTTTTTCTGCAAGGGAGAACTCCAAATTGGAGAGGAAAAGGTTGATTGAGCAATGATTTGTTCATGGACAATGTCAACCTTGAATTTTCATAAGGTTACTATTTAAATTAAGTTTACATTTTAGCACAAATTATTCCTAGACCTTTCTCAAAACTTTGGATGGGGCTAAATAAGAATGCTAATAACTTTTTGTTGAAAGATAATGCCTAGATTTCATGTAATAAAATTTCTTTTTTTTGAAGTTGGCATAAAAAGTTACAAGTCAATTTTGAAGGTCTTAAAGACTCCTAAACAACTCGAAAGTGTTTGTAATTAGTGTAGTGGGGTATAGCTTGATAAAGGGCATCACAAGCTTTGGAATGCTTCTAACAATTCCTCAATCAAATTCTTGGCTCAAAAGCTCTTTAAGCATCACTTGATATGGCATCGTAAAATGAAAACAAAGTGTGATCTCCAAAAAGTGAGAGAGGCAATTGTAGATTTCTACAACACCGTCCTTTAGGAACTAGAATTACATCTATACCTCACATGAGCTCTGGGATATGCCCCATCAAAGATCGCAGCCCTATGGCATTTAGTGACCCTTAGGGACATTCCGATTCGGTGTCCCCAAGAAAATTCCAGCATTGAAGGGGATAGAATGAGGTTAGGGATAGGGTTTACCCATCCACATGGAGCTAACAGAGCAAACAGTTCGATCCCATGATGAAAGGTGACAGAGATTTGGCAGTTGGCAACTTTGTACTAGCCAATACTGCAAGTTTCAGCATCACCTGAGATGGCATTGTAAAATAAAAATAGAGTGTGATCTCCAAAAACTGAGAGGTTATTGTAGATCTCGACAACATGGTCTTATAGGAACTAGAATCACATCCATACCTTGTACAAACTCTGAGATATGCCCCGTCAAATATCGTAGCCTTATGGCATTTAGTGACCCTTAGGGATAGTTTAGTTCGGCATTGTCCGAGAACATTTGAGCGCCAAAGGGGATAGGACAAGGTTGAGGATAGAGTTTATTGGCCACCTAGAGCTAATGGAGTAGATAGTTCGATCCCATGATGAAAGGTGAGAGAGATTTGGCAGTTGGCAACTTTGTACTGGCCAATATTGCAAGTTTCAGCTTCACCCAAGATGGCATCATAAAATCAAAATAGAGTGTGATCTCCAAAAAGTGAGAGAGGTTATTGTAGGTCTCCACAACATGGTCTTGTAGGAACTAGACTCACATCCATACCTTGTATGAGCTCTGAGATATGCCCCATCAAAGATCGCAGCCCTATGGCATTTAGTGACCCTTAAGGACATTCTGGTTCGGCATGTCCAAGAATGTTCAAGCATTGAAGGGGATAGGACAAGGTTGGTGATAGGGTTTACCTGGCCACTCGGAGGTAACAAAGAAGATAGTTTGATCCCACGATAAAAGGTGAGAGAGATTTGGAAGTTGGCAACTTTGTACTAGCCAACACTGCAAGTTTTAGCATCACCTGAGATGGCGCCGTAAAATGAAAATAGAGTGTGATCTCCAAAAAGTGAGAGAGGTTATTGTAGGTCTCTGCAACACCCTCCTGTAAGAATTGGAAATGCATGTTCTGATATATGCCCCATCAAAGATCACATCCCTATAGCATTTAGTGACCCTTAGGGACATTTTGGTTCAACTTGCCTAAGAATGTTCCAAGACTGAAGGGGATATAATGAGGTTAGGGATAGGGTCTTCCCGGCCACCTAGAGCTAACAGAGAAGATAGTTCAATCCCACAACGAAAGGTGAGAGAGATTTGGTAGTTGGTAATTTTGTACTGGCCAATACTACAAGTTTTAGCATCACTCTCGATATGGCATTGTAAAATAAAAATGGAGTGTGATCCCCAAAAAGTGAGAAAGTTTATTGTAGGTCTCTGCAACATGGTCCTCTAGGAATTAGAATCACATCCATAACTCACACAAGCTCTGAGATATGCCTCGCCAAAGATCGCAGTCCTATGGCATTTAGTGACCCATAGGGACATTCCAATTTGGTATGCCCAAGAACGTTCAAGCACTAAAGGGGATAGGATGAGGTTGAGGATAGGGTTTACCCAACCACCTGGAGCTAATGGAGAAAATAGTTCGACCCCATGATGAAAGGTGAGAGAGATTTGGCAGTTGGCAACTTTGTACTGGCCAATACTGCAAGTTTCAACATCACTCAAGATGGCATCGTAAAATGAAAACAGAGTGCGATCTCCAAAAAGTGAGAGAATTTATTGTAGGTCTCCACAACATGGTCCTGTAGAAACTAGAATCACATGCATATCTTGCACGAGCTCCGAGATATGCCCCACCAAAGATCACAGCCCTATGGCATTTAGTGACCCTTAGGGACATTCCGGTTAGGCATGCCAGACAACGTTCAAGCATTGAAGGGGATAGGGTTTACTCGGCCACTCAGAGCTAATAGAGAAAACAGTTCGATCCCATGATGAAAGGTGAGAGAGATTTGGCAGTTGGCAACTTTGTACTAGCCAACACTGCAAGTTTCAGCATCACCTGAGATGGCAATGTAAAATAAAAATGGAGTGTGATCTCCAAAATGTGAGAGAGGTTATTGTAGGTCTCTACAACATAGTCCTGTAGGAACTAGAATTGCATCCATACCTCATACGATCTCTGAGATATGCCATATCAAAGATCGCAGCCCTATGGCATTTAGTGACCCTTAGGGATATTCCAGTTGAGTGTTCCTGAGAATGTTCGAGCACTGAAAGGGATAGGATGAGGTTGAGGATAGGGTTTACCCAGCCACTCTGAGCTAATTAAGTAGACAGTTCAATCCCACAACCCTTTTTCCACTAAGTTGCAAATTTGAGCAACTTTTACAACTTTCAACAATGCAACTTTGCACAAAAAGTGCAATTTTTACATTTTTCACTTGATTCCAATTCTATGACATAGAAAAGTTTTGGCAATAGTAAAACCTCAAAGGAATATAGGAATATAGATAGTTTTATGGTTATTTCCTAAAAGTTGCTAATGCAACTTTGCAATTTTTGCACTTTTTGGAATTTCAACTAACCACCAATCTGAATGAATTCTAATCATTCCAAATGATTATTATAGACTCAAAAGCACTAAACCAATGTAAAAAAGTGCAAAAAAATGCAAGAAAGTGGAAAAAATTACAAAATGCAAAAAGTTTCTAAAGAGGAATTTTTGCAAATAATAGTTGTCAAACTAAACATGAGGTTGTATGGTGTTCCAACCATCCAAATAGAAGTTATAACTACTCAAAGGCATGTACTTAAGATCCACACACATGGAAAAGGTCATTATACGGATGGTGGATAACACTGGTCAATAAAAACACAAATTTTATGCCCTTTTTACTATTTTTTCAATTATTTATGGCCTATACAGATTGGTGGTGGTACAAGTCTTATATGGTTGGATAGAGAGTTGAGTCAAGATTCCATTTCAATTGGTTTGAGTTCTTTATCATGTATACAAAAAAATTTATATCAGTTTTAGTGTAGGTAGGTCAAATTTACAACAAATTTGAGAGTTTCAGTAAGATGGAATCCTAACTTGCAAACCAACCATGAAATTTCAATGTCACTTTGTGGAAGAAAATTTAGGAGAGTATTCTTTTAGATGGAAGAGATTTAGGGCTGTACGAGCATGGCATCTATTTTTACCATCAAGCCCTATACTAAACATAATCTTATGTCTGGTCTAGATTTGAAGGAAAAAGAAGGATTAGGCTCTTAAATTGATTAATCTAACCCAAGTGAAGGGTGTAGAAGGAAAATTTTGATATATAGTAGAGATCCAAGGGGTTGAACCAAGTCTATGAAACCATTTGTTTATGTTTTCCTTGTAACCCAACCTAGACTGGCCATTTAGGACTATGACACAAAGTGGGCATAACTTGATGTTGGAGCCGAGTTGTTGGTTAATCTTTTGAAATCTCTTAGGGTATGTTAAAGAGTGTTTAAAATTTTAAAAATATCAGGGGTTCCTTTTTATGGTTTGGGATTTTGACCGTTAAAAATAGAAATTGTCCTAGTAGGAAGTGTTGATAACAGTTTTGAAATTTGATTGTTGAGTGTTGAGAAACCTCAAGTTTGAGATTTTTTTTGTTGGTTTGAGTATATAATAACCATTTCCATCTGAAAAGTTGAGTGTTGAAACCATTTAAGAAGTATTTTCCTTTGTAGGCCTATTGGTGGCAGGGAGTTCCTAAGTGTTGATCCAAGTTGTTTGAGTACCCTAAGTTTGAGGGTTGGGCTTGTGAAGTGGAGTCCACTTGTAGGGTAGAGTATCCCTATATTAGAATTCCATTGGATCCTTAGTCCTTGGTTTCTTCAATGAATGTATCTTCATAGAATGACCTTGGTGCCCCGACACCATTAAGTGATGATGATGAACATGAGTAAAATTATGAGTAATTTGAAGATCTCTTCTCTTTAGGAGTGCTTCCACATGTTGGAATGATTGGTAACATCTTAGTAGACATGTTTTGAAATTATTTACTTAGTTTAGCATTCAAACTTGAAGTTTTGTTCATCAAATTTCTATACTATTGGCTATAGCAATCTTATTTCTAATCATTTTGACAAATTTTTGCATCTAATCATGGTCATTCCATGAAATGCTTATTGTTTCTTCATGGAATTACATTTATCTAACTTCTCAAAAACTTTCTAACCATGAAATGAAGATCTAACTTGATATTGGTGGCCACCAAATCAAATAAAGTTGTAAAAACAAGGGTTATTTGGAGAGGACAGTCAATTAGGAAGAGATTTTCCTTAAGGAGGGTAGTGTTTGTGAGTTGATTCATGTTTATGGTGATAAAAAGTATATTTCTAATTAGTCCAACAAGGCTTGGCACATGTGAGATTGGTGATGCCCTAGGAACAAGGGTTTTGAGAAGGTGAATTGGGGATTTTGGTGTTAGCGAACCCATAGACTAAAATTGAGAGTGGATTTATCTAATTGAAGTCATATTAGCAGCTTATGAAAATTTTGAAGTCTATACATTGAGTATTTCTATATGTTGCTTTGTAAATGCACTATTGCTTCATTGATGAAAACAAGGGCAGTATGTAGAATCTTAGATATTTTCTAAAGGAGTTTCATCTAAGTATTACATATGTTTTAGAAAAGGATAAAGGGTATCTGGAAAAGTCATTTATTCAAGGAGTCATTTGAAAAAATCAAAAGTTATCCATCATTTTGTCTTGTTTCTGTCATAGACTTGTGAAAATGCGTTGACAACATTTCGGTGAATTATGCATTTTGGCTTGCACGGTATGGAAACTGAAACATGCTCATGGAAAAATGCTAGATAGGCTAGCAAAAACCTATTAAATCCCAAAAACATCCTAGAGTTGACTATTTGTGGGATTTGCCCATCAGGACCTAGAAGGGTCACTTGGTACATTGTTACAAATTTTCTTATTTTGGGTTGTTACTTGGGTCCATCACCCTATCCTCTACATTAGGCTGGAATACTTTTTTTCTATGAGATGACTACTCTTGGTAATAAGCTACCAAATATTGAAACTACACTCAAATCCAATATTTATAAGGATAAGGAAGAACTTTTGAAAGATAGTAGCTATGCTAAGTGTACAAATTTTCTCAAGGAAAAAAAAATGACAAGATCTAGTAGCTCAATCGATAACACAAATTTTCCAATTGTTGGCCAACACTGGTGCAAGAGCACCAAGGTCACAAGTAGGAGGCAAGATGAGAAATCCTTAGGTGGATTGGAAGAAAAATGGCCTTCTAAGGTCATTAAAAATTGTAATGAGTTTAATCATGGACATGTTATCTTGTTTTGATCATAGATTGATCATATTATAATCAAAGGATTAATGTAAGCCTTAATGGAATTATTGAGCCTACAAGGTACCTAGGGGCCACTAGGAATGGATTTGGATTGATCCTATGTTAGGGGTGGATAGAAAATACCTATGAAGGTATTGAATAATGTAATAAGGCTATCAAAGCCTCTAAAAGATGTAAAAGCCACTAAAAGTGCAATATTTTGTATAATTGCCAACATTGGCTATATAAGCCAAAATGGGCTTAATCGAGTCATGTAAGGGGTCAAAAGGGAGGTTTAATTTGCTTTTGAGAGTCTAAATTAGTTTAAAACCTCATTTCCACATGTGGGAGACAATTTTGGATGGTCAAAATTGATTTATAATGTAAGAGTTTTGAAGTTTGAACAACGAATGTATAGTTTTCCCTAAAATTTGATTGCATAAAAAGGGGTATGTGATTGCTTCAAAGGTGGATTTAGTGTTTTCTCCAAAAAATATTTGTATTTTATGTTTGAAGTCATCTAATATAACCAAAGTGAAGGTTTTTGAACCATTTTGGGGTTCTAGAGACGTTGCAAAGTAAGATTTCTAGAAAGCCCTAGGGTAAAGGGGCTAGAAAGGAGGGTTTTGTAAAAACCATTGTAAAGTTGATTGTGAGACCAAAAAAATAGAATAATACTTGCATTTGAGTCATCTCTTAAGACTTTTTTCAGTCATGGGAGTTCCAAAAGTCAAGGGATTGTGAGTTGCTTTGTAAATGGCCTTAAACTAGGCCTAATTGGCTGACTGAAATAGCCAATTTTTCGTGATATTTTATAAAACAAGTGTAGTTGGTTTTGGAGTATATTTTAGAGTGAGGAAAAGGTTATTTTAATAACCCAATAGTTTAGGAATTTTTGTGGGAAAGTTTGGAGGAAACAACAAATTAGTGACTGGCAAGGGCTAGTTGGAACACACCTAGAAGAGGCAAAATTGAGAAAGTGTAAGAGATGAGTTTCTGAGAGTGTGCAAGGAGTTGGAAAATGTTAGATGGGATTTTTTGAGATGATCAAAGGTTTTGGGGTCATGGTATGAAGCCAAGGATTACTTTTGGTATGTTGGAGGCACCAGGGTACACTAGGTGCATGGTGAACAATGTGAGTGTTTAGAAGACAAACTAAAGATTTGGGTTATAACCTCTTAGACATGGTTGTAGGAAGATGTTATCAAGTCAAAGACCTCCTCTTGAACCCTAGTAGAGTCTAATTCCTTGGGTAGATTCCAAGAATAGATTCCAAGAATACAAGAGAATCCTAGAGTTGAGTTGTGGTTCCTAGGGGAATATAGGAGGGCTTTGCATCAAACACACACACTTGTTCTATAGTCACGGATATTGTGATCATTCATGAACTTTAACAACACCATGTTAGAAATAGTGTTGTGAAAAAGGACTACAAAATAAAGGGAAATGGCCATCAAATATGAATGATTTAAATAGCTACATTAAATAGCCCTTTACTTCATAATCACTTCAAATCAATCATTACGTTGTATAGACAACCTGATCATATGTCACTTGAACAAACTGATCATGTACAAAATGAGGAAAAAATTCACAAAATTAAATCCTAAAATGTTACAATAGTATTAACCTCATGGAACACACATGGGATGAATATACATAATCAAGTATTAACCCTTTCCAACATTCCAACTTTATGATAATAATGAGTCAAAGTCCAACAAATTGGAATGCAATGATTGCAAGTATTCTTGTGTATCTATTACAAGCAACCATTTTTTGGAAGAAAATTAAGAGTAAATTAGTTTTGTAGCCAAGAAAATGAGCTCAATAAATACTTTTGGGATGGTCATCTCATGATGATCATGGATAAATCATTCAAAGCATACACTGAACCTACCCAATATATTGAGGATGTGAATTGATAATACCATTTTGTAGATGATTTTGGCATCTCACCCTTTATCACTTGTGCGTTAACTTTATTAGCCCTCTTCTTTGGTGACCTACAAATGAAGAATTAGCATGATAAAAAATCTAAGATAAGATTAATCCACTAAAATTAGAGAATGAAAAAAATTGCATTTGGCTTGTCATTAAGAATTATCCATTTGTAAAAATCCTTGCTTTCTGAGTTAATGATAACCCTTGCTTGATGAGTATTGAAAACTTCTCCCATTGTGTCCTTGCTTTCACTAGTTTGAAGTTTCTGGTTACATGCACACAATTATGACTTTACATCACAAAGCATTCACATTCTAACAATATTCATGTTCTTTCATTACATTTTGATCTAAAAAATAAATTCTAAACTTTCACTTATTCAAACGACTAATCTAAAAATGGGTCCTATTAAAGAATCTAATATAAATTCAAACAATGTATCTAGATTCTAAACAAATAAAAACTAAATCTTATCACTTACACATCATAACAATACGGTCCACCTTAGTCATGTGTATAGTCTTGGGGAAGAGGTTGTAACATTGTATTTGGATCCAATTGATCACTCTTTCTCTCTCTCTCCCTCTCTCCCTATTCAATCTAATGAGCCAACTAGATCTGCTCAACATTTTAATGTCTCAAGTACTGCCTCATGGTTTGACTTGCAAACTTTTCAAAGAATCTTATTATGTGGTTTTTGACCATATTTTATCAAGTGAAAAGTTGATGTGACAACAAGGTTTGAATAATGAAGAATCTTCCTCTTTATTTGCCAATCCTCGAATAACGACAAGTTAGGGTTCTTCATAGAATATTGTCTAAACCATGTGCCTGTTATAACCACCACACTAACATGGTACTCTAAACCTTCACCATCTATAACCGAGTGATCCAAAAAAATTTGGCTTCAACACAATGACACAAATAATAATCTATCCCTTCTTCATTGTCTTTAGGTGCAATAATAGGAAAAACATGGCCTGTAGTGACAAATGTACAAAATGCGATCATTAATTCATAAAATACTTGGATAGAAGTTATAAAGTTACATATTGAAATTACAAACATATATAAATATATATATATATTGCTAGGTTGCACTAGATCTGACAAGCAGTCAAAGTCAATAGATGAATCCATCTCTACCATTTCCAGTGCTTGTGGGGGATGATAGGTGTCAATTGGGTCCAAAATTTGTATATCCCATTTGTCCACCCATTTAGTTGACTCATAGTCATCCCAATTTTCCTCTACACATGATGGACAATAGCATGCTATTTTTCGTGTGTGGATACTCCATGAACCTACATTAGAGCTTCTAAAAGAGTGTAACTCACTAGATCCTGTTAGTGTGCAACAATCTTGATATGGTGCAATGTTAGTATTATCTATCAACCAAAATAATCTACGAACCGTAGACTCACCATCCTTACCTAGACCCATTGTAGCATTACACCATTGGACGATGGATTTTGCATCTATCAATATTGCTCCATCTTTGTTCTTTAGTTTTTCATGAGCCAACGCTATTTTAATGCATGCACCTACACCATCATGCTCTCTGTTACCATGACCAGCCTCTGTGAAATTCCACATATATTGAATTCTACACAACCTGTGCATTCTGCTCAACCAATAAAACATCTGTGCATTCTTGAATTGAGTTGCCCAATTGTCTGACCAAATAATGTGCTGACAATATTTTATGCCCTTGTTAGCCAAATCTCCATAAAATAGTTGAAAACAACCATGTATGAACTCTATAGAATGTGATCAATCATCGCTAATGTAAAAATGGTACTCCCTCAAAATCTTCCTCTCATTCTCTATACTTGTACATGAATGCATGAACGTTATGTGAACAAATATGGAAACCTATTAAGAAGTGTAATAATTTTCTTGCACCTCATTTTGTGGTTGTAGTGTGTAGTTCTTTATGAAATCTACAATTGAAACAATGGTATCTAGTGGAAACGTATCCTTGCACAACTTGAATTGGAAATCTAGACATCGAGCTCTATGGGTATGCCTTGCATACTCATAAATAATCTTTTCAAAAAAAATCTTCATGAACTCATACATTGGAATCTTTTCAATTACTAAATCACATCTTTTACAATGTTTCCCATCTTTTAGAGCATATTTCAATGTCTTAAATTTTTCGTAATCTACTATTTCATTTCTAATTGCATGTGTACTATTTATATGTTGACAAGTTGATAAAAGTTGCAAAGAACCACAAAATAAGCACGTACCATCCAAGCATGATGTCTTGTAAAATTGTTGGTTGTCCCCTATTTCACATAAAATATTGGATATGAATTCTCTTGAAGATCTTGGTGGCTCATTTATATCACAATCCTACAAAACAAATTGAGAATGTAAAACTATGCATATATGCCTATAAACATCAAAATGGTTAAAAAATTCAATATATATAGCCTACAACAACAAGTTGTGCATGTGTGATTTATCTTCACATAAAAAGGTTTACCCATCTCAAAAAATCTTTGACTTATTCAAATTTGAAGATACATGCCAATAAATTTTGCAAAACATTGTGTCTGAGTTGAGTCAAAAAAAAATTTCACATGTGGCTCACGATTTTTGCTACCAATCCTCCTTAAAACATCTCTTTTATTAGGGGAAACACATTTGTTATTTTTCCAAAAGTCTTCGATCAATGATTTCAAGGCTTCACTAATTTCTTTATGCTTTAATGGTAGTCTATCGCTAAATGTCCATAGCTCATTTTTTGTTGGATCTCTCAATCTCTCATGCCTTAGCATGGCTCTCCTTAGAGTATCTCTACCAATTTTTAATGTTTTGCTTGTCTTTCTCATGAGTCAAGCGTTCTTCATTTGGCTACTTACTATTGTCAATGTAAGTACTCATCTTGTGATATTGCTATCTTTGGTGCGTGATTTAGAATCCACTTTGTTATAAGCACTCATTAGATTCTTTGCAATATTTTTTTCATTTGAATCATCCATCGTTCTTAGCCCAAGAATCTTCATGATAGGCCTAAATTTCAAATTCCTCATCATTTCAAAAAATAATTAGCATTGACATGTAATATTTAATTCTTCAAAGAATAATCTCCACATATGATTAACTTTTCTTTGACAAGTACGCTTGCTAAACTTGTTAGGAATTGATTTCAAAATGTTAGTATTAATATAAATCAAATATTTTGGTCTTCTAAAATGAATTCTAGAATGTGTTATAATCTTTTCCATTCCCTCAATATTTTGAACATCAACATAAGGTCAAGTGTATTGCATACCTTAAATCAAAGATGATGTGCCTTGACAATAAGATGCAAAAGATGGAATATCACCTACTTGATGTTGTGCTTTCAACATGACATGATGGATTGTATATATCGTCGAATCTACAAATCAGTGTCTCTTCAACACAAGAGGATGATATGACTTCGACATTGAAAGATGGTGTAGTGGACAATATGACTCCAACATTGGAAGATGGTGTAGTAGACGATATGACTCCAATATTGGAAGATGGTGAAGTGGACAATATGACTCCAACATTAGAAGATGGTGTAGCAGATGATATGACTCCAACATTGGAAAATGGTGTAGCTTCACAATTCAATTGTCTTCTTGAGCGTAATAGTCTCATTCATTCTCTTTGTCTTTCCAATTATTTCTCTTTGTTTCTTTGTACCAATGGTTCTTGATCCTCTTCGAAAGTCAATTCTTTGTTATTGCTTTACAATTTTCTTTGCTCACGTAGTAATTTCATTTTATCTCTTTTAATTGTCAAATCTCTCTCCCTATCTTCATTTGTTTGAGCTTTTGGTTTCTTCCTTGGCATGATGATGATTTCTACATGTCAAATTATTCAAACATATGAATTACTTAAAATGTGTAAATTACAAATTATTCAAATACATATAAAAATTATAATTATTTGAATGAATACACAACATATATCTAATGACTTATCAAATTTCTAACCATTTTGAAATAACATTTCATTCAAACATACAAATTTCAACAAGTTCAATATATATTAAACAACATGTCAAATTATAATCAAATTTGTATCTATATATCAACAAAAAATATTTAAAATAGATTGCACTAACCTTTTTTATACAAGAAATATTCAAAAAGTCTTCAAATCACATATTCAATGATTGAATTTGGTGTTTGCTAGCTTTCAAAAGTGTTGAAATAGTGTTTGCTATGTTGAAACCTATGATTTCTGTCGAAATAACAGAGTGCATAATAGACCAAAAGTAGAAAATGGATGAAATGGGCCTCAAAATTTCTTTTTGACCATTTTTAGATGATTTCACATAGTGCGTATGCCCTATAGCATGTACACACTATAAAGCACATACACACTATAGTGCATATGCACTATGTGAAAACACATCACTCTCCATCCTCCCTACTCTCTCCCATCCCCTACCCTCTCTCTCTTCCTACCCTCTCTCCCCTCTCCCATCTCTTAAACACTCTCTCTACCCTCTCCCATCCTTTATTCTCTCTCTCTCGCTCTCCCTCTCCCACCACCTACTCTCTCTACCTCTCTCACCCTCTCTCCTCTCCCATCCCCTACTCTTTAGATCTTTCACACACACTGTTATCCCCCCACTCTCTTCTCTCCCATTCCCTACTCTCTACATCTGTCACACACACTCCCATACCCACTATCTCTCTCCCTCTCCCTCTCCCACTCCCTCTCCTACTGCCTACTATCTCTCTCTCTCAAGTTCTCTCTCTCCCTCTCTACTCTCTCTCTCTCTCTCTCCCATCCTATACGAGCTCTCTCTGCCACCACCTACTTACTCTCACACTCTCTCCCATCCCCTACTCTATCTCTCTTACACACACACTCCCATCCCCCCTCTCTCTCTCCCTCTCCCACTCCCTCTCCCACTTCCTACTTCCTCTCTCTTACATTTTCACACTCTCTCCTATCCCCTACTCTCTCTCTCTTTCTCTCTTACAAATATTTCTATTCCCCCTCTCTCTCCCTCTTCCACTCCCTCTCCCATTGCCTACTCTCTCGCCCATCCCCTACTCTCTCTTGAGCTACTCTATCTTCCCCCTCTCCCATTCCATACTCTTTCTCTTTCATAGACATGCACTCCCATCCTCTCTCTCTCTCTCTCTCTCTCTCTCTCTCTCTCTCCCACTACCTACCATCTCTCTCCCCCATCCTCTACTCTCAATCTCTCTCTCCCAACCTATACTCTATCTCACACTTCCTCTCTCTCCCATCCCTTACTGTCAATCTCTCTCCCCCATACCACACTCTCTCTTTTCCACCCCTACTCTCTCTCACACTTCCTCTCTCTCATATCTTGTACTCTCTCTGCCACCCCTACTCTCTCACACTTCCTCTCTCTCCCATCCTATACTCTCTTTGCCACCTCTACTCTTTCTCACTTTCTCTCTCCCATCTTGTACTCTCTCCCCTCTCCCATCCCCTACTTTCTCTCTATCTTTCTCACACACACACATAGCCATTCCCCTGCCCCCCCACCTAGTTCTCTTTGTAATTTAGGTATTGATAGTGTGTGTGCACTATAGTGCGTACACACTATAGCACGTATGCACTGCTAGGAACACAAAGTTCAATCATGCGTGAACATTATAGCATGCATGCACTATCCAAAGCTTTGCATTAAACCTAAGCCTAAGGCTTGGTTTTGACTTGGAGATCCAACCCAAAGGTTTGGAGTTTATAAAGAGGTCTAAGACATGTTTTCTAGGAAACATACAAAAAATGATCACTTTTTCTTGTGTGCTCCCCTTCTAGATTTCTCGTGGTTGGGTATCAATAAGATCACATTACATAGCATTATAGGTTTCTGTGTTAGCTATCTAACCATATGATTTATTTTTAATTTGAACTATTTCAAACCTTTCATCTATAATTTCTTTTGAATGTATGTTCATTTTTTGTCAAAAACCACCATGTACTAATTGGGCTATAGATTTTAGCTCGTTCATTGAATTTTGCAACAACTTAGTTTTTAGAAACTAGACTCCATTCTACACACTTTGAAAAATAAAAGTTTTGATTTTAGATTAGTTTTCAATTATTTCTAGGGGGAGCACATGGATATTTCACTTTTTTGGGATGTGTCTAGATAAAAAATTCATTAAAAAAAAAAATACACACTATTAAATTACCCAAAAAATTTGGGATAAACTAAATAGTGTTAAGTAACTTTTGGCTAGAGTGATTAGAGAATTTCAAAAAAAAAGTTAAAATTTTAGGGGGGCCACACTTTGTATTGTGTTATGTTTTTTTGGAATAAACAGTACCATTTTTTGTCACCCCCTTTTTTGAGGACCTAAAACTAAACCATTTTGAAAAAAAATTAGTAGTTTAGAAACTAAATTCAAAGGACTATGACTTTTGTTTTTGTCATATCATAAAATTTTGAGCATAACTATCTTTAAATTCTTGTTGAAGTTCAAAATTTGTAAATTTCAGGAAAAAGGTGTCCACTTATACCCCCCTTTTGGCACCACAACTTGGTGAACTTACCCCTTGGTCTTCACTAACTTCTTCCTCTCTTCTACATCCTTCACAAAATCTTTCACTCCATTTGCTGGCATTTTCTTGTCCTTATAAAATTTATCCCCTCTTGGATAATCTCCATGACAAGAGCAATCATTTCCATGCTCACCTGGTGAGAGAACACATCAATTTTAAAATGTCCATCCTTCCAGCTATTCACCATGAGCTTAGTAATCTCCTTACTAAATCCATGGAGTTAATCAATGTACCTCACTATTCCACCCTTCTCCAGTTTGTTCCATACCTTTGTTCTCTTTCTCCATTTTTCCACCTCCCCAGTCAGCTCCTTCCTACTCCTCTTCCCAACCATCTTAATCTCCTATGAAGAAAGCCTACACTAGTTCTTTGACCCTTCACAATCTTCTACTTTTTGAGCTTTTCGATTCCCTAAATCTTTTACAGCTCTCATAGTTTTAATGGAGGATGAAAATGAGACCCATAAAATGTGCTAGAAGTACACGAAATGATGGTATTCATTACCTTCCCATGATTTTCATTAAAACCTTTTCTTTTGCACCAGCTTGCATATCTTTCCATAATTAATTCAAGATTACCTTCGTATTCCCCTAGATTTGTTTCAAAATTAAATCATCATATTTTTGGCCACTGTCTCATTTGCAAACCAGTCTGCTATAGAATTTACCTCTCTATACACATGGCTAACACCAACCCTTTTGAATTTTCCTAAATCAGATTACATCACCTCCACGATGTTAGCAATGGTCTAAGAAGGATGCGAGCAACCTTTAAAACATATTATTATATTTAAAGAATCTTCCTCCAACCAAAGGTTCTCAATCTGGATAGCAAGAGCAAGCTTGACAATATGAAAAGCTACATTGGTCTCCACATAGTGATTCGATTGAGTCCCTAGAGGATAGGAAAAATCTGCTACACCAATCCCATAACAATTTATTATTATTCCCCCGCAACTAGTAGGGTTAGGGTTCCCTTTGGCTGCACCATCAAAATTTTCTTTATACCATTCTCTAAAGATACGATTATTTCTCTCTTTCCATATTACCTAGTAGAAATGTGGAAGAGACCAAGAGCATATCATTTGTGTCTTCATTCATTTATGCAAACATTTCCATTGGCCAAAGAAATCCTAGATGTTGGCTAGTTTACAACAGCTAACCCCTTAGCCCTTGGTCATAAGATCCCACACCTCTAAGGAATAGGGACAATGGATAAACAAATGGTTAACTATCTCTAGATCATGCTTACAAAGGCTACACCTATTTGGTGTATAATGACCCCTCTTAGCCAATTTATCCAAGGTAAGAACTTTATCTTGTAACATCAGCCAAAAGAGTGTGTTGATTTTAGGTGTAAGGCCAGTCATCCAAACCTTAGCCCATTTGGATTTTTCTAACCTATTCCAAAGTGAGAAGTATCCAGAAGAAAATGAGTATAACCCATTGGAATTGTCCGCCCATATAAATGCATCCCTCTTGTTATTTATAATCATAGCATTTAGAATAATCATTAGTGGTTTGAGGTCTTGGGATAGTAAGGATAGGTCTTTCCACCCCTTGTCTATTCTGTAGTCACTAACTTTCAAACCAAATCTTCTTATTCATGACTCATCTCATCTCTCATAGTTGGGGAAATCTATGAGAGGCCCCTAACTTAACCAATTATCATGCCAGAATAGGATGCTTTCACCATTGTCCATTTTCCATTTTTCCTTTGATTTGGCCAAAGATCTTGCCTTGAGAATCTCATTCCAGATAAAAGATCCATGTGGAATATCAGCTTCACTAAGCAGATAGCTAAGGGACTTCCTTCTCAAGTACTTCTCCACCATGATATCCCACAATTCTCTAGTACTTTGAAAATGCACCATATCTTCTTTGCTAATAGAGCATTATTGAGATGTTTGATTTTTCTTATACCCAAACCACCAAAACATTTGGGGAGGCAGACATTGTCCCAGGCCACTAAATGATATCTTTCTTTTTCTTCAAGTCTTTTCAACAAAAAGTTCTTCTAGATTTTCTCCATTCTATCTACATATTTAACTTGTATCCCAAAAAGGCTAAGAGCATAAGTTGGGAGGTTTTGTAGAGTTGATTTCACCAAGGTACATTTTCCTGCTTGATTGAGGTTGGCTCCTCTCCAAATTTCTAGCTTCTTATTGAATCTATAAATAATTCCATTCTAGAAAGATTTTGGAGGTTTTGACCCTAGGGGCATTCCAAGATAACTAGATGGAAGAGATCCCACTCCACATCCAACAATTCGAGCAATCTTTCTTTATCGGTTGTTTGGGGTGTTAACAAAGAAAACTAAACTTTTCTCTCAATTAATAGATTAGCCTATACCCCTTATGTAGGTGTCCAACAAGTTCTTTAACACTTTAGCCTCCCAAGTTGTAGCTTCCCCACCTAATATAGTGTCATCCACAAATTGTTAATGGGTGAAAGAAACTTGTCTAGAGGATGACTTAAGACCGTTCAGGCTCCTTTCCTATCTTATCCTCTAAATTAACCACCCAATACACTTTTCCATAATAATGAATAGAATAGGTGATAAACGATCACCCTATCTAAGCCCTCTAAAGAGAAAGAATAAATTTGAGGGGGCACCATTGACTATAATAGAAAGAGAGGGGGTGGAGACAAGTTGAAGGATAAGTTTTCATACTTGGGCATCAAATCCAAATGCCAAAAGAATAGCCTTTAGGAAGTCCCATTCCATCCTATCATAGGCTTTGGAGGGGTCCAACTTGAGAAGGAATCCCTCCCTTTTCCCTACTTCCAACGAATGGATCACCTCATGAACCATCATTATTGAATCTAAGATCAATCTTCCTAGTACAAAGCCCATTTTCTACAATGAGATAATCAAAAGGAGCACACTGAGAATCTTGGTGGTCAGCATTTTTGAAATGATTTCATAGAAAAAATTGCATAGGCTAATGGGTCTAAACTTATCCATTGAATCAGTCGTTGGGGTTTTCAAGATGAGCACCATGAAGGTAGCATTAAGTTCCTTCAATAGATTCTTGGCCCCAAAAAATTCTTGCACTACCTTCACCACATCCCCTTTGAACACCTCCTAGTATATCTGAAAAAAAGGAATGTCAAGAATTTGTCTAGACCTAGAGCTTTATCAGTTGGAAGTGATAATAGGGCTTGATAAATTACATGCATAGTGGGAATTGCCTTCAACATGGAATTATGATGGTCTTGTAATAGATTAGGGATTAAATCCAAAAATACCCTCCTAGTCTTTCATCAATAGCGAAGAGTCCCTAGATAGAAGCAATAAAAAGAATTACACTCCCATGTCCAGAATCTCACTATCATTTGTCAATATGGCTTGACCCTTCTTTATGCCCAAAATCCTGTTATTTGCTCGGTGTTTTAAAATAGAGAGATGGAAGAACCTAGTGTTCTGATCCCCCTCTTTAAGCCAATTGATTCTTGATTGTTTCTTCTAAAAGTGCTCTTCCCTACTTATGATCAACATTCATAAAAGCTAGACTATTAATAATATTTGAAAGATCTAATTGACTGTCCTAATATTTACTATGCTGTTTCAGTGCTAGCCCCTTAGATTTTTCATCATCTGAAAGGGGGGTATCAAAATCATCCATTATAATACCTTTACTAATGTTACTAATTTTAATTACATCAAGAATCCTTACCCAGAAAACCTTTCTCTCCCTCTTGGAGTTGGGAGCATACACATTTAAGAGAAACCAAGTGTCACTTCTATGGATATGGAAAACTTTGCAAAGGAGAGCATTACCTTCATTGAGAACTGTGGAGATATGGAAATCTTTTTTGTTGAAGAGCATAAGAACCCCCTTACAAATCCCTCCAAGTTTGTGGCCTCACTACTCATATTGCTACTAAAAGATAACTTCCCTACCATTTCTTTTCTCATTTTAGTTTCCTAGATTAGTAAAAAATTAGGTCCTTGGTCTCTAATCATATTTCTAACTATCTCCTATTTATACTCACCATTTAGACCCCTTATTTTCCAAGATATGATCTTGATTTATTTTTAACAAAGAATTCCTTTATGGTTCTTTGGCTCCCATCTACCAAGTTCCTTCTAGCCTCCTCTTTCATTACCTGACTTAAGCTTTTTCTATCTAGAGTCTTAGGTTTTACCCCAACATTAGCTTTCACCCTACTTCTGGTCATTACTAGTGACACTGAGGGATGATCTCTATTTTTATTCCTTTTAAGCATAGTCCAATTTCCTTTATTTTCTTGGGAACAATTTTCAATCCATTCTTCCAATTTTGAAATCTATTCTGGGGAAGAGTTATTGATCAGTTCCAAAACCTTCATCCCCAAGTTCATGGAAACTACTGGATTCACTAAAGGAACCAAAGGGAGATCCAAGGAGAGCCCTTGATCCTTCACCTCATCCACCATATCTAGCCCATCTCCTACTTGGCTAGTCTCTTCTTCTTTACTTCCTACACTAAAGGTGGGGACACTATCCTTAAACTGTCCTCCTATTCCACTAGTTGGGTCCATAGTTTCTGGTTTGAACTTGTTCACCATCCTAGAGTTCCCCAACATATTGGTTCCCTACTCTTTCTCAGTCAATGAATCTTTAACTATCACTTCTTTGGCTTGGGAATCAAACTCGTGATCCCCCTTTACTAACTCCTTTGCCTCTCTACCACCTACATTGATCGAATCTCCTTCCTACTGAAAGGCCTTAGTCTTCCCCACATCCACTACCTAGTTCTCTAGGTTTTTGGTCTTATTATGTTTCCAAACCATTTTATTACCTTTCCTTGATGTGTCAGTAGGCTTACTCTTGTTCCTCTTTGTTGTTTCTTTAGGACATTTGTTGGCCTTGTTCCTAGATTTAAAATAGAGAAATCATGCAAAAGGCAGCATCTCATAACTCAATTTTTGAACATTCGCTCCTAACTTTGAATGGAATGTCACAACTTTAGGCATGTCCACACCTTCCCTTACCCCTATGAAAATACAAGCATATAAGAGGCCTATTTTAGAGGCTATTGTTGGGTTAATTGATAGGAGCTCCCCAAAGGAGCTGGCTACCCCGACAAAAACATCCTCATTCTAGAATTCTAGGGAGGGCTCTGACAACCTTACTCAAACAAGTGCTTGTAGAAAGAATGAGTCATTCATATTCATCTTTGAAAACCACTTCTAGAGAACCAGAGTGGAATGACTTACAACCCATAGTCCCTCACACAAAATGTTTGTGAGGTTTTCAAGACAAGAGAAATCAAAGGACAGGAAACCCTTTTCCATAGCCATTACAGAGACTTGTCCTTTGAGAGCCCATTTCTTCTTAAAAAAGATCTCACTATATCTATATTTGGCCTTGGCACTATAAACTTTCCCACCAAGGTTGAAGCCATTGACGCTATGCTATAATCCACCAGCTTGTACAAAATGGAAATCGAACAAGATCAGTTCTCCACCTTAGGGAGAATCTTAATAGGTTGGAATGAGGACTTACCTATAGGCTTAACACCAAAAAGTGATGACCATTTAGTAGAACCTGGGAGACCTACCTTGAGAACAAACAGAAACTTGTCCAATACCTTGGGGGGAGCAGTTGAGTATCCATCATCTTTCTCCACCTAGTCTCATATACCAGAAGATCCCTAACTATCCTCCTTTTGTGACCTATGCCCAAAGCCAGGGGTCCAATTCTAACATTTCAGAGAAATTCTTCCCTGATTAGAATTCAAATTTTGAAAATCTTTCTTCTCTCCCTTTCCATTGCTTTCCATTCAACTAAAAATTCTTCCAAAACCTACTTATGTTGTATTTGTAATTTCCAAAACATGCTAGAAAATATGAACGAAGGAAGGCCTCATCAAGACCCCCCAAGGAAAACTTCCATAACCCCAAGCATGGACAACAACTGAAGATAACGTGGTGATGCAAGAGGTTTGTTAAAGATTTCTACAACTTGTGCATCAGTAGGAATGTACTCCAAAGAGAGAACACCATCTTGAATCAGCTGACGGATAAAGTGTATATGCAACTCAATATGTTTGGTATGTTGATGCTCCACTAGGCTGTGAGAAACATGAATGGCACTATAATTATCACACCACAAAACAATGGGATGATGAGGAGGAAATCAAAACTTAGTCATCAATTAGCAAAGCCATAAGATCTCCTAACTAGCACAAATTGTGGCCCTATACTTAGTCTTTGTAGATGAAAGTGCATGAGAATGTTGCTTCTTGCATGACCATGTGATAGGACTAGAGCCAAGGCAAAACATAAAGCTAGAAGTAGACCTATGATCATCAAAATCACCAGCCCAATCGTAGTTTGTGTAGCCAACAATGTGAGAAGTTCCTAAAGTGTAACGAATTTCATACACGAGTCTGCCCTAAACGTAGCTCAAAGTGCACTCGATAGTCTACCAATGACTCTCATGAGGGTCCTAGGAAAACTGAGAGACAAGGCCAACTATAAAGGAGATATCAAGATGAGTGTGTGTTAGGTGCAA
The DNA here is from genome assembly GCA_028749045.1 of Cupressus sempervirens. Classification (NCBI taxonomy): domain Eukaryota; kingdom Viridiplantae; phylum Streptophyta; class Pinopsida; order Cupressales; family Cupressaceae; genus Cupressus; species Cupressus sempervirens. The sequence continues at coordinate 124,343,488 of CM053788.1, forward strand.
CAAGCTGCCAACCAACTATCAATACAAAGTAGCTTCCACTGAAGGCAAAGAATAAGAGGTAGACATAGTGACACTTGACTGAAAAGGTGTCGGATCAAGATTGCAATCAAGCATGTCAAGAGCATTCTTCTACTAATAAAAAAAAATATAGTAGAGGACTAAACATTATGAAGATCAAGAAAGTAGTGTAGCAAACCAAGGTCAGTCATCTCAAACTAGTTCATCAATGCATGCTTAACATCTTGAAGCATAGATGATGAGGTACCCATAAGGATAAGATCATCACCATAAAGGAAAAGAATGAAAATATCATCTCCAAGATGCTGAATGTACACTATAGTTGGAATGGAAAAGGGTGAAGACTATAGAGAGCAAAAAAGAGTCCATCTTCTCATACCAAGCCCAAGGGGCCTATTTGAGACCATACAATGAATGTTAAACTATAAAAACCAAGGAGGAATCTTGCACAAATCCCAAAGGTTTCTCCATGTAAATCTTATCAATGAGATCATCATGCAGAAAGGTATTCTTCACATCCATCTAAAAAATAGGCCATCCCTATGAAGCTGCAAGTGATAAGACAAGGTGGATAGAATTCATCTTGGTGACAGGGGCAAATGTCTCAGTGTATTCAATACCCTCAACCTACAAAAAACCCTTTGGAACAAGATAAGCCTTGTGCTTATCAATCAAACCATCAGCAGCGTACTTAGTATGATAGATCCATTTGCATCACACTAGCTTTCTTCCCTTAGGAAGAGGACAAGGATACTACATATGATTCTTCATCAAAGAAGAATACTCCTCCTCCATGGCATTATCCCACTCTGAATGTTCTATCACTTCTACAAATGTTGAAGGATCATCACAAATAACATGACTAAGAAGACTATAACATACATTTTGAGAATGGGTGCAATAGGAACTGGAAGGGTCACCAACTAGAGGTCATGTAGACTTAGCTGTAGCCTGAGCCCATTTAGGCATCTGTGGAGGATCCTATAGTAGAGGTAACTAGGGATCACAAAGATCATCATCCTCATCACCCTAAAAATAGTCTAGAAGAGAGGGAGAAGTAGTAGGAAGTGAAGTAGGCACCAGAGGTAGGGTATTAACTACAAGAAGGCTCTCATCAAATTGGACATCCTATAAAAATAGGACCTCTCTAGAATTAGGATCAAACAATTTGTAAGCCTTAAAATCCTCATAGTAGACAACAAAAATGAGTGGTTGGCTCTTTCATTACATTGCTTTCCTCTACGCATCAGGTACAAATTCCCATGATGCACTCCCAAAAACTCAAAATGACAATACATCAAGCTTGACATGAGACGAAGCCTCCTCAAGAGTCATATGTCGAACGACCTCATGAGGCATCCAATTTTGAATATAGTTGGCACAATTGACAACCTCAACCCAAAAGCACAAATCCATGGACCTAGAATGAATCATACAATTATCCATCTCTTGAAGTGATCTATTCTTCCTGTTGGCCACATCATTCTGCTGAGGAGTGTAGGACACTAAAAATTGATGCTAGAGACCATGTTCAAAAAAAAAATCCCTAAAATCTTTGTTTGCGTACTCCACCCCATTTTTTGTGTATATTTTCTGAATAGAAAGACTGAACTGCTTCTCTACAAATGTCTAGAAGACTCAAAAGGAATCAAATACATCAGACTTGTAATTGAGAAATTACACTGGTGTGCATCTAGAGAAGTCATCAATGAATGTAACCACATATCTGGCACCAGAAAAAGGAGTAGGAAATGACATGAGATCACTATGAATCAACTCCAAAGGTGCTAAAGTATGAGTGGCTCATCCATGTGGAAAATAATCCCTATGTTTCTTTCCAAGTGCGCAATCCTGATAGTCACCACTTGTACAGGAAATCTAGGAAAGCCTAAGAATAAGTGCCTTTGTGCTCATCTATTGAAGATATCTATAATTGACATGGCCAAAATGCTCATTCCAAAGTCTATTTATTGAATCCACACTTGGAAAAAGACATGAACCTATGTCATCAAAAGACTCAAATCCATCAAATCTATAGAGGCAAGATGCAAAGTCAGCACTTCCAATAGTCACAACCATCTCAGAATCATGCAAGTCCTAGATAACCACATCATGTGGTGAGAACTCAATTGCTTTACCAGAGCCTAAGTGGAAAATTTGATAAATGGAAAATAGGTTCACTGAAATGTCAGGGACACAAAGAACATCCTAAAGAGAGCCCCTCACTAGTGCAATAGAACCAAATAAAAAAACTAAAAGTTGTGATGAGTTCCCAACAGCAATGTGTGAGGTAGCACAAGGAGCAAGATAAGAGTGCTTGTCATATTATGAGAGGTGCTAGAATAAAGACTATAAGTAGGTGTTGAAATCATAGCTTGAGTAGAAAGAGCATGACCTTTCCCTATAGGGGGGATGAAGACTAGGGAGCTAAAATATGATGCTCCTTCATGGCTTCCTCTAAAGTCTCCTAATGCCTGCAACACCTAGAGATGAGATTCCCATCCTCTGCACAAAAATTGTAGGTCTCACTGGATTTCTTCTTGGTCTTGGAGGTAGACTCAATAGACTCTGAAGAATATTTATCCTTAGGAGGGTTAGCTGGAGGGTTATCTGGAGGCTTATGATAATATTTTGGAGTATCTTTCTTTGATTTTTCTTTCTTCTTTGGTTTCCCCTTAGAATTTTGAGCAAACAATGCTTGGCTGGAAGAGCTAGAGGCATCCATCTGTTAGATCTTTGCCTATTCCTAAGTCAATTGATCACAAAATATCTCAAATGAAGGCATCCTATGTCTTTCACCCAAGGCATCAATAGTTGAGTAGAAATTAGAAGAGACAATTTGATATTGGCCTTGCAACTTGGAGATTATAAAAAAGATACACTCATCATCTATCTTGGTTTTCCCACATCCCTAAAAAATGGTGTGGAGAGAATTGATCTTCATCAAAAAGTCTTCAATAGTGGGAAACTTAGCTAGTGACAAAGAGGTCAACTCTGCATCAAGATGAAGTTCCCAAAACTCATCCACTGTGCCAAATAAAGACTAGAATTTCATCCAAATAGCCCACAGAGTAGTCAAACCATCCAAGTGAAATAGAAGACTACCTAAGATGTTGAGTGCAAACAATCCCATGGCCTCATCCATTTTATTCCTATGCTAAAGAACCTCAAAAGGGCATGTGAGAATGGGTTGATTCTCATCCACACATGACCATAAGCCTCTTGACATGAGAAGCCTAGTCATTTGTGCCTTTTAGGTGTGATAGTTGTTTGGCATAAGCCAAGTCATAGATGGATCTAACATTGAGAGAAGAAGACAAAAGAAGAAGGGTCTTATTCTGAAGTAAATTATAGAATAGAAAATACCCCCCACATAGCATATAAAGATATCCCACAAGTACCACAAAAAACAACTATAGAAAGCATAAAAATTGAAAAAGAACCTAGATTCTAAATATAGAGGAGGAAATAGAAGCCTCTATTTTGACACCACAAATGGGAGCTCAAACAAAATTATAATATGATGAAATTAGCACCATTGTCTTTGTGTCTGAGTTAGCTTTCTAGCAGTTCTTTTGGATTGGAAAAAGACTTTCGTATGCTCAAGTTATGGCCAAAAAACCAACTGCAGCTCCAAAATACTAGCTTACTACAAAAATACAGTCACTGCAAAAAATTTGGAGGACATCATTGAGGAAAAAATCAGCCGTCGATTTTTTGATGTCATCATGCTATAAAGTGACATTAGCATGCTAGAAAATGATGTCAATAGGCTAGATAGGGATGATGACATTAGCGTGTTGTCATGCTAGAAAATGATGATGTGGCATAGAAATTGATGACATAAGCATCAAGAAGTGATGTAATCACCACAGAAAGCTAATGTAACACTACCACAAACTAACATCACAATCGGAATGGTGATAGGAGGTGGCACCACTGGTGGTGGTGGCGCCCAGGAGGTGAACCCGACAACATTGCTACATTGTCATTGTTTGCAGTGGTGGGTTGGCGACCTGCCAGTGATGACATGGCTAGCTATAGCAGCATTGAGGCTGAGTACAAGTGGCACCATGGTGGTGCGGGGGCACTACTACCATGGTGCCCTTTTAAAAAAAAATTTGCTCCAAAATTTTGTACAATCTGTACAGCTGCCTTGTAGGAGGCTTAAAAAAAACTCTAGATGCCACTAAAGCTAAAATAAATAAAAATTATATGAATTTTGACTGTAACCAGGGTAAAAGCACAAACCCGTGTCAACTTTTATAAAGAAATGTGATATCAAAATGTGATAGTTCAACATTAATGACAAAAATAATGATATTTGTGTTTAGAATATGAAGATGATGTAAACTGATGAAATGTGTAGAAATTGATGAAGTATATGCCTATAATTTTTATAATTTTTTAAAGTAAGAATTTATTCTTTTTATTTTATTTTGAAGTACCTTTTTTAGCTGTAAAAAATATAAGGTGTAGTTCCTATCAAACAAGTATATGCAAATCATATTTTTTTGTTCTTATTTGAAAATATCTTATAGATGACATGTATAGCTAGGGAACAAAAAAACAAATAATTATTTTTGGTGTATATTTTCTTTTTTATAAATACTCAAGTTCGACCTTATCAAAATTCAATAGTTTTTTCCTTCCGTTAAAACTTCCCTATCAAATCTATACCTTCTTGAAAAATAATTACATATTTGTAAAGAGGATTCTCTCCTCTAGAGATAAATATGATTTTTATATATTTTTTGATATGATTTACTATTTTTTTCCCTTTTTGGGGGAGCATCTTCTAAAATGTTGAAATATTAGCTTATAATATCTTGAGATTACAACATATTATAACTAATCAAAACACTAAAAAAATTATATAAAAAGGTGACATAGGTTAGATCTCATATACAGTATTGATAATATACTTTGTTAACATGTAGTATTTCTAGGACTTTTATTCTAATCTCCTCTCCCCTAAGGCTTCTTCTAGATTTGCTAATATTAGAGAACATTGTATGACTCCTATCCCCACTAAGATATCTGAGGAAGACTATGTCTAGCTCAAAAATATGGTTTCTCCTTAGGAAATTGCTGATGTTATTCATAAACTCTAGGATGATAAAGCTTCGGGTCTAGATAGGCTCCTTGTCAAATTCTATAAGGCTAACATTGATTGGATCATGCAAGATTTGTATAATTTGTATAATGAATCCTTTGAAAATGGCTCTTTGGGGTCCTCCATCAATGCTGGTATAATCAAGCCCATTGCTAAGCCTGGTGACAAGGCCCTTATCGAGAATTGGTGGCCTATTACTTTGCTCAATGTTTCTTACAAGATTCTTGCTAAAGTACTTGCCACTATACTTGAAAGAGTGCTTCTCAAATTTATCTACTATACTCAAACTGGCTTCATTAAGTGCAGATACATTTTGAAAAATTTAATTACTAGCTGGGAAGCTATGGAATCGGCTAAGACCTCCAAACAAGATGCCACTATGTTACTTGTTGATTTTGAAAAGGCTTATGATAGAATTGAATGGGATTTCATTGTCATGATGCTCAAAGATTTTGGCTTCCCTCCTATTTTTTGTATTTATGTTAAAGTTTTTCTTGCTAATGCCTTAGCTCTTATTGAAATCAACGATACTTTCTCTCAACCAATTAAGCTTTCTCACTCCATTAGGAAAGATTGTCCTCTTGCTTCTGCTCTATTTGTCATTGCCTCTGATGCTCTTTTCTACCTCCTTCATGATAATTCCCTCTCTCCTAGAGTCCATGGGATTATCCTTCCTGATAAATTTGAGCTTTTAAATATTCAATTTGCTAATGATACCTCCCCTTTCTTGGAGCTTTCAAAACATAATATTGATTTCCTTAATCAAAAGCTTGAGATATTTGAAAAAGTGTTAGGGGCTCATATTTCTACTTCTAAATCTATTATGCTCGGTTGGAAAGATAGTCCCCCTAATTGGCTCGATCAATTTGGTTATACTTGGGGTGTGCCTAACAAGATTGTCAGATATCTTGGCATTACCTTCTCTGTGGCACCTTCACTCAAGGATATGTTGGGGTGGGTTAAGGATAAGATCTTCCAAAAATTTAATAATTGAAATAATAAGTCTCTTTCTCTTGTTGGGAGGGTCCAAGTTTGTCAAAAAAATTTATCTTCTTATAGTATTTATTTCTCTTTTGCCTAGATGTTTAACAAGTATCAGATCTTTGAAATTCAAAAGCTTATTTGCAACTTCCTTTGGTTAGATGGTAGAGGAAAAATAAAAGCCCACTTAGTGAAATTGAACTGGTGTTATTTGGATAAAAAGGCTAGTGGCCTTGGTCTTAAAGATCTCAGACTTCAATGAATTGCTCTTGCCTCCAAATGGATCTTCCAAGCCTTTGAGGGTAATGAACCTTGGAAAGTCCTCATTAGAAATAACATACAATGTGGTGCCCTGAAGCATGCTAAATCTTGGAAGGGTCTCCCTTTCTATGACTTGGTGGTTGGTTAATTTGTTCTTTTTGTTCAAGGGACTTGGGGTTTTTTGGTCCATTTGGAAGGCCTAGGAGTCTATCCAAATCTTCATTGATAACACTAGTTTGGATTACCATTATTCTATTCATGAGGAGCATTCTATTTGGTGGAACCTCAGCTGTGCTAATAAGCCTCTTGCTCTCACCAAAGGTTGCTTTGCTTGAGCCTTGAACTCTAAAGGTATCAAAGGCATGAAGGATATCATGGAACATGATTCTCTTATAAGCTAGAACTATTTAACTTATAGGTTTGATCTCCCTAATTCTCAAATCAAAACTTATAATTTAATTAAGAATGATTGCGCTTCTTTGAATCTCCCGAGGAGCATTGATGTTGATTCTCACTGCTTTTTATCCTTCAGATGGAGGGATGGGACCCTGCTCACCAAAATTAAAGCTAAAAATATATATAAGTTCCTCAATTCTAATTCTTCTGTGATTAATAATATTAATAGCATTTGGTATTGTAATCATAGTACTTCTAACTAGAAAAAATCTTTTGATAAATTATGGAAGTCTCCTATCCCCCCTAAAATTAAGTGCTTTAAATGGAAGCTCCTTCTTGATAAGCTTTGTGTTAGAAATCAGCTCACTGGTTTTGACACTTGTTCTATATGAAAAGTTCTTGAAACCATGAGGCATATTTTCTTTGACTGTAATTTTGCCAAAGAAATTTGGTTAATGTTTGGAATTTTGATCAATAAACATGTTTATACTATTGAAATTATTACTAGTTATATTCAAGGATTGAGAAAATATTCTAACCTTTTTTGGCATATTCTTTCATCTTTCATTCTTTGGTACATTTGGAAATGTAGAAATGAGGCTAAATTTCAAGGCATATATAGAATTCTTACTAGGTTCTATAGAAATCCCACCCATTTTAAGATTGCCTCCTAGGTTTGTTGCATTATGAATTTGGAACATGAAAAGCTGATGAGATTCCTTAAAAATTGACACGATGTGATGTTCATCTATGAGATGGAGCATGGACATGAAATGGCCAATATCATAGAAGACAAGAATGCTTTTGATAAAGCCCTGGACAACATGATTGAAGAGATTAGATGCATCGGTGCTCCTTTGTATGACAAGCTGGATATGTATGCTCAGTGTTTGGATAGAAAAATGGTTGTTTGGATGGAAGGAGCACAAGGATGGACTTCATAGTTGGAAGAGCAAGATGATATTCTCAATTAGCTATTTTTGGTTGCTTCTCCTTTTTTGTATATTCATTTATATATCATGAGATATTGATACTATTGTTTTGTCTCTTGGGCTAGCTATTTGCCCTTGGGACTTTATTGTATTTCTTTGATATTTTTTTCTCTCAATGTTTAATATAAAAAAAAACTCTTATTGAGGGGAAGTGATACAACTAAATGTGAAACTTATTGTAATCACATTTGTTGCAAATTTAGTAAAGCATCTCCTAATTTTTTTTATCATTTGAACTACTTCTATATATTCACTTCGTTGATCATCTCTTACTCTTTTGAGTGTGCGTGTCATAGAATTGTCAACATTTACCACATATGCACTACAATAAATGGCATCTACATATGAATTTAACACAAATTGGGCATCTGTGTTAGATCTCCATAGTTCTAGCATTTGTTTGCAAAACTTGTTGCTCCATATTTGTGAACAATTTCTTTGAAGGAATATGGTTGCCTTGTCTATTATTGATCATAGTAAAATGATGTACCTACTCTCTATTATTTTCAATTCTCTAGGAATATTTGAAATGTGAAGGAAATATTGAAGTCTCTTTTTTTTAATATTGGAAATTTTGACTGGCAATTTTGTTAATAGTGGATTCTTTATTAGACAATGGGTCCAAAATTATTGTATTTGGCAAAGGAGGGATGGGGAAATTATATCTTCATTTTCTATATAAATTTGTTTTGCATTGTCTACTATGGTGATGTTTGTGCAAATTAGCTTATTGTGATTGTAAGTTATCAATAATGCATGTTAACAAGGTATACTACTTTGTTGTTGTTTTTCTTACCATAAATTGGTGTGCTTTCAACCCAAATTAACATGTGGTCATGTTCATTACCTCTATTTTGAAATTTAGTCATCAAAAAATAATCTGCTACTTTTCCAAATAATGAACTTTCCCAATTAGTAGTTTTCTCAATGCATTGATCCTATGTCGATAGTACCTTGCACATGTTATGGGATCTTTATTAAAAAGTATTATTTTGTCAGTGTCATTGCATTGAAATGTATCTTTTGTCTTCCTTTTTTCTTGACATAATTTATTCAAATATTGTAGAGTCAACATTAGAGGCTCCCAATTCTATTCTGCACTTGTAAAAGTGAGAAAAAATATAGGTGGTTTGAGTTGTTGAATTATAGAAAAGAAAAACTTCAAGTGATTCATATAGTTAGGGGATATTCAGATTATTTTGAAATCTACATATCTAATGTCCGATTTTAATATTTTTTCCAATTTTGTCTTTTGTTTTACATCTTTTGCAAGTAACTTGCATCCTTTTAATTGTCCTTTTCTAATTCATATCCACATTGTCAATAACACTTGATGTATAGGTATTTTTATGGTGTTCAAGAACAGATTTCTTGTATGAAGTGAAAACTCTTGGTCATAATGAAGTAGTTCCCATTGTGCTACTTTTTGATAGCTAAACTTTTTCATTGTGTCAATATTGTGTGGCACACTGAAGAAAATGATTGGAAAATTCATTTTTTCTGTATACTTCTAATTGAAAATACAATAGGATAACAATCCTCAATAGGAGAAATTTGAATTATTTTGTCATCCATATTATAGATAGATGTAGATTCTATGTATCCATGCATGAGAGAATCAATTGGATTGTCATATTCAACATTACTTTCACTTTCACTTTAACTTTCATAACAACTTTTATTTTCATAGCCAATGTCATCATTTTTTATGTCTAATGTTTTTATCCACTTTTCATTTATTTTTACATTTTTTATTTGGTAAAGGGTTGTCTTTCTTATTTCAAATAAGTGTTGCATTATTAAATATGGTCATGACATTCCTTTTTTAAATGCATTTTTATATTGCAATCATCTTTTAATAGCCACAAAAATTATTGTAGTGTTTGATAGTGATAGTTGTAGTGTATTTTGAATATTGTATATGTTTATAGGGGCATTTATGATCGAACTAGTTAGACCAAGTTGAGACTTTTGTATCCTAATACCCAAATTTGTGCATATGCAATTCTCAGTGAAACTAAACGATCCTCTACTTGTGTCATTTTTTGTAGAGTTAGTAATGGCTTATTTATGCTTATGCTGTACGGAACAACATATTTAGTAAACTTTTTTTTCAAGAGAATTGTTGCATATTTTACATAAGTAGTAGGTAGGTAATAGCAACTAACATTTTGGCAAATTATAGTATATAACTATATGCATCTCTTTGAATTGTTTTATATCTTTCTTGAAATTGAGAAGTTGACAAATTGTGAAAGGATATTTTGACATGTCTTCTACTATGCAAAAAAAATAATCAATTGGTGTCACATTTGTCTTACTTGACTTCCTTTTACTGTCTATTGTTCTGGTGGACTGTGTTTGTGCATTTATATTATTTTTCTTGTTAGATGAGTAACTCTTAATGTTTTCATTTGTAATTGTTTATTGATTAATGATGTAATATTTCTTCCTAATTAGTCTCTTCATTGCACAAAAGGTTATATTGTCTTGATTTTTAGCAATATTTTCTTTACTATTGGTAGAAAAATTATATCTCTTTGATGTATTTTTATTAATATTTCCTTCTTGTAATCGTGTCTTGTCATTATTTCTTATATTTATTTTAATTTTTGCAACTTAATGTTATGTTGTTCTTGATTTAAGATCACATTGGTTAGCAATGGTTCAAAGTGCCTAGATAAAGGATTTACATCATGAAATAGGATATTGAATGGAGTAGAACCAAGTTGACTTTTGAAATCTACATATTATTTTGCATAAGATGTAAACCAAACACATATACAAATATTGAGCCACTTTGATATCCAATGTATGCAAAAAATATCACCCTACAAATTGTTTTGTTATGTCTTATTTGATGGCTTCTTGGATAGTTGCATTCTTTGCAAATAGTAGTAATGTCCTCTACATTGTGAATCAATTTCAAGCTTTCAGGGTGAAGTTTATGGTTGTAGGAATTAATAGCTTCCTCATCACCATTTTGGAGGCAAGGAATGAAGAAATCTATTGTTCCATTGTGGATTTTATTTGATGTATATTAGAATTTTAGAAGATGTTGAAATATATCAAATAAACAATCGTTGACATTGTATTTGAAGTCATGAGGCCTATATAAGCCATGTGTTAGAAGAGTTTTGTCGATGTCAGTTGTACGTAAGCTAGATTTGCATTTATTTTGATCTCCTTGCATTATTTTTAGATTTGGAATTTTGCAATTTTTTGATATAACATAGTCTTCTACTAACGAGTTTGATCGTCAAGTTTCCTAGATTGTTAAATTGCATGTTGTACTTGATTGTTTGTTTCAAATGTACTATGTTGATACTCATGTTCTAAATTCTAATTGTACACCATTTGATATAGATTGACATCCTGCAATGATATAAAATTAATGTTTAGATTAATGTTTCATTTATATTTAGTCACTTTATAAATAAAATAGTTTTCATAGACAATTTTGTTAGTTTAGTTCATAACTCCTTTCATTTAAAAATTACTATTATACTATTTCAACCAATAATACTAGTCATATAGGATGTTGTGAATCATAGACAACATTATTTCATAAATCTTCTCATTTACACATGACCTATTATACTAATGAATGTAACTGAAGGTAAAAAGAGTTTATTTTCAAAAGATTCCATAATAATGATATATAATAGAAAATATTTTATAATATATTTATTATATGTTTAAGAAACATATTTTATTAGTACTATGTTTTAAAATAGACTAATTATAATATTCTACAACTTTCGTGATTTAAGAAATATAAGCATCTATCAAAAACTAATATCATCTAAAATATATTTGCTAACACTATTTATGATTTCTTTTTTGTAAGAAATAATTTTTTCAATCTTGGCAAACAATGACTAGTTATAAGATTGGATAATAATTGAACAACCTTGATAATCTAAGCAACAAAGTAATAACATTTAAAAAAATGATATATCAAAAGACATCAGAACAATATATCAATTCCCCTTCTAAAGCCCTACATTTTACATAAAGCACCTTGAGAGAGTGAAAGGTCTATTTATCCAACCTTAGAGATTACATGGAGAAAACTTTAGTAGTTTCCAACACCCCATGGGGAGAATCAATATCCAGATCCCTAATGTCATCTTCAATTTAGTTTTATATTAACCTCATCATTATCAACAAATTGCAACATAGGTATTCTTGCCTTCCTTGTTTCTTTCTCCTTGTAGAAAGATTTATCCCTTATCTCATGCTAACATTTTATTCCCCTTCTTTCAACATTAGTAAGGGTGATATAGACATCATGCTCAGTCGACTCATCATAGTCTCATCATAAGAAATTAGATTTGCTAAGGATTGTTTGTGTCGGTTATGTAAGAAATTAAATTGGCAAATAATATTTCCAGATAATCTTTTAATTTTTTTAAGAACTTTGTCTAAAAATGGTTTTTCTAAGGTTTATATTAATTCATAGAAAATATCCTATCCATACTCCTATGAGAATTATGGAAACAAAGGAATTGAAGAATTTTTTTGCAACAAAATTATGGCTCTAGCATAATTTCTTTATAAGTTGGAGGCCTGTATCATTGAGGTAGCTAACAATAATCTCATAAACTCATATAAGGAGGAAGGTTCATTTTTAGACTATATGCATTAATGCATAAAAAATGGTTTAGCCTTAATAATCCACCATTGACCTATAAAAAATCCAACAAGATCACTAGGAAATAATGTAAATGGGAACCTTATCCCATGAGATGGTTAAAGTCATTTTTTTATGGGGCCTCTAGGGGAAATCTAGGACCTCAAGGTGTAGGATGTATTATTTTTCCAAATAATGGATCATACTTAATGAAACATCCCAAGCTCTTAGGAGTAGTGTCTAATAACTTAGTAGAATTAGAGGCCTTGATTGAAGGCTTGACTCTAAATAGAGAGATAGGTATTAATAAATTAGTATTCAAAAGTGATTCACAAATCATCTTAAATGCGTTAATAAAAAAAGACACCCCGAACTAGATTCTTAATTCTAAACTTGAATATGCTCTATCCATAATTGATAAATTTGAAGAGGCAATCATAAAACATAGTTATAGGGAAGGAAATATAGAAGAAGATAATCTTTCTAATAAAGGAGTAGATGGAGAGGAGATTCTAATAAAACAAGCCAATATGATAAGCATTAGTTAGATACTTCCTCTAGGTTACTACTAGCTTTGAAAAGTTAGATTATTCTAAATGCCTTTGGGAAAGTAGTACTCCTAGTGAGGAACTAAATTCAAATTTTGAGTAATTTCAAGATAATTGATAAATTTGAAAAAAATATCATTAACTATATATCAAGGAAGAAAAATATCAACTGACACATTAGTAACTAAAGGAATAGATAGTGAAGCTTATTTGTTAAAGAATTAATAGGTCATCTAATCCTTATCAAGAAATCCTTATATTTAAACAATTAAAAATCTTCACTATAATTATAGAAGCATAGAAAGAAAATGAATTAACTGAATTATCTATATCTAGAGTCAAAGATTGCCCAACTTAGTATTGTTTCCACAAAACAAAATTTATTTCAAAAAATAAGAGATTGATATATTAAATTCTTTTATTTTTATTTTTTAATGAATAAAAATTAATAATATTACATGGATTTATTTTTCACTTCCTTCCTATATCATTTATTAAGTAGAGTAAATTCTAACAATGATCTTGGCCAAGAACAAGTGCATGTGCACTTTCTTAGATTTGCAGAGAATGAATGAAAGCTCCCAGATATAGAAGGATATCATATAAAGAAAAAAGATAGAGAAGAATCAAAAAGGATGAAAAAGATATTTGGATTATAATAAAAGTATCTTGGAGGTCTTGGATTTGAGTCTACTCAAGCTTAATAAATAATAATGGAAAATTACAAATCATAATAATTAATCTTGGCTTTGAACTCTTGCTGATAAAAAAAAAAAAAAACCGTAGTTTACTTATAGATATTTTTTTCTCACCTTCTTCTTTATTTATAAAATAATTTAAATAAGAACCCTTCCTACAAGATGGTCAAAGTTAAATCTTGATGGGTTGTCTATGGGCAATCCAAGACCACCAGGTTTAGGATGTATTTTTTTATAGATAATGGATCACGTTTAATGAAATACTCCAGGCCCATAAGAGTAATGTCTAATAACTTAGTAGAATTGGAGGTCCTGATTGAAGGGTTAACTCTAAATAGAGAGATAGGTATTAAAAAAATAATTGTAGTAAAAGGTTATTCACAAACCATCCTAAATGCATTCAGAAAAAGAGACCCCAAACTAGATTCTTAATTCTAAGCTTGAATATGCACTAAACATATTTGATAAATTTGAAGAGACAATCATAAAACATACTTATAGGGAAAGAAATAGAGAAGACGATAATCTTTCTAATAAAGAAGTATATGGAGAAGATATTTTAATACAACAAGCCAATATGATAAGTATATGTTGGATACTTGCTCTAAGATACTACTAGCTTTGAAAAGTTAGATTATTTTAAATACCCTTAGGAAAGTAGTACTCTTGACAAGGAACTAAATTCCTAATTTGAGTAATTTTTTAGACAATCGATAAATTTGGAGAAATTAACATTAACTATATATATCGAAGAGGAACAAGATCAATTGATACATTGGTAAGTAAACGAACAAAAGGTGAGGCTTATCTGTTAAATAATTATTAGATCATCAAATCCTTATCTCAATTCTTATATTTAAAGTAATTAATTACAAATCTTCACAAAAACTATACAAACATAGAAAGAAAAAAAATTAATTTTATTATATTTATCTAGAGCTAGATATTGCCCAACATCGTATTTTTTTCACATATCAAAAACTATTTCAAACAATAAGAGATTGGTATATTAATTTCCTTTCTTATTTCCTTTTTAATAAATAAAAATAAATAAGATTACATGGATTATTTTTCCCTTCCTTCCTATATCAATTATTAAATAAGGTAAATTTAAAAAATGATCTTGGCTAAGAATAAGTGTATCCACACTTTTTCAAGTTTCACAAACAAGGAATGAAAGATACCATATAAAGAAGGATATCGTATAAACAGGGAAGATAGAGAACACTCGCAAAGGAAGGAAAAATTATTTGGATCATAATATAAAATTATCTAAGAGCCTTTGTGTTCAAGTCTACTCAAGCTTAATAAATAATAACAACTAATTAGAACACATAATAATTAATCTTGACTTCAACCTCTTACCAATCAAAAATAAAAGAAATGTAGTTTATTTATAGATTATTATTTTCACGTTATTTTTTATTTAAAAAATAATAATATAATCTTAGGTTTTCATTAATAAATATAAATTACTATTGGATAATGTTGATTTATTATATTTATCCAATATATTTACTATCAAATATATAATATATATTAGAATCAATAATTGATTAACTTTCACTAAATTAATCATAAAAGAATCAAAGAATAAATTTGTAGCTTCTAAATTAGACAATCAATAGACACATCATCAAGTTTCTAAATTAGATAATAAGACACATATGCTTTCATCAAGTTGGAGTCAATATGAGAGATATGAATATGTTGATAAACACTAGATAATAATGTATGATTATTAGAATAAAACTATATTCTTATAAGTAGGAATATACAATCAAAAAAATTAACCTAATCCCATATTATATTATTGATTTTAATTATATATATCATAAACATAAACCAAATAGAACCTAACTTGAAACATAAAAATAAATCTAATTAAACCTCAACTCTAAATAAAAACCTATTCTAAATATATTTATATATATGCCTATAGTTAGTGTTTACCCTAATTAAATCATAATCATCTTTGAATCATAGGTAAAAATATAATCCAAGTTAAAGATTAATTTTAATTAAATTCTAAACCTCGTAAAACTACTTCATAACCCAAAAAATATCTCGAATTGAACTATAGTCCTCACCCCAACTATGACAAAAACCTCATAATCATCCATCTATATTTATAATCAAGTCCTTACTATAGTTAAGTTCAATCCTATTAATAACATCAATATTTTTGTCTTATTGAAACATCACACAAACCTAACTATAATACTAAGCCTAATTAATCTTCAACAAGAAAACTAATTGAACTATAAATCTATCTCAATCTCAGTCACAACCATAATTTAACCCTAATATGGACCAAAATCCCAAACCAAAAAAAACCCTAATTTGAACCCTAAATCAAACCTATAATAACTACTAACATTGACCATAATTATAACTCTAACCCTAACCCAAAAATTTACATAAACCCTAAAACTAGCCATAGTTGTGAAACCTATCCTAATCCTAACTCTAACAAACACTATAACCAAAAAATTAACACTAACCATCAAACCTAATATATTATTAACCGAAAACCTCCCAACCAAGAAGTAAAACTTAATATCATCTCTAATAATCCTCATTGTGACTATAATGCTAACCAAATCCTAATTTAAATCCTAACTAAAAAATAATCAAAATTATGACATTAATTATAACTCTAAACTTAACCCTATAAAATTCTAACCAAAACCCAAATCGAATAGTAATTATAACCCTTCACATTATTTTACCATTATTTATGTTAAATCTATCAAAGTTGAGAACGTCAATAGGTTGGTTAAGGGTGATATCATCTCTTAGGATGATGAGATATTAGGTTGGAGGTAAAGAGTTTCTTCTATGACTTTCTTTTAGTTGACTCTAATCTCTCTTGGGATGATTACGAGAAGCTTCTTAGTAATATTCTTCTGCTTATTACCAAAGATAAGAATAAAAACATTTATGTTATAGTAGATGCTAAAGAAATTGAGTTTTCTCCTTCCCTTTTGATGGGGATAAATTCCTAGGAGCTGATGGTTTTTCGATGTTCTTCTTTCAAAAGTTCTAGGAGATAGTTAAACTTCATCTAACTAAAGCTATCCAAGAGCTCTTTGGATCTAAAAATATACTCAAACAACAATTTTTTTAGCTTTTTACAAATATAAGAGATGCCAACCCAATAATAGATGATTGGAATTTCCTTATGGTGAAAGCCCCTGTAAGCTTAGATGTTGCAACCAATAATTACTTTGAAAATATAGTCCATTTATTCTTAAGAAATGACAATGTTCATAATCATAATATAAGAACGTTGTATTTATTGAGGTAACTTGTTGCATGTAGTCTTGCAATAGTAATAAATATTAATACAATAGAAGAATGTTCAAATGATTAATTTCATCTATAATTATTGATTAGTAAGAATTTGAGGGTTATGTTGAACTCACATACTTAGATACAAGAAAACCTTGTAAATGGAGCATTGGGCTATATTTAGAATATTATCTGTAAACTAAGAAGTTCTCTACTTGAACCACCAACATATGTCATGGCTGAATTTGGAAATTGTACTCTAGAAGAGAAACCCTTACAGTAACCTCATCATGTTTTATGTCTTGAAAAAAATTCTTACCATAGCATTAAGGCCCACAATCTTAGCCATAATGAACACATTGAATTGTAACTTCCTTCCACCTAAGTTAAGCTCACCATCATTCCAACCTTCCAAAAAAATTTCCATAATGTATGGCTTGGCCTTTTTCATTCTATCATTATATGGAACCCACCTTCTTTTGATTTCTTCAAGACTTCCTTCTCCTTCCTCCACATGTCACAATTATTAGGCTCCCTTCTCCTCAATTTCCCTATCATTCTATTGGTTACAAAGCTGAAAAAAATAGAAGAAAACATAGTAAATTGCAGGGAAATGAAGACTATAACCGAAAAAATATATGGTGCATTCATTAAAATGATATGATATCTCATTCACTTATTTTACAATAGTAAATTTTAGCTTCCCACCCACAACTCTTTCGTTCTAAATGAAAATAATAGAAATCTCCACCACTTTGCATGATTTCTTGTCATGTTTAATTAAGACTTCAATTCATGATTCTAAAATGTGATAACTCCTCTATTTAGTTCCCTATTTGCTAATGAATTAACAATGGTATCATCTTCTCTATAGAAATGTAAAATATAATTTTTTTTCAAAGTTTACAACAAGATATTTTCCTTCCTTTATAACAGACCATGATTAATTAGGAGAAAGAGAAAAGTAAGTTAATATATTATCTAAATTCCCTTCAATCCAAATACTTTTCACTTGGTGACCACTTGCCATTTTCAAACCTTGGGGAAGACCCATAACATCCACCATATGATTAGTTTGTATTCCAAGAGGAATAGGCGAGGCTTTAATCATATTTCCCTAGACGTTCACTATTAATCACCCCATACCCAATAGGACCTAGATTTCCCTTAGCTACTCCATTGAAATTCATTTGAGGAGGACGATCCCATCTAGCATTTTTCCTTTTAATTTTATTTAGTACTTTAATCTAATTTTGACAACTATCGGTTCCACCAACTTCAAAGTCCACGTCAACTTTATACATACGATTATAATTCTCTAGTATACTCAGTTTAATACACTCCCCAATAAAAGAGGAGGATTGAGTTGAGTCCATAGTAGGGTGCCCTATTACCCAACTCTAGGCCTCACCATTCCCCCTTATTATGGTTACCTCACTATGACCAACATTCCAAAGGTAGTACCTTTGTATGATGTACCATGTGATCATTCTACCATAGGCCTTACCTTAGTGCCTTTGTATGAACTAGCTCATGCCTATTCGTAGGAATTACCTAGTGCCTTTTATGATGTAACACATTCCATTTCACCACAAGTCTTATCTTGTCTTTGAAAGTAATGCTCTTAGTAATCTTCAAGTAAAACTTATTTGTAGTATAGAATAAAAATTTAAAGTTATTAAATATTCTATTTATATTATTACTAATAATCTTACATGTCCTTATAATTAATTAATTTACATAACAAACTCAATTTGTTAAAAATACATTATTTTCCTCTATATATACACTCATTTAAATAAATAACAAAAAATTTATTATTAAATAATCTACATAATAATTATCTTTTTATCTTTAATCTAAATAATACTTTCTTAGTAAATTATTCCCAAGATATACATACTTACCTTATTTATGTCTTTCCTACATCCCTTTCTATACAATTCTATTTTTGGAATTTTCTTTATTTGTTTTCCTTACTTGTGTACTCCGAAAATCCCTTAATTTTCCCTTTTTGAAATGTCATCCATTTTTATGTTCTGTTGTGGCATCGACGACTTTAATAAATACATTTCCAAAATGCTTCTTTATGTGGTTAGACCAATTTATTAAATTAATAATATGTAATTAAATATTGTGCCACCTTCGATTATTATTTGTGGAGTATTACAACCTTCTATTAATTGGGTATTATGATGTTATTACTATTAGTTTAATAGTAAAGTAATATATTTATTTTAATAATATTTATTTTCTTTATTTCTTTTCCTTACTTATGTACTCCAAAAATCCCTTAATTTGCCCTTTTTGAAATGTCACCCATTTTTATGTTGTGTTGTCCTTCTATTATTATTTGTGGAGTATTACATCCTTCTATTAATCAGGTATTATGATGTTATTACTATTAGTTTAGTAGTAAAGTAATATATTTATTTTAATAATATGACTTGAATAGTGAAAGGTTATAGTTGGATAATTTGAATGACATGCAAATTTAATTGAACACTAGAATGAAATACTAGATGTTATTATAAAAAAATCTTGAATACATATGTTTATTGAGGTTTATACCCATATTCAATAAGGGGATATGAGAGTCCTCTTTTTTGAGATTGTTTGTCCTCAATTAATTTCAAGTTTGTATTATTCTTTTATGATTTTGAATTAATTATCTTCCATGGGATATCAAACATTTAGTCTCTAATATCATATTTTATTCTAAGATAAACTAAGAAAGAACCTAATCTTGTTCACAAAACTAATTCTAACTTTAAAACCAACATTATAATGAAAAATCTTGACCCTAACCCAAGTTACTCTAACTATGATAATAATCCTTAACCCTAACCCTAACTATGATTCCATATCTCTAACCCAATCCTAATTCAAAACCCAACAGACTTACACTAATATAATATGATAAAAATATTATAATAGTGTTATAAAATATAGTTAAAATAATAATAAAACTAAGTAGATGTGCACGTTTATAGAAAGAATTCAAAGGGATAAGAGTGCCAGGCCCGTCCACATAAATATAAGAGGATGATTAAAAAGACGGCACAAAGAACGAACCGAATATAGTAGAAAAAGATTGGAGTCGCATGTAGAACGGACGTGGTGGAAAAGAAAAAGAATCCCGAGGAGCAAGTAGCCAACCCCTGATTTCCCTTATGTTTTAATGGATCCAAACACTGAATCCCCTCTATTAAAAAACCCGTACACTCCAGATTTCCCACATCAATATTGAGTTTCATTCTGACTGATTTGAGCCGAGGAAGAGTAAATATGGCTACGTTTGTGAAAAGCATGGGCTTGATGAAGCAGATGTTCCTGCCTCTTGTTACACTAGTCTGTGGTGAGGAAGTACATCCGGTTAACGTGGAGTTTGAACTTCCACATGAGAGCGGGGCAGGACCCTTTAGGCTTGTGGGGAACACCTCTGTTCTGGGCAATGGAAACCCTTTCGACGCTCCTTCCAATTGACAGCAGGAGAAACGTATTCTGCGAACGAATTGGTGGACGTGTGTCCGTGCCCATCTGAAGCCAAAATATTTAAGGTGGAAGATGTGGGCACAGGAGAGATGGGAGCATGGATTGGCGACAAAGCTTGCAACATTCTTTGCTCATGTAAACCCACTCAGTTTCACATCATCACACAGTAAGGAAGAAATTAAACCTGGAAAAGTAAGTCAAACTTTGACTATTTAACACTTTTGCACTAGGAATCAAGCCTTAGTGTGTGATGTTTAAGCCGTTCGCTCCATTCACAGCACCGTTTAATAATCTTCTCTTGTTGTTAAAGAAACGGTGCTTTGTTTTTCCTATCTATTGTTGTCACCGTTCTAAATAAATGCTCATCTACTGTGCACCTTCCTATGTTTATCTATTTGAATAGAAATGTTATCTTCAGTACAGTATTGCAATGTGCACCTTGTGTTAGAAATGTTATCAAAAGTACATTGCAATGTACACACCTTATGTTCTATCTTTACTTTTCGGTGGAGATTGATCGTATTTGGTTGTTGTACTATGATGAGCGTGATTTAAATTGAGGAAAAATGATATATAAAATGTTTGATATTATAGAAATATATATGCAACAATAATTATTCTTATTACTATTTATTAAAATTAATTATTAATATGTTAATGTAGATAGGATCAAGATCAATTTAATGTTCTATTATATGTTCTAATTTTTATAAATTAGATCTAATTGCAAAAATTCGTCATCACTGGCTTTCTTTTGATTTTTTAAAGTTTGATTTCATCTTTATTTGAATAACTTCAAAATTAAAGCATACGAGGGAGTTGTCCTTCCAACTGTTGTGAACAGTTTGCCACATACAGTCTGTTGCGCCATTTTCAAGTGACAAATTTATTTACCAACAAACCTTGAACTACTAAGTTACATATAATAATAGTAATATTTCTCTCTAAAATGATTTTAATATATTAAAATAATATTAAACAATACTTTTATGACATGCAAATTTTATTGTTTTAACATTAATTTCACCCCAACATACCATTGCCGAGAAGTGGTTTACCTCACGCTAACAAACCACTGTCGAGAAGTTTCTTATAAAACACGGTTTACCATTTTTTAATGCACCATCAAAATATAATGATGTCAAAGTGAGATAAAACAATGTTTACTATGGATACATTGTAGCTTTCCTTCCATTTCTCCATACTTTCATCAACTTAGAAGGTTTTGCATACATCATTTAACAGGCCATGGGCGAAAAATTGATGTCATTGACAACTCTAGCTCTATCATTCAACTCTAGCTCCACATATCACAATGAATAGATTCAACATGAAATTAAAACTTAAATCTCACTGTCACTTCAATTTAGAAATTGATTATTCTTGCATTGTTATTAGGAGGTTTTTAATAGTTTATTTAAAACAACCATTGTTTTATTTTCCATCAAAATCTTTCTCATCTACGGTGAAATAAGGAGCATATTATGTAAGGAATAAACTAATGTAAAAGGTAGTTATCTATTTGTTTGTCATCCTAGGTTTCTCCTAAAATTTGGATATGGGCTCTCTAATTATACCTTTTTTTATTATCAGCTGAGGATACAATAAAGATTATTTGTTGCTCTAAACAACAGAGCTTACTCTATTCTGAAATAGAGTTCTTGTTTATTTTTTATTTTTTTCCTATATTATTTGGGTTTTGCTGTTGTATTTTTTGTGGTTGTAGGTGTTTCAGACCAGCTTTACAAACCCCCATATCTCACAGAGGCACAAATCGAAACCATAGTTCTCAGATCTTACCATTTTGTTCACCGCCTACGAAATGATCTTCTCAGTAAAACCCAAGAGAAATGTTTCTTCTTCTCTAAATGCATGCGGGAAAAATCTCTCCCAAAGTTCTACGGCCTTCAGATTGTCCACACACTTTTCAATCCTTGGCTCGAGCCTCGGTTAAATTGAAATAAGTTCCTGATAACTTTTGAGCAATATATTAAGTTTGGAATTATTTATAAGCAACGATTTAGCTCCTAATGGTATTGGCACCTTCTGAATATGAGCCCTAAAAATAAACAATTTCAATCAGTTAAGATAAGTTTTGACAATCCCTTTATGGATAAGATTCTTAAGGGACGGACAGATCAAAACTTATGAATTACAGACTCGGGCAGTTCCAACTATGGCCCTTGCAACTCTGGGGAGAATCAGATTATTCAACTCACTTGTATTGAGATTTAGAATTTTCTAATTGTAGCTAAAGTCATTTTCTCATTTTCTATTATATTTATTCTAGTCTTGAAGCTTTCTACTCAGATTATCTGAAAACCAACAAGAACCCCCCAAATAACTAACCTATTTCTTGCATACGCATATATTTGGCTTAATTTCTTGGATTCTTAAGTTTATCAATGAAATCAACTAATAGAAAAGGATCAAAATTCACAACTACATTCACAATTCTTTCCATTCAACTTTGCAATATGGATTCAACAAGCTCAATCATAGCCAAATTTAAGAAAATCTGGTACAACATTACAATCATATAACAATTCCACATTAAATCTAATATTGGTCACTGAAAATCCAATTTGTATAGAAAAAAAATTCATAATTTACGATTGCCATGTGTGTGAATGCTTTCCCGAACATGAAAGACGTGTTATAGCTAGCGAAAGATGTGTCATAGGCAGTGGCACTTGCAGTAGCAAAGTTGGCTCCATGCCTAAAATTTGAGGCCACTGACTGTAAGTAAGAGCCCAAGAATGTCTTAGCTATAAAAAGGTATAAAATAAATTTTACGAAGTCTGAGTGTGATATAAACTCTAAATTACTATACCAGGCACACACACTGGGACATGATCTTGAATGATATACGTATTGAATGGAATTAGGATGGAATACTAGATCTTATTATAAAGATCTTGAATGCACCCTTCAATAAGGAGATATGACAGTCTTCTCTTACCAATATTGCATGTTCTCAAGTGATTTCAAATTTGTATTATCTTTTTCATGGTTCTATTAAATATCTTCCACGGACATCACTAGTAACGTTCCTTTTTTGAAATTTTCTTAAATTAACTTCCTACAAGGTATTTATTAGCTAGATCTAGACAAATAAAATGGATTTGTCTCTAATTGATTAGTTAGAGAATATGATATTAGAAAACACTACATCTAAAATAATTCATTATTAGTATGATATCAAAGACTATATTATTTTTTATCTATTTCTAGGTAAGAGCAAATACAATAGAGTGCCCTTCTACACAACTTTGGGTCTCACCATTCCCTCTTATTATGCTTACCTCACTTCGACCATCATTCTAAATATAGTATGTTTGTATGATGTACATAGTGCATTCAATGACATGTCTTATTTATCTTTGATAGTAATGATCTTGTTAATCTTAATGTAAGTCTAATTTGTAATATTTGATAATTTTTAAAATTATTAAATCTTCCATTTATATTATTACTAATAAACCTATTTGTCCTTATAATAGATCTATTTACATAAAATTCATATATATATATATATATATATATATATATATATATATATATATATATATATATATATATATATAATAGTCCACATAATAATTCTCTTTTTAATATTTTACCTAAATAATAATTTCTTAGTAAGTAATTCCCATGTTAGTAAGTGGTTATTCGCAAGGTGTACATTCATATCTTATTAATGCATTTCTTAGGTGCATCTTTATACCTTCTCATATTTGCCACTATCTACAAAACGACATATATGTACCATTATTCAATGGAAGTATAAAAGACTTCCACTATTTAACACTTAGAAGGGGTGCATATATATGTTATCCCATAGTTTCTTACGTGCCTTTCTATACCCTTCTCATAGTTTGGAATGATTCTCTTTATTAGTTTTCCTTATGTACTCCAGACATCCCTTTATATTCCCTTTTTAAAAGGTCATCCTTTTAGATGTTTTTAATGTTTCCTTGTCGCATCGGGGACTTCAATAACTACGTTTCCAAAAAAAATGCTTTATGCGGTCAGACCACTTTATTAAATTGTTAATATGTAATCAAATATTGTGCCTTCTTCTAATATTATTTGTGTGGAGTATTACTGTCAGTTTATTATTAGGTTCCCTGCCTTATCTAATGAAGCACAACAACGGACGGATAAATTAGATGAATTCAATGCATTTGACAGACGGAGATTGATGGTGAAATGGTGAAAGGATAGAGCGGAGGTAAATGCATTTTCAGTTTATCTGAAGCGATTGTTGGTGACTAGATTTTCTGTCGTCTACAGATCCGGTTAAGTGCGTTGCAGAAACACAGTGCTTTGTGCAAACACACTGTGTAGTATGTTTGTACCCTTTGGGTATTGACGCAACTAACAGAGTTAAGTCTATTTCTAGCTTGTAACACCAGAAATATTTTTTGTGTTGTCACAGAGCTCTTGCTTTGCTAAAAACCATCATTTATTTTATTACAAGCCTCCAGAAATAATTACAAATCAGCATTCAAAAAATGATACCAATGCTGTTTTATTCACACATAGCTTTTTGGCTGATAACATTGCAATGTACACTAAAGCTTGTATTTGTAACAATGTTATTATGCAGATACAGGTGCAAGCTAACAAAGTTGCCCTGGAAGTTGCTCACCTGCAGGAGCTGCTCAACCAGTGGGACAATGTCCCTTGCACTGTGGCTTGAGTACCTCCAGATGCTTCGGCAGACACCTCGACACATCGTGGCCGCCGGCAGCGGCGCCACTCCTTAGGCCCCCACTCGCACACTCTGCGCTCGCAAGCCTCCTACCACTGCTCTCCCAGTGGTGGGGCTAGTAGCTGGAGGCGCCGCTCTACCTCCCCACCCCGTGGTGGCTCTGGCTAGTCCCCGCCTCCTCCTGGACTGGCGCTCGTCAAGATAATGCTGGCAAATGGTCCCGCCTAGCACTAGTGATTTCTCCTCCATGGCCTGAGGTCAAAGATGCAGAGGCTGCCACTGATCCCTCTGCTGCTGTTGCTCCTGATGATGGCTAGTCTGTACCCAACCTGCTCCCCAATCCCAGAAATGATTGGGGTTTCAATGAAAAAGATGATCCTCCCCCTTCGGCTGCTACTGCTTTGGCAGCCTGAGGTTGCTATATATGTTTTTTTTTAATGAATAGTTGCTTTTTCCGGCCGTTGCCATGTGTTTCTGGCTTAGGCCGCTTGAACTCTCTTGTGGGGTGATCTTGTATCCCCCAACCCCTTTTTTGTGAATAGAACAGGACTATTCATCAAAATAAAATAAAAAAATGATACCAATAGCATGAAACAGTGTGTGTGTTTTCTCAAAAGAAGATACTAGTAGTGCTTTGTTGTTTCTTCATCATCTCCTCCCCACATTTTTTATTAACTGTGTGGCCCATGCCCAAAAATATTTCGTCCTCCCATGCAATCACCAAATGCTTATCCCAACAAACTTGCATTTATTTAATATTATAAAAATATTATAATATAATAATAATAATAATAATAAAACTAACTACAAGTGCACATTTATGAAAAAATTTCAAAGAAATAAGACTGTCATGACCGTTTATAAAACTAACTTCAAGTGCACGTTTATAAAATACAATTCAAAGGGACAACACAAAGGATGAACAAAATATAGTAAGAAAACGATTGGAGTCAAATGTAGAACGTGACAAAAAAAAGAATCCCAAGCAACAAGTAGCGAGACGATGTATCCCCTCTATATAAATCCCTTCCACTCCTCCAAATTTCTCACAACAATATTTGGTGGTTGTTGTTCTGGTATTTATCATATCCAAATTTCAAAATTTTCAATCAAAACATGTAGGAGGACATAAAAATTCATTTTTTTAATAGTGTTTGAAGACTTATCCAATTTGGCAGTCTCATGATTTCAAATCTTCCAGCTAATCACCAGCTCTGTCTAGCACTTTGAATTTTTGAAATCTAGCTTTCGAGTTAGAAGTTGTCATAGGTTAATGAAGGAACCAAAAATGCGTATTTTCAATTAAATCATTAACCATTAACCTCTCTTTAAAAAAGTAAAAGAGGTTAAGAAAATCTTGCAATATTAACCTTCTAAAAAAAGAGGTTAAGAAAACCTTGCAAGATTAACCTTCTAAAAAGAGGTTAAGGAAAGCTTGCAAGATTAACCTTTTAAAAAGGTTAATGTTTGGGGATCAAAACATGGTTTCCAAACTAAAGCATTAACCATTAACATTTTTAAAAGAGGTTAATTTTTGAGTCTAAAATACATAATTTTTAACCTCTTAAATTTCTTAGTGAAGGATTAGGTATATGGTGGTTCATGGTCAATCATAATGCATATATTTCTGGAAAAATTTCATCACCCCATGCAAATCTGATGGTAATAATTCATTCACTATCAGGAAAACCAAGTTTGAAGATCACTAAGGTGGCAACGGTTACCTCCAAGTTTCATCAGATAATTTTAGAAAATTGTTTATCTATATATATCAATGAATATAAGAGTTATAAGATACACATGCAATGTTTGACCAACTTCCCTAAGCTTTGAGCCCATGTGTAAAGAGGATTAACTTAATGAAAGTATGGGTAGTAAACGGAGGGCATCATTATATTGTGAGATTATCTCAAACTGAGATATATAATTTGTTTGATATAAAAAAGCCGCTGATTTGAAGATTGTGCACCAACCACAATGCTCATTGCATCGAGCATTTAACGTGCAGGATATTATGTATTAGAAGTTGGATTATGTATCTTAAATATCCAGAATAAGGAATCATAGGTAGAATGAAAGAATGTGTGGCATGCCGAGTACCATGGATTAATTGTTGATGACAAAGCCTGCCAACTGTTTGATAGAGTTCCAGCCTTCAAGTGCATGAGTGGTAAGATACGAGATCACTGTGATAACTTCTTCATTCCCCATCAAACCGAGATAAGGAACATGAGTTGTATAAAAGGAAATTCTTGTTCCTAGCTATGGCATGTTGACAGCAATCACAGACAAAGCACATGATTTATGAATATGGTGTTTAATGATCACGAAGTTGGTAATCCAAATACTCAAAATTAAGAAGGATAGAGTGAAGAGGATAACTCGATAGTTGTTTTACAGAATGTTATTGAATGGCCTACCAACCTAGAGAATAGTAACATAGACAAAGCACTCAAACTATTTTCCAAAAATGTCTACGTAAATGCACACACCAGCTTTTGAAAGATCAAATGCAAACATGGGAATTCCAAATCTAGTTGATTTCTCTACAATATCAAGCCTACTCAATGATCCAAGTATAAAAGAATTGGTAGATCAGATAATCAAAGACCCATTGTTCAATCAAATGTCAAAGCAATTCCAACATAGTGTGCATGGATCAGGTCCATAAGGAATCCCCCAATTGGTTGCAGAGCAGTATTTTTCAGCAATTCACTTTGCTTGTGGTTATGGAGAGCATGTTATGGATGCCAGGAGTGTGTAGAACTCCTATTTTAAAAAATGGAACTTATGTAACCTCACAAAGAAGAGACAACTATGATGAAGGCCAGAGAAAAGAAGTAGAAGCATGTGGAGTTCTGCAAACCATTTGACAAATTGTCAATATAGTTTAAAATCTTTGGTATGTGTAAAAATGGAGATCTTGCTCTGCAAAGACAATGTGCAAAGGGTGACACAATAATTGTTTGATAGAAGAATTTGAAGATGTGGATGCTAAACTGCCACCTTGGCTATAGTCATAGACATCAAGTTCATCATCTTTTTATTCTATTTGTAAAGTTGCAGAAGGAGCCATCGTTTGGAAGAATGGTGGATATATGACCAAATTTTAGATGAAGAAATTGTTTGTCATAGTCCCAATTTTGATTCTTCATCAAAGTGTTGACTAAAAAGTGTCATGCTTGGAAATAGTGATTTTCTTTACATTTGGCCATATGATAAGAATTTGATTATTCTTGGTTAATTTTGTTGAGATTAATTAACCTCTCCCAAACACATATTTTGGAAGTAGTTATTAACGATGAGAGGTTAGTTCTTCACCTCCATCTCTATAAAAGGGATCTTTTTGGCTTTGTAAAGGGAATTTTTAGACTTTAGAAAAAAGGGAGTACTATGCTAAAATTTTGATTAGAAGATGATATTTTGAAAAGATGTACAAATTTTGTCTTTGTAATCAGAAATTCCTTTTAGGTTCTTGGTGCAAGAAAATAAAGGAATGTGCAATTTGAGTTCTCTTCTTTTGAATCTAAATTGTTAGAAATGTTGATTTTATTTGTAGTAAGCATTCTCACAATATTGTGCAGATGTTTATGAATCTTTGGATCATCATTTTTCTAGTAATAGTTCTTAAGCATAGATCTTGATTGTTATTATTATTAGTTTTATGTTAATTCAAGAAAGTTGTGAAGTCATGTGGTGCATTCGTCATCATGAGATTTCTCATCTTTTAAAGTTTGATTTCATATTTATTCAGAAAACTTCAAAATTATATCACATGAGGGAGCTACCCCTCTAAACACAGTGGAATGTTGTATACCAAAGGCCTATCCAACTATTGTGAATAGTTTGCCACACATACTTCGTTGGGCTAATTCTATAGAGACAAATCTATTTACCAATAGATTTTTGATAACTCCATTGGGGATACTAAATGAGAAAAGATTGATAGTCGCCTATAATGAAGTACAATGGTGCTACCACATGAGAATATTTTTCTAGTTCTCCAACTAAACCTTGGCTTCCAAGACACATAGGAGGATATCATTTCAGACTTGAATAGTCTAGCCTAGAGGTGTAGACGAAGTGCACAACAATATCATCAAGTAAATCAAGTTCTTGAAGAAGAAGAAGAAGAGTTTGGGGAAATCTTGCAAAGAGCTCCTATTGGTCACAACATTGTAATCATTGAAAAAATAGTAGTTATCCCAAGAAGAAATAGGCAAAGTCTTATTGATAAAAGGTGCCTTCCCTGGAATGAAGGTTGGTGACTCTATTTTAAAGATTTATTATCAGCGACTCTATTTGAAGGTGGCAACTCAGAATCATGGTTTGGTACAAGAGAAATGTTGAAAGTGACAATGATAGCGATGGTGATGATGAATACTTTTCATATCCCAAGAAATAGAAACTTGATGAGCCTCTGCAAGTTGAACTCTTGAAGAATTTTTATGGCAGGAAGAGGCTAGATCCTAAAATGGTTCATCTCCACTTACTTCAGGTTTTTCAAAAGATTGAAGAAGAGGATGGAAAGGATTATGCTTTTCTTTTTCATGATCAAGAATCCTTTTTAGAAAAAGATTCAGCATATAAAGATAAAGAAGTCTTTGCTGAAAAATATGTTTCATCTAAATCAGCAATGAGGAATACTAAAAATTTTTCCCATGCATTTGTATCTCAGAAAAATCATATTTTTATTGATCCTAAGAAGGCAAGCTTCTTGAAGAGTTTCTATGGTGGATGAAAACTAGATCCAGGAGGGATTCATCCATCTATGCTCTAGACTTTGCAAAAGATAGATGAAGAAGACAGTAAAGATAATCAATTTTTCTCTCACAGACCAAAATCATTTTTAGAAAGAAGTTCCACATGCAAGCATAATGAAGAACTTGATAAGAAAAGTGATTCATGTCAATTGAAGATGTATAGTGGTGGTCAAAAAGGTGTCCCAATGCTTGCACCTATTGCTCATCAAAATCATGCTTCCATTGATCCCAATCAGGTTGAATTTTTAAAAAGCTTCTATGGCAATGCACGCTTGGATCCTCACAAAGTACATCCTTCTTTACTTCAAATGCTATGAGAAACTGAGAAGAAGACCCATGCAAGAATTATTTTGTTGATAAGAGAACATCACCTAATCGAAATGTTAGAAAGGACTTGTGTAAATTTTCATGCATGAAGGAAGATGGGGATTCTATGTCTAATCAAGGAGATGGTCAAGAAATGGTGCCTATAGAAGAAGAAGGGTCTAGTGATGTGTCAAGTTATCACTGTAAAAGTTTCCAAAACCAAGAGAAAGTATTCAATCATCTTGATCCTACTGAGAAAGAAAAACAAATATCAAAATCTCAAGAAACTACACAACATGTGATTGAAGATGAGGGAAATGTGGATCAAGGTGAATTCCATAATACTTTTATTCCTACTTGGTGACTCTATGCTTCAGATGATGACTTCCTATGTGGAGAAAATTTTCCCAATCATCCTTCCATGGTCATTCAAGATGATGAATCTATTGACAATATCAATACTTCAGATGTTATGGCACAATCTGAAAACACTACCATTGACGGAAGTAAAAACACCAATGAAATTCTACAAATATCTGCTTTCCTTGAGAAAATGGAGACCTTTCAATTTGATGATATCGATGAACTTGTGATTAAAAGATCGATTGATGAAAAAGTTAAAAATAAACTTACAGGAGAAGAAGATGAACCATATAACCTTGATTCTTTATCATGCATGCCAACTTTTACATTTCATGAAAGATGTGCTCGAGAAGAAATGATGATTCAAAAGGACATAGATATCATTGAATGCATTGAAAATGAAAGCTATATGGAGACAAGTTCCTTTGATCCAATGGAAATAAAACAAAAATCCTATGGATCATTCAAATGTCAAAGAAATCCTCTTTTTGAGCCTTTTCATCAAATAGGAAATCCTATGCCAAAGAACTTCTATGAAAAGAATAACGATGATGAAGAAACTAATGAGTTAGTAGGGGATCTCATGGAGGAATATAGTGGAAAAAACTCTTATGATGTAGTTACTCCAACCTTGTGCTCAAAATCCTTGGATGGAAATTTCCTCAATAAAGAAAATGTTTACTTTAATCCTTTGTTTTTGGATGATTGTATTTCTATTGATGCTTCTCAAATAGGTGTTCAAGGACAAGGTTCAATGGCTATAACTCCACAAGTTGTTTTGCATCATAGATTATATGAAGGAAATCCAATACAAAGTTTGGTATCTTCTCATTTTAACCATTAGAAGACCCTTTATATGGAAAATTTTGATATTGATGGGATGAAAAATGAATTTATGGCCTATATTGTTGAAGATGGTACTTGTGTAACTCAGAAGTGCCTAAAAAATAAAAATTTTATTTTGGAAGATAAGGAAGAAGAAATGGATCATGAGAAGATTCAATATAACATGGATATGCATCCCAATTGGAATAATTTTATAGAGGAGTCAACCACGATCATGCCCATGGAAAAGCAAGAGTGTCTAGAGTCATAAGTGAGTTCAAGACTTCATGATGATCAATCACTAGAAATTCAACTAGAGGGCTTTCCAAGTGGAGGAGAAGATTAGAGGTGCATTTAGAAAGTTGAGAATCTTATACTTCAAATCTTTGAAAATGAAGTTATCAATGCCATGCTACAAGAAGCAGAGTTGATTTTGAAGTTTGTGATTTTTTATGAAGCCTGGTTATTTGGATATGTTCTTTCATCCAGAGATGTGGGGCATGCTAGGAATCTTATTGTTAGAATTCAAGGAGCACACTTATATTTGAACCCATGGAAGCTTAAGAATTGTCAAAAGTTGGAATTCCATGAAATTTATTTTCCCTAGCTAGTGAATGGATTTGCATGATTATACCTTGATTCATTGGAGGTAGGGAAACCTGCCTTGTATATAGTCTAGTTAGGAGTTTTCATTGTATCTAGTTTTTCTTTCAATCGTCTAGTTTTTGGTGTTAGTTCCCTCTTTTGAAAAGTGGTTCCTCAGGTGACTCTACAACCCAATGGATAAAGCATTGTTCTAGTTTTTTTGGATTCAAGCTTTGTCCTTATAAAGTCCTTGTCCCCAGTTAGAGCCAACTACTGCCCAAGTATTTATCATACCCAAATTTCAAAATTTTCAATCAAAACATGGAGGAGGAAATATAAATTTATTTTTTAAAGAATTTTTTCAAGACTTTTCCAATTTGGCAGTCTCATAATTTCAAATCCTCTAACTAATCACTAGCTCTGTCTAACACTCTAAATTTTTGAAATCCAGCTTTCAAGTCAGAAGTTATCATAGGTTAATGAAGGAACCAAAAATGTGCATTTTCAATTAAATCATTAACCATTAACCTCTCTTTAAAAAAAAGAGGTTAAGAAAATCTTGCAATATTAACCTTCTGAAAAAAAGAGGTTAAGAGAAGCTTGCAAGATTAACCTTCTAAAAAGAGGTTAAGAAAAGCTTGCAAGATTAACCTTCTAAAAAGAGGTTAAGAAAATTTTTCTAGATTAACCTTCTAAAAAGAGGTTAAGGAAAGCTTGCAAAATTAACCTTTTAAAAAGGTTAATGTTTGGGGATCAAAAAATATTTTCCGAACTAAAGCATTAACCATTAACCTTTTTAAAAGAGCTTAATGTTTGAGTCCAAAATAGGTATTTTTGAGATGGTTATTAAACTCTTAAATTTCTTAGTGAAGGATTGGGTATATGGTGGTTCATGACCAATCATAATGCATATGTTTGTGGAAAAACTTTGTCACCCCATGCAAGTCTAATGGTAACAATTCATTCACTATCAGCAAAAGCAAGTGTGGAGATCACTAAGGTGGCAATAGTTACCTCCAAGTTACATTAGATAAGTTTAGAAGATTGGTTGCCTCCAGATATCAATGAAAATAAGGGTTATAACATACACATGCCATGTTTGACCAACTTTCCTAAGCTTTGAGCCTGTGTGCAAAGAGGATTAACTTAATGAAAGTATGGCCAGTAAATGGAGGGCATCATTATATTGTGAGATTATCTCAAACTGAGATATATGATTTGTTTGATATAGAAAAAGCCGCTGATATGAAGATTGTGCACCAACCAAAATGATCATTGCATCAAGCATTTAACGTGCAAGATATTATGTATTAGAAGCTAGATTATGCATCTCGAATCTCTAGAATAAGGAACCATAGGTAGAATGAAAGAACGTGTGCCATGCCTAGTATCATGGATTAATTTTTGATGACAAAGCCTGCCAACTGTTTGACAGTGTTCCAGTCTTCAAGTGCATGAGTGGTAAGTTGCGAGATCATTGTGCTAACTTCTTCATTACCCATCATGCCAAGACAAGGAACATGAGTTGTATAAAGGGATATTCTTGTTCCTAGTTGCATCTTGTTGGCAGCAATCACAAACAAAGCACGTGATTCATGAATATGGTGTTTAATGATCATGAAGTTGGTAATCCAAATGTCAAAATTGAGAAGGATAGAGTGAAGATAATAACTTGATAGTTGTTTTACATAATGTTATTGAGCAGCCTACCAACCTAGAGCATAGGAACATAAACAAAGCACTCAAACTATTTTCCAAAATGTCTACATAAATGCACACACCATCTTTTGAAGGATCAAATGCAAACATGAGAATTCCAAATCCATTTGATTTCTCTTCAATCTCAAGCCTGCTCAATGATCTAAGTATAAAAGAATTTTTATATTAGATAACCAAAGACCCATCATTCAATAAAATGTCAAAGCAGTTGCAACATAGTGTGCATGGATTAGGTCAAAAAGGAATCCCACAACTGGCTACTAAGCACTATTTTTCTCCAATTCACTTTTATTGTGGTTATGGAGAGCAGGCTATGGATGCAAGGAGTGTGTAGAACTCCTATTGAAAAAAAATGGAACTTCTGCAAGCTGGCAAAGGAGAGACAACTATGATGAAGGCCAGAGAAAAGAAGTAGAAGCATGGAGAGTTCTCCAAACCATTTGACAAATTGTTAATATAGTTTAAAATTTTTAATATGTGTCAAAATGGAGATCTTGCTTTGCAAACACAATGTGCAAAGGGTGACACAAGAATTGTTTGATGGAAGAATTTGAAGATGCGAATGCTAAATTGCCACCTTGGTTGTAGCAGTAGAAATCAAGTTCATCTTCTTTTTATTCTATTTGTAAAGTTGCGGGTTTTCATAGTCTCAATTTTGACTCTTCATCAAAGTGTTGACTACAAAAGCGTCATGCTTGAAAATAGTAATTTTTGTTATATTTGGCCATATGATAAGAATTTGATTATTCTTGGTTAATTTTTTTGAGATTAATTAACCTCTCCCAAAACATGTATTTTGGAAGTAGTTATTAACCACAAGAGGGTAGTTCTTAACCTCCATCTCTATAAAAGGGATCTTTTTGGCTTTGTAAAGGGACTTTTTAGACTTTAGAAAAAAGTAAGCACTATGCTAAAAATTTGATTACAAGAAGATATTTGGAAAGTATGTACAAAGTTTGTCTTTGTAATCAGAAATTCCTTTTAGGTTCTTGGTGCAAGAAAATAAAGGAATGTGCAATTTGAGTTCTCTTCTTTCGAATCTAAATTGTTAGAAATGTTGATTTTCTTTGCAATAAGCATTCTCATGGTATTGTGCAAATGTTTATGAATCTTTGGATCAACATTGTCTAGTAATAGTTCTTAAGCATAGATCTTGATTGTTGTTATGAGGGATTTTATGTTAATGAACAAGAAAGTTGTGAAGTCGCATAGTGCATTCGTCATCATGAGCTTTCACATCTTTTAATGTTTGATTTCATATTTATTCGAAAAACTTCAAAATTATATCGTACAAGTGATCTGCCCTTCTAAACATAGAGGAAGACCACATACCAAGGGCCGATCCAACTGTTGTGAATGGTTTGCCACACATACTCCGTTGGCCAATTTTACAATGACAAATCAATTTACCAATAGTGGTTTAATCCGATTGCTTTTAGCCAAGGAAAGTAAATATGGATGCCTTTGTGAAATACCTAATCTTTATGATACTACTTGTGACAGTCTCTTTCCATAGGTATTGTAGTGAACACTCTCCTTCTTATTATCTTCCTTTCCATATCTCTTCATTTAAATCTACAAAAATAAATGCCTTAAATTACATATATTATTAAAAATATTATTCACTAAAATAATATAAATCTATTCAAATAATATAAGTAAATATGACTGCCTTTGTGAAAAGCCTGATCTTTATGATACTACTTGTGACAGTCTCTTTTCATAGGTATTGTAGTGACCACTCTCTTTCTTATTATCTTCTTTTCCATATCTCTTCATTTAAATCTACAGAAATAAATGCCTTAAATTACATATATTATTAAAAATATTATTTACTAAAATAATATAAATCTATTTAAATAATATTAATATTATAACATTAATTTTACAGATGTAAATAATACCAATTAGTTCATTGATAATACCCTAGTATATTTAACTCGATATAACATGTGGTTGACAGAGATATCCATTGCTTAAAAAAAGTTTTAAAGTTAAAATTTCCATTCTCCAGCTGCCTTCTTAGGTTTGAATAAAATGCACCCTTCAATTTTTTAATTGGTTGCATAAAAAATCCAACTGGTTATCTATTTGGTTGCATAATTGGTTGCTTCTTATAATTTCTTATCATCTCGTTTGGAAGGCGCAAGGGATGAGATTATCGAGTGTGTTAATATCTTATATATTTCTTGAGATCATTGCGGAATGTGATGGCTTATTGCACTTCGAAGAAAATGTTCATATCTTTCATTTATACGTAATGCAATTCCGCAGTAATCATCACGTTTGAGATCGGTGCTCGTGAAAGGGAGATTTTCGAGGTGTAAACCTTGATAGAAGGTACGAAAGGCTTGCGAGGTGCATTTTTAGTTATTTGATTTAATGCAATGCTTGTAATTTCTCAATTAGTTATTTGATTTGGTCACCAAGCATGTCTATTATTTCTCTTTTACAAACTTTCCTTCTTCCATGTATAACCATAACCATAATTAGATCAGAGTAAGCAGTACTAGTTGCTAAAATTTACAAGGATAAGTGTACAAATACGAGGGACTCAAAATGCCACTTGTATTTTTTATCCCCCAAAATGATAGGCATGCCCCATTTAAGATGTATGTCATATATGATTTAGGATATTTGGCTTATTATGCTAAGCCTAAGCTTTTAAATGTTTTAGCTAATGTAGATCTACCTCAACATAACCCTGAGACACCTTCTCTAGAAGAAATTAATAAAGAAAATGCCCCTCAACTTCTTCCATAAATTTAAAGACATCCACCAAAAACATGAAATTATTCTACTTTTTAGAATAGAAGGCCTTCGTTATTTGAAAATAGAGATTATGTTAAATGTCTAAATCATCATAGTTTCAAGTTTTAGGTATTTATAGGATAAGAGTCATACACAAATTACTATATAATAGAAATAATGAGGCCAAATTTATAGATAATCTCTATCTTTCTTGATAGGGTGGTTAATAGAAGGCCTCCATACTTAATTGGAGGCTTCAATGTCTGTGAAGTTTTACATGTGAGCGGGTAGTTATGTTAATTGTAAATAATATCATTCCATAACATCAATATCTAAAATATATTTAGAGAGACACACTGCCTTGTGTGACTATATTTACACATATTCAGTTAATGCATAAACATAAAATATTCATGCATCCATCTAAATTGAAGCACTTTCTTTCTTTCTTGTTGTGCGGGGAAAAATATGATTGTAGAAAAGTAATTATTATTTTATAATTATCTTTTGCAATTATAATCACTTGTATTTTTGTACGCAATATACTATTTGATTCATTTTTCAATTAGTGAATTCATTTACACCAATCACAAATAATGATTTTTTTACAATTGAAATATTTCAAAGTTTAGTTAATTTCATATATTTTTAGAATTATTTTTCTTTATTTTGATTGGCTAATTCAATAGCTCCATCTATTTTATATTAAAAATAAATTATTAAAATTGTGTAATACTTACTTTGTTTTTTTTTTCTTCAAAATCACAATAGGTTCCCATTTAAATTTTTTAAAACTTGATTTCCACATATTAAATGAATTTTTTTGATAAAAAATTATAGTTAACATCTTATATATTATGTTTTCTCTAATAGTTTCCTATTAATAATACATATTTAGCTTTACAAACACTAAATAATACATAGTTTTACAAACACAAACTCCCATTTTAAAAATAAAACCAACATATAAAGCTCGGTTATATCATTAAATTATTTTGTGGTAAAATTTTACAATAGTAAAAAATTATATAGTATAAAACTATTGGTAAATTATATTCTATTTATATAATTATTATAATATTCTATTTCTATAATTCTTATAATATTCTATTTCTATAATTATTGTAATATTTTTTGATTGGTAAATGGCTGAAGCCTTGTATTATATTGAATAAAATAAAATAGAATTTATAGAATACTTTGTTCAAATAGGTATTGGTAGGAAAGAACGGAGCAAGAAAAGCTCCAGTTTCACCCGAGATTAAAGCCCAATATTATACAATTTAAAAGGGGCATACCCTAGTTTATATGAAACTTCGTATAGGTTTATACAAAATTTGGTGAAACAATTTATAATAAATAGACTTCATTTGAAAAAGGGGACATAAATCAAAGGAGAGGCAAGGTTCCAAACTAATTTCATCAAGGATCCTGCCATGAAGAAGTGATCCACCAACCATCTGCATGAAAAAATACAACTATCTTCCAATATGAAAATTGTAATATTTTATTTTTATAATTACAATATAACAACAATTGTATGCCGCACTTATTTTTGATTAAGTAAAACAGGTTTTATAGGGATCTTGAAACCTAATAATTCTTACATAGCATAGGGAAAAATGATTAAAATACCCAGCAATAGAAACGCGACCAACAAAAGGCCAAAAAAAGGACAAGCTAAAAGTTGACAAGAAAAATGAACAAAAAACTTCAATAGCCAGATACAAAACTAATGTATTTTGTACTTGCTCCTCCATCCTTCTCTGAAGGTCCTAGATGGTCTCTTCTAAATCCTTGGTTCTCTGAAGCTCTTCCTACAGATGGTCCTTGTCCTTCCTATCTTCATCATTGTCCTTATTATCCTCCTCTACAACAAGCCCCTTGGATTTTAGCTTCCCACTAAGGCTGACAATGTTTTCATTGAGAGATTTAAGAATACTGAGCATCTAGTTAGCCATACTGACGTTGAAGTTCTCCATATTTTCATACTACCTTCAACCATCTTTATTTGATCCCCTCGATTGGCCTGGTTCCTTTGCTTAGTCTTCTTCACCTAGTTTTGCATCTACCCCACCCTATCTCTAACTTCCTCTAGCTCATGAAAAAGCCATTTTATGGATTATAAGTTGTCAACCATGCTATTTTTGGAATTTTTGAGCAAGTTCATACCCACCTCTTTTGCATTGTCGGTAATGGCCACCAATGTCAGATCAATGAGTTAATCTAGTTGGATTTTACCCTCTTTTTCTTCAAGGATTTGAGGATTCATGACTTTACAAACTATCCCCATTTTGGAGGTTGCGGCAATGAAGTTCTTCTAGGCCATTTTCCTATCTCTGATTTCCACCACATCACTTGTGTTGACCTCCTCCATTTTCTAATTTAGCTCCTATGGGGGATTGGGAGGGGGAGGAGAAGTAGGAAGGACTGGCCTTGACCCTCTAACGTTTTGCCCCTCCAGTGGCATTTCTTCCTCCCTCATCTTCCTCTGCTTCTTTTTGGGGGTTGTATTTAGCTTTGTTCTAGTCTCAACATCCACACCCTTGGTCTCCTCATCCATGTCCATCTTGTCACCATCCTCATTTTGGACATATTTCCCCTAGTGCTTTTCCTGCAAAGGGGTTTTTCCAAGAAAGGGAGCACCCTTGACTCTCTTGTTGCTCTTCTTCCATAAAGACTAATAAGCTTCCTCCTCCTTAGAGCTAACACTCACATTTCCCTTCATGTCTATAAAGAAATTGGAGCTCCCTATCTCCTTAGAAGTAGCCACAACATGATGCAGGGGCTTGCTCTTGGACTGGGATTTAAAATATTCAAAGAGAAGAAGAAGAAGACCCTCATGCAAGGCAAGATTAGCACACAATTTTTTCTTATATTTGAAAATATTCTTGTTCATAGAAGAAAGAAGGTAAAAAGGAAAAGAGACTTGGACACCATAATGGAAATGATTAAGTAGCACAAAGTGGTGAGTTCTAAGCCTATCAAACATTTTATCCAAGGAAATAAAATCAATGATATCTGATAGCACATACCTCTAGAGATTCTTGATCAGATCCATCTCACAATAACTCTCAACTTTCATCAACTCCTTCTTCTCTTCTGTGTTCTTGGCAAAGTCTCTCACCGCATTTGTAGAAACTTTTTTGTCTTTTTAAAATTCTGTAATATCCTCCCCTGATTTGAACTTTGACTTGTAGAAATTTAACTTAAGGAATATTGTCAAACACTTTGTATGCAAACTCATAAAGCTGATTTCCTCAATAAATTGCTTTCCAATGAGTAGATTTACGAACAACTTTGAAGTGACATTAAAATGCATAATACCCATCATAACATTTTCACAAACACTTGGCACACATTCAACAATACATGAAAAATCTGGAAACTCTTTCAATCTGCTGATAAAGGGTGATTTTTAAATGTAGATGTGCACTTACAGCTGCCTTAAAGGCTGCAACAACTATTCAGACTTGTATTCAACAATTATTATGCAAAGTATCAAAATTTGATAGAAGAAACCTCGAATTAGTTGCCGTAGTATTTTGCAGATGTAGTCGGCAGCCCTCCAAACTTCTAATCAGCCGAAAAAACAAGTAAACTTGATACCAACACTGTTCACATCGTATTGTAGCAAAATACCGTTCATGCCGACTATAGCAAAATACTATTCATGCGGCACTATAGCAATAACTAACTTCAAATTTGCATCTCAAACCCTTGTAAATTTCATTATGCGAACGCCCCAAATGAAACCCAATGTGTTTCCTGAAGTGAAAACACCCTTGATCCTCATGACTGTGTCTTCCTACAGTGAAGATAATACTAGCAAAGAGGGATTCCGTCCTCCAAGCCCGAAAATCAGATATCCAACAACATAACATTAATCTTCATCCAAGCATACAAAAAAAAAGCTCTTCCATTTCTTTTATAGTGTTCTCACAAAAGCTCAATCCTTTGTTTTCTCAATGTGGGATAAAACATAACTCCCTTTATGTACCTTATGTCTCCAATGTGTTATAAAAATAAAGGGAACTCTTTTAATTTAAATATTTCCCACAAACTATAGTCTATGCATTAATAAAGTTAAATATTTAAATTTAACTTTATAAAATGGCTTTATCAATGCATAACAAATCTTATCAATGATAAATAAGTTTTCCTGTAGATTTTAAACAATTACCATTGACATACCACTGTGACTGAATGTCCGGCCATGTCCAAGATGACTTACTATAAATAGTAAGTATGCCCAAAGTTGCCCCAAAACCCCTCAGAAAGACTTGCAACTGAAACTGTCTAGGCCAAATGGCCTCTAAGCCCCTTTAATGTCCTAGTTAGCCTACAGGATTGTGGGGAAATAGGCTAACGACAACATCATGCTATGAATGCTAGAAAGGGGACATTACAGTCTGCCCTTCCCAAAATTGCTTGTCCTCAAGCAATTTCAGCTCTGGATGCTGCAATATTTGCTCATTTTCCCAAGTAGCATCCTCGATAGGTAGGTTCCTCCACTTCACTAGATACTCCCTGATAGTCCTCCTGTGAAGCACCCTCTCCTTGGAGTCAAGTATGGCCTTGGGAACCAAGATAAGCTTTCCCTCATCATCAAGAGGTGGCAATACTACTAAAGGCACCACATTGTGACCCAATGCCTTCTTAAGGTGTGACACATGGAACACATTATGCACTTTACTATCTGCAGGCAACTCCAACTCATAAGCTACTTCGCCCACTCTCCTGATTACTTTGAACGGTCCATAGTAGCGTGGTTTCAATTTCTCTATTCCACTCTTCTTGAGAGAGGACTGTCTATATGGTTGTAACATGAGGTACACCATATCTCCCACCTCAAAAGACCTCTCAACCCTATGCTGATCAGCATATTGCTTCTGCTGATTTTGTGCTTTTTGCATATTTTCTTTCAAGGATCGCATAATGTCCTGGCACTCTTGCAAAGTATCCTTGGCCTTAGGCACCCTGCTGTCCCCAAATAACAAATCCAAAAAATTAGGAGCATCATACCCGTACAGTGCCATAAAAGGGGACATTTGAATAGACATATGGAAAGAGGTATTATAGCAGTACTCCCCTAGATGTAGCCACTTCACCCAAGCCTTCTGCTCTCCTGCAATGTAGTTTCAAAGGTACCCCTCAACCCATTTGTTCACTATCTTTGTCTGTCCATCAGTTTGGGGGTGGTAGCTGGTACTCGGAGTGAGCTCTATTCCACATAACTTGAACAAGTCCTACCAAAAGTGGCTCACAAATTTGTTGTCTCTGTCACTCACTATGCTCTGTGGTATCCCATGTAGTCTGAATACCTCTCAAAAAAATAGTTCTACTGTTTGTGTTGTTGAATATGTAGACGAAATTGCAAAGAAATGTGCAAATTTCGTCAATCTGTCTACCACAACAAAGATACAATCCCGACCCTGTGCCTTGGGGAGGCTTGTGATAAAATCCATGGAAATTCTATCCCACTTCTTCTCTGGTATGGGTAGGGGCTGTAGTAAACCACCCAAAAAAGAATGTTCCTGTTTGTTCTGCTGACACACAGGGCATTCCCTCACAAACTAAAGCACCTCTGATTTGAGTCCTTTCCAAGTGAAGCACTCTCTCACCTGCCAATATATCTTAAAGAATCCGAGATGTCCTACCATTGGTGGATCATGAAATGCCCTCAAAATCTTCTGCTTCATAGCAGACCCAGGTACTAAATAAATCCTTTCCTTGTAGATGATCAAATCATTTACAACAGTTTATCGACTATCTTGAATAGCTCCCTCAATAATGCTAGATGCCCAACTATCCTTAGCATATTCTGCCAAGATCATCTCTCTCCAATCATCCATGACAATCCCAACAGCAAGCAAATGAGGCCTTCTAGATAAAGCATCTGCAACAATATTTTTCTTCCCTTTGACATAGGCTATGGCAAAATCATAGGCCTATAATTTACTCACCCATTTCTGTTGCCTGTCATTAAGGTCCTTCTGTCCAAGGAAATGTTTCAAGCTATTATGATCTATTTTTACTATGAACCGACTTCCCACTAAGTACTGCCTGAACTTAGCTAGCGCGTGCATGATTGCTAGCATCTCTTTGTCATAGATGTTGTAGGTTCTCTCCACACCTCGTAATTTTCTACTCTCATATGTGATGGGATGTTTGTCTTGCATGAGAACAGCTCTTATGCCCTCTCCCGAGGCATCACACTGTAGCTCAAAGGGCCTGGTGAAATCTGGAATGGCTAAAATAGGAAATGTACTCATCAGCTCCTTAAACCTGTCAAAACAATCCTGAGCCCTCTCTGACCACTTGAAACTATCTTTCCGTGTCAAATCTGTAAGTGGTGCTGCTATCTATGAAAATCCCTTCACAAATCTGCAGTAGAGCCCACAAAGCTCGAGAAATCCCTTGAGTTGTGAAGTGTTCCTCGGCGGTGGCCAATCCAGAATGGCCCTGATCTTGTTTGGGTCAACCCGAACACTTCCTGCACTAATAATATGCCCTAGATAGAGAAACTTTGTCATCCCAAACTCACATTTACTCATCTTGGCATATAATGACTCCCTCTCTAGAATACTGAGCATTGTATCAATATGCTTCAAATGTTCCTCCCAAGTATGGTTGTATATCAGTATATCATCAAAAAATATCAACACAAACTTCCTCAACTAATCTCTGAACACTCTATTCATACAGGACTGGAAAGTGGCAGGGTTATTTGTCAACCCAAAGGGCATGACTAAGAACTCAAAATGTCCATAGTGGCATCTAAAAGCTGTCTTCTCCACATCCACCGCTCTAACCCATATCTGATGGTAGCCGGATCTCAAATCAATCTTGGAGAAGTAGCATGCACCATGCAATTCATC
This sequence comes from Cupressus sempervirens, assembly GCA_028749045.1. NCBI lineage: Eukaryota > Viridiplantae > Streptophyta > Pinopsida > Cupressales > Cupressaceae > Cupressus > Cupressus sempervirens. The sequence goes on from CM053788.1 coordinate 124,386,833, forward strand.
AATAAGCTCATCGATGCATGGGATAGGGTATCGGTTCTTGATTGTCTTCTTGTTTAGCTCCCTATAATCAATGCACATCCTCATTGTACCATCCTTCTTCTTCACCAATACTACTGAAGAAGCGAAAGGACTTTTGCTTGGCTGTATGTGCCCCATGTCAATCAACTCCTTAATTGCCTTTTCTATTTCATCCTTACATCTCTTTGGATGGCGGTAAGGTGTGATGATAACTGGCTTAGCCCCTTCCTCTAATTCAATAACATGCTTGATTCCCCTATCCGGGGGTCTCCCTGGAGGTATCTCACAAAACACCTTAGTATGTTTGGTTATTATTTTTTGTACATCAGGTGGATACTCTTGTTTATGTTGCTCTGTCATCTCAGGCATTATTCTAAACTCTGCTGCCCACTGCACCTGATCATGTCTAAAGAAACTTTGCATCCGCTTGAGTGACACCACTCGAAGTCTCCCATCTGACAAACCTCTGAGCACTATCTTCTTACCATTTGCCTCAAACCTTATTTCCATTTTCTCAAGGTTAAATTTAAACTCTGCCAGAGACTTCATCCAGTTCATCCCAAGCACCATATCCTGATCACCAATGTTGACCACAAAGAAATCTCCTGTCATGTCATAATCTCCCAAATGAAGCTGCAAGTTGGAGGTTTTCTTGGTACAATCAATTTTGAAGCCATTGGCAACCATCACCTTAAATCCCCTATGCTCCTCTATATGTAGCCCTCTGCGTGTCACAAACTTCTTATCAATGAAGTTTTGTGTCGCCCCTGTATCAATGAGTGCCACAACTCTTTGTCTGTCCAAGGTTCCCCTAACTCTGAAAGTGACGGCCTCCTGTATACTTGACAACTAAGCTATCGTTCTATCACCGCATGCTTCCTCCTGTGAAGAACTATCATCATCTCCATCTGATTTGGATGATTGCTCTAAATCTCCATCTACTGACTCTTTGGCTAAAAAGTACTCCATCTGCTTAGCTTTTGCTTTCAATGGACACTTATGTGACAAATCCCAAGGCTCCCTGCAATGAAAACAAAGCTTCTTCTTCCTAAGATCATTAAGTGTCTCATTGTCCAACCTCTTACTTTCCTCCTTAGCTGGCTGAACCTCTTTATGAAAAGGTTTCCTGTCCTTATCTTTCCTTGAAGGGAAACTCTTTGCCTGGAATTTATTTTTTGAAGATGAAGAGGAATCCATGTCACGAGCTTTCTTAATGGCTTCCTGCAAAGTGGGAGGGTTGAGAGCTTTAATCCACCCTCTCAATGGATCAGCTAACCCATCCATAAATAGAACTAGTATCCTCCGTTCAAATACATCTGTTACTAACATTGCAAGTTTTTGAAACTCTAAAATGTATGTTTCCAATGATCCCCACTGTTTAAGCTGAGCTAACTCCTTGAAATGGAGTTCTAGATCGTTCTTATCAAAATGTTCAATCAGCCTCTTTGTAAACTCCACATATGAGGTAATTTGTGCATGTCCCATAGTGACCATACCATGATGCCACCACTCGTGTGGTAACCCATCCAGATGAATTGCTGCATACTTAATAGTTTCTTCCTTAGGCATAGGGTTCAATTGAAAGTATGTGTCAAGCTTTTGAACCCAAGCTCTTGTTGTAGACTTTCCTGAGCCATCATAATATGGTAACTCAAGTCTCCCTACTTTCTTCCGTAGCTCATAGCTCTGGTTCCTGTCATGTCCACATGGCATATGTTTCATCCGCACATCCATATACTCCCTAAAGGTAATTGCAGTAGTAAAATTTGGCCCTCTGGCTTCCCAATCTCTCCTCAACTGGTCTTGTATATCAGTAATCCGGGGCTCTGGTATGAGCTGCTCTGGAGCTCTAGGAGGAAATGTAGGAATCATGGGCCTTGAACTCACTATCCTAGCTCGCTGGGGTGCATGACCAAAATTGTTCCTAACTTGTTCATCTCCATTATGTGTCCCATCTTGATCATTTCCATTCTGATTGTTACCATTATGATTATTTCCTCCACCCATGTTAGCATTCAAACCCATTTGACGAGCCATCATCTGCATCATAAGATCCAATCTCTGATTCTGTTCCTGTGCCCTTTGTTCTGCTACTCGCTGACACTGTACCAAGGTCTCTAATAACTGTAAGAATCTTTCCTCTCCAGGCTCTGGACCAGCATTCCCGCCTCCACCTAATCTTGTATTCCTGTCATCTCGATCACCCATATTGCTGTCTTGATCAAAGAATACCTCCACTGTTTCTGTATGATTGGATTCTATACCCCCCTGTACGGATGAACTAGACTATTTGCTTTGCAGGTCTAAACTTCTACTTTGTCTTGCTCTGGTATTGCAGAAATTATAAGGTCCCTCTCGCATGCTCAAACATAAATGCTCTGATTTTAGTGTTTTGACATTTCATCAAACACTTTCCCCTCTATCCGCCAGTTCCAAATTTCCTATAAGACCTCCACAAGATGGAAGAACTTATAGCTCTGATACCACTGTAATATCCTCCCCTGATTTCAACTTTGACTTGTAGAAATTTAACTTAAGGAATATTGTCAAACACTTTGTATGCAAACTCATAAAGCTGATTTCCTCAATAAATTGCTTTCCAATGAGTAGATTTACGAACAACTATGAAGTGACATTAAAATGCATAATACCCATCATAACATTTTCACAAACACTTGGCACACATTCAACAATATATGAAAAACCTGGAAACTCTTTCAATCTGTTGATAAAGGGTGATTTTTAAATGTAGATGTGCACTTACAGCTGCCTTAAAGGCTGCAACAACTATTTAGACTTGTATTCAACAATTATTATGCAAAGTATCAAAATTTGATAGGAGATACCTAGAATTAGTTGCCGTAGTATTTTGCAGATGTAGTCGGCAGCCCTCCAAACTTCTAATTAGTCAGAAAAATAAGTAAACTTGATACCAACACTGTTCACGCCGTACTATAGCAAAATACTGTTCATGCCGACTGTAGCAAAATATTGTTCATGCGGCACTATAGCAATAACTAACTTTAGATCTGTATCTCAAACCCTTGTAAATTTCTTTATGCGAACGCCCCAAATGAAACCCAGTGTGTTTCCTGAAGTGAAAACACCCTTGATCCTCCTGACTGTGTCTTCCAACAGCAAAGAGAATGCTAGCAAAGAGGGATTCCGTCCTCCAAGCCTAAAAATCAGATATCCACAACATAACATTAATCTTCATCCAAGCATACAAAAAAAAAGCTCTTCCATTTCTTTTATAGTGTTCTCACAAGAGCTCAATCCTTCATTTTCTCAATGTGGGATAAAACATAACTCCCTTTATGTACCTTATGTCTCCAATATGTTAGAAAAATAAAGGGAACTCTTTTAATTTAAATATTTCCCACAAACTATAGTCTATGCATTAATAAAGTTAAATATTCAAATTTAACTTTATAAAATGGCTTTATCAATGCATAACAAATCTTATCAATGATAAATAAGTTTTCCTGTCGATTTTAAACAATTACCATCGACATACCACTGTGACTGAATGTCTGGCCATGTCCAAGATGACTTACTATAAATAGTAAGTATACCCAAAGTTGCCCCATAACCCCTCAGAAAGACCTGCAACTGAAACTGTCTAGGCCAAATGGCCTCTAAGCCCCTTTAATGTCCTAGTTAGCCTACGGGATTGTGGGGAAATAGGCTAATGACAACATCATGCTATGAATGCTAGAAAGGGGACATTACAAATTCCAAACCCTCGGTTGGGATTTCAATAACATGGGAAATAACACCCACATCAACATGATACAAAACCCCATCAATCTTAACCTTGCAATCCTTCCAAGAATTAACCATGAGATTAGTAACTATTGAATCATACCCATGAGGCTTGGCAATGTAGTTAGAAATACCGCCCTTGTTGAGTTTCTCGTTAACCTTGGTTCTCTATTTCCATTTCTCTGCCTCTCCAACTAGTTCCCTTCTACTCCATTCTTCCACCATCACATTTGGCTGGGTAATTACCTGTTAGATAAAATCAGTTCTTTATTTTTTCTATTCAAGATCGCCTTTTTTTTGAACTCTAAAAAATTGGACAAGAAAACAAGGAATCCATAAAGTGTTAGACACCAAATACGTCATCTTCTAGTTTACCTTGTACTTTCCATTATTGTAATGGCATGCGCACATGATTAGATTAATTTACATAATTAAATGGTGATATCAAAGAGATTTTTATGTAATCTCATTTATACTTCCCTAGATTATCTCTTGATCAATTAGCTCTTTCATGGCTAACAAAATATTCCTTCTGGTGGCCCATATCCTTACCACCTCATACTTGACTGCCTCATTGGAAAACCAATCAGCCATTGAGTTGGATTCCCTATACTCATGGATGACATGTACATTGTTAAGTTTTCAAAGGATAGAGGAAATATCTTCCACTATATTAGCAATGGTCCAACTAGGAGGGATGAAACCATTGATGCATCTGATTATATTGTTTGAGTCTCCCTCTAGCCATAGGTTTTAGACTCCCACTTCCAGCGCTAGTTTGGCAACATGGAGGGTAGCACTAGCTTTAGCATAGTGATTCATCTAATTTCTTAAAGGGTGGGAGAAAGTGGCAATTCCATCCCTATGGCTATTTCTAAGGACGTCACCATATCCAACAGGACTAGGGTTGCCTTTGGCCACTCCATTGAAGTTGGCTTTGTGCCATCATTTAGGAGGGACTTTCCACTTGACCCCTTGTCTTTTCATTCTCTTGTCCTTTTCTCTATCCTTACACATACCCCCTTCATCAAGAAGGCCACCCTTCCTAATAAGAAAATTTTTTATCAAGTTGTTGTTGATTTTTTCTATAAGCACATTAGCAGGAACCTCTCTGTCTCTAAAGATATAATTTTTTCTCTCTTTCCAAACTCCCTAGCAAAAATGGGGTAGAGTCCACATACTTATGCTTTGTAGATTTGTACCTTTGAACATGTTGTCTCATTAGTAAAAGAAGTCCAAGATATTCCCTGGCTTGCACCAACTAACACCATAGTTCTTGGTGAGATTTTCCCAAACCTCCATGTAATAAGGGCAATGAATGAAGATGTGGTTGACCATCTCCAATTGATGTTTGCAAAGAATACATCTATTAGGGATATACTGACCTCTTTTAGCCAAGTTATCCAAAGTGATAATTTTATTTTGAATCATTATGTAGAAGAAAATGTTGATTTTTGGGGTAAGGCCATGCAACTAGGCCTTAGCCCAAGGAGGATTTTCCTTCAGATTCTAAAGGGAACTGTACCTTGAGGCCACCAAGTAGGATCCACTAGAATTTCCTTCCAATATCAATTCATCCTTTTTATTTTTCAAAATGAGAGAGTAAAACTTCACCATTATCGGCTTTAGGTTAGTTGATATCGAGGACAAGTCTCTTAATCCTTGGTCCATTCTATAGTCACTTACTTTTGTTTCAAACATCCTTATACAGGTGTTGGCCCAATTATCATAGATGGGGTTATTGATGAGAGGGCCTTGAATAAGCCAATTATCTTGCTAGAAGATGATGTTCTCTCCATTTCCCACTTCCATTTGGCCTTGGCCTTTCCAAGGGTTCTAGCGTTTAAGATCCCATTCCATATAACTGATCCAGTTGGGATATCACATTCATAAAGAAGAATTTATCTTAGAGAGGGTCTTCTTAAATACTTATCTACTAGAATATCTCTCCATTCTCTAGTGTTGTTAAATATTTTCCCAACTTGCTTATCTCAGAGGGCACTATTGAGATGCTTTAGTTTTCTAATTCTCAATCCCCCATAACACTTGGGGAGGCAAACATTATCCCAAGCCACAAAAGCGTATCTCTTGTTCTCTTCCATACAAGACCAGAGAAAATATCTTTTGATCTTTTCCATTATCTCAACATATTTGACTACAATCCCAAAGAGAATCAAGGCATATGTGGGAAGGTTCTAAAGGGTAGCCTACACTCAAAGGCATTGACTAGCTTGGCTGAGAGTGGTTCCTTTCCATCCTGCCAATTTCTTATTGAACCTGTCAATAATCCTTTTCCAAAAAGTATCTAGCACTATTTTCCCCTATGGGAGACCAAGACAGGTAGTAGGAAAGCTTCCAACCCCACAACCAAGAATACCTGCAATCTTTCTTTGCCTATCTACATGGGTATTGATAAAGAGTACTAAATTTTTTCCCCAATTAATAAGCTAGCTTGTACCCTTGGTGTACATATTTAGAAGGCTATTGATTGATTTGGCCTCCAAAATTGAGGCTTTTCCTCCTATAATAATGTCATCGACAAATTGTTGGTGAATAAATGAAAACTACCTTGGAGAAGGTTTGATTCCTCTCAAGGACCCTTTTAATCTTTTTCTCTGAATCAATCTACCAATATACTCAGCCAAGATGATGAAGAGAATGGGGGAAAATGGATCTCCCTACCTTAAGCCTCTCGAAGGAAAGAAAAATTGAGAGGGGGTCCCATTAATAATAGCAAGCAAAGAAGTGGAAAAAAATTTGGGAAATAAGCTTGCATACTTGGAGGTCAAACCAAAGGCTCAAAGTACTATACCAAGCAAAGATCAGCCCACCCAGTCATAGGCATTAGAGAGATCCATCTTGAGGAGAAGACCCTCCCTTAGCCCCACTTCCAAAGAATGAATTACTTCATGAACCAACAAAATAGAGTCCAAAATTTGTTTGCTAGGAGCAAAACTCTTCTACTGTGGGGAAATGATCAGTAGGAGGACCTTGATAATTTTGGTTATTAGAACCTTTGAGATGATCTTATAGAATGATTTCAAATACTAATGGGCCTAAAGTGGTCCAAAAATCCACCCCAGGGGTTTTAGGAATAAGAACCAGAAAGGTAGAGTTGGGATCCTTTAGCAAATTCCTAGCCCCAAGGAATTCCTACATCACCTTGACAACATCCATCTTTGCTACCTCCCAATAAACCTAAAACAAGAAAGTAGAAAAGCCATCTAACCAAAGGGCTTTAATGCAAGGAAAGAGAACAAATCTCACTTCACTTTGAAAATGTTAGGTATAGCTTGCAACATAACATTGTGGTGAGGCTGAATCAACTGGAGAAGAGATGAAACCAATTCCTTCTAGTCTTCCACAGATAAAGAGGAGTCTCTAGAAAGAAGAAAAGAGAAAAAATCAATAGCCTCAGTAGAAATGTCCTTGTCATCAATTAAAAGGGACTTGCCCTTCTTAATTCTAGAAATCTAGTTGCTTATTTTGTGCTTTGAGTGGAGAGGTGGAAGAACTTTTTATTTTGAGCCAATCAATTATTGATCTTTGTTTCCAAAAGTTCTGTTCTTTACTTATGATTTTGTGGAGATTAGAGAGAAGAGACATCTTGGTAATTGTGAGGTGTTCATTGTATCCTTCCTTTTGAATGATATCTTGAATGGTAAGAAGTTGATCAGTCACCACATCCTTGTCCTAAATTTTTTTCCCAAAATAAGACGTGTTCCAAATTTTGATATTTCTTTTAACATTTTTCAATTTATTTACAACCCTTAACATAGTTGTCCCATCCATATCGATATTCCCCCAAGAGGAGATTCTAGAAAATAGGTCTACATAAGAGATCCACATCTTCTCAAAATGAAAAGGGAAGTTTTTCTTTACTGAGAGAGGGATTAAAGGAAGGGAGATAGGGGGGTGGGGGGGGCGGTTTGACTAGACCCAACTCTAGGAAGAAGGGAAAGCTTGTTGGAGAAGAGGTTCAACCATCCTAGCAAAATAAGGGCCCAATCAAGGTGAACATGGCTACATTCAGACCCTAAATATCTATTGGACAAAGCGAAGTTTCAACTTGAAAGTTCAGCATCTAGAAGAGCCAAACTATTTATGAAGAAAGAAAGATCCATATTGCTATCCAAATCTAGGGCTTGGCCCCTAGATTTTTCCTCATGAGAGAGGGGAGCCCATGATTACCTCATTATTTAGGTTGCAATTCTGAATGAGGGAGCTAAGCTTGGTCCAATGAGCCTTCCTCTCCCACTTGGTGTTGGGGGCATACACATTTAAAAGAAACCAAGAGTCATTGCTATACATGTGCAAAACTTTACACAATAGAATATTTCCATCATTATGAATGGTAGTGACCTGGAAGTGCTTATGATTGAAGAGAGTGAGTAGTCCCCCAAAGGCACCCTCTATATTGGTGGCATGCCCATCCATACTGATACAAAAAGAAATCTTACCCACTACGTCTTTCTTCATTTTGGTTTCTTGGATCAACATAAAATTAGGTCTATGGTCTCTAATCATATTCCTAATAATCTCCTATTTATAGCCTCCATTTAGCCCCCTTATATTCCATGAATTTATCTTCACTTTATTTTTAATTGAGTGTACCTCCTTGATGGTCCTTTGGCTCTCATTTGTCACATTCCTTCTAGCCTCCCCTTATATTCCATGAATTTATCTTCACTTTATTTTTAATTGAGTGCACCTCCTCGATGGTCCTTTGGCTCTCATTTGTCAAATTCCTTCTAACCACCTCTTGAATGGATTGGCTTAAATTCTTTCTTCTTGGAGTCTTAGTTTTAGCTCCAACATCAGCTTTCACTTTACTCCTAGTGGCAGCTAGTAAAACCAAGGAAGGATATCTACTTTTCTTCCTTCTAACCATGGTCCAGTTCCCTTTATTATCATTTGCATAGTTCTCAAGCCAAGCCTCCATTCTAGAAAGTTGTCCAAAGGAGGATTTTCTAACTAGATCCAGAACCCTAGTTCCCAAGCCAGGGTAAGCTAGAGGATCTTGAGATGGTGAGGGAAGGACCTCCTTGGTTCCCTGGGGCCCTTGAGTTTTTGGCACAACCAACACATCCTTCTCTTCATTAGTCTCTCTTAGCTCCTCCACTGTTCTCTTTAGAGAAGAATCCCTACCTTGTCCTTTAATTGAAGTTTAGCAGGGACCACCACCCTCCCCTTTGGGGGATGGCAGTGTACTTTCATTGTTTGGTCCTTTTGATCCACAGATTGGTTCCCCCTCAATAGTTTGATCTATGGGCCACCCTACCCATCAAGGGATGGGAGCATACTCTCATTATTGGGTCCTTTTGATCCAAATATTGGTTCCCCCTCAACAACTTTGATCTAGGGTTCAGTCGAAACCAAAAAATTCACTTCTTTTATAGGAATATCTAAAACCACCTCCTAGTGCTTAGTATGGCTAGTCTTAGGTCCCTTGTTATTCTTTTGTTTCCAAATCTTGTTACCTTCCTTTTGAGTTTGAGAATTTGGGGTAGCCATTTTCCTTTTCTTTTCCTTAGCCTTCAGGCAATACTTGGCCTTATGGGCCATT